>CM031242.1:702686615-703079611 GCA_018340775.1 Taxus wallichiana var. yunnanensis | reverse complement strand
CGTAAGTCATTAGGATTTGTAATAATTTGCATCCTTTTAATTTAAAAAATCCTCATAGGATAATTTTTAGGTCATAGGTTAAAATATAACCCATAGTATTTTAATTAATAGGTTCCAAGTAGGTTTTACCGACCTATGTTAAAACCAAGTATAGTGCAGGACGTTCCATCCAATGCTTAACATATACCTTGCCAACTTTATATCGAACCCCTTTCTATCTTACGCTTTCCAGCGTCGCACTCGTATGTATTCAGGAAATCAAACCTTACCATTGGCTACATGGTGCCTAGTAAGTATACTTGTAACTCGATTCTTTTAAAATTTGCAACAATTTCCTGTTCGGTTCCAGACTTCATTTTATCTGGGAAGTCAATCGACAAGACGATAATAAAGAAGGCTGAAGCATACCTTGGATCAATGGAATTGATTCAAGGTGTGTTGTCTCATGATTATGAGTTCATCAAGTACAAAAGTAATTTTGTTAGTTCACAACTTTGCAAACACAAGTTATAATGACCTCAGTCCCAAGTAAACAAGGTTACAGTAAGCAAGGGTTCAGATTAGTAACACATGATTTTTTTTTTTTTAAGATTAAAAGATATATCTTAACATAATAATCCTCATTTCCATAGTTGCTGACATCACGAAAAGAGGTTATCGTAGTAGCTTCCAAAAATCAAGACGTTACAAAAAATCAAGTTGAACCTTGTAAGTCTCAGAGGGCGAGAGGAGTGAGAATTTACTCCTTTAACCTAAGTGATGAATTTAATCCCTTGTTTTGACCTTGTGCTTGTTGTGAGATGTTGTAGAATCATTTCTGCAAGTCAATCTTGACTATTAACCTAAACCTGGCTTGTGATAACTATGATCTTTAACCTTCTTTGTGAACACCCTTAACAAAAAAAAAATTCCATAATTTTCCTAGCTAAACCTAGTTTGTTTCTTGGTCTCAAGTGGTAGTTTGAAGCGGGCATTACACTTGGTATCAGAGTAGTGGTTCAAAGGCTTGGACCATTGGGCACACTAGAAAATTGAGACTTGAAACTTTAAAACTAGTAAAACCTGTTAATCTAGAAAAAAAACTGTTTGAAAATTGAACATGATAGTAAACTTAGAAACTGAAGAAGAGAGCTTGAAGTAATGAACTAACTCTCACTTTGGTCTGTGCAGGAGGCTCAGACGGAGCGAGAGGAACATTCACAGAGACTCGAAGTCACCACCACCACCACCATTGCGCCACCACCACCACCAGATCGGGGTGTAGCAGATATCCTGCCACAGATCTTACAGACCCTCCAGGATGTTAATGCCGCCTTACGCAGAGGCTCAGTAGGAGGGCATTCAGGCAGACATGATAGAGTTACTTCTATTGAGGGACATGCACCTCCTCCACTCAGCGAGGAGTATAGAGGAGATAACTCGCATGCGGAGTCAGTTAGAGTGGATTTACCACCAGGAGACAGGGGTGGTAGAGTCTTCCGAGTATAGAGAGAGCTCTCGGAGCCCTACGCTTAGGGATGAGCTTGTAGAGAGGCCTAGAGGCCGACATGGACCACGATTGCAGAAATCACATCGGGAGATCACGAAGCTTAGGCCATCACATTACTCAGGAGATACAGGTGGATTTTAGGTAGAGGCCTAACTAGTGAGCTTGAGTAGTTGCTTCAAGCTTTGTCCTTGTTCTAGCAACACGAAAGCTCGTGTTGCAATCCATCTACTGAGGGATGGAGTAGGAGTGTGGTGGAGGACAAAGAGGAGAAAAAGCTCCATGTTGATTCAGAGATAGTGACTTGGGAGCTGTTTGAGGAGAGATTCAGGAGTAGGTATCTATCACGGAGGTTCATCCAATAGAGGATTGACAAGTTCCATGATGGCCTCATTAACAGAGGAGCAAGTTCCATTCTCAGACAGCTACCCTTTGTAGCGAGTATGAGAGTAGATTTCTAGATCTACTTTAGTATGTAGAGTATATGCGTAGGATGAGCAGGTGTGGATTCACAGGTTCATCCAGGGCCTGAATTTGGACATTGGAGGGGCAGTACATGATTCACTGCCCACAGACATTAGCAGAGGCCGTTGAGAAGGCCTATATTGCAGAGGAGACTCGGGGTAAAACCCAGCAGGCTAGAGACCAAGTCAGGAGCCGCATTCAGTAGATGTAGGATGGTAGATCGAGAGGTTCAACACCTCTCCCTCATGGTGGTCAGCATTCAACACAGTCATCCTTGATGGCCACGGCCAGCAATATAGCAAAAGCAACAACATTTCTCCCACCATATAGACCTCCTCGAGAAGGCGATGCATCGAGAGGTCGAGCATGGGGCCTCCTCCAGGGGTCTCATCGAGACACGGGGTGGACCTAGAGCTCACCAAAGCAGAGGCCACAACAAACTACAGCCGGATCATCAAGATCCACACTGCAGGCTTCTAGGGCACCTACTGGGGGTGTAGCCCCTTGGAGAGGATCAGGTGGTTGCTTTAGATGTGGAGTAGTTGGACATTTCGGAGAGATTTCCCTCATAACCCTAACAAGGGTAAGGCACCGGTTTCGAGACAACAGTTGGTTCAATGGGTGCAGCCATAGGATTTATGCAGCGTTTGAGAATCGCCAGTGCGAGCACCAGAGCACAGTCATAGAGACCACATGTAGCATTGGTGGTATTCCTACCTCTGTATTGTTTGATTATGGTTCTTGATTCTTTCATTGCACCATCTTTAGTAGAGCGATGTAGGCTGGTGGCAGTTAGGTAGGGTCTTAGTTAGGATGTCGAGATGGCCTCTGGAGCCAAAATCTCTGTGGACTCCTTAGTTAAGGAGTGTGTTGTGGATTTGGGACCTTTCACCACCACCTCAGATCTCCGTATTCTTCCTTTGGGCTCGTATGGAGTCATTTTAGGTATGGATTGGCTATCTGCACATAGGGCCATGATGGATTGTTATCATAAGACTATAGCTTGTGTAGATGATTCGGGAGTTGAGTCGGTGATCTCGGGAGTTAGGAGACTTGTTTCTATTCGCACCATTTCCGCTATGCAGCTTAAGCGGTGTGTGCGACGAGGTTGTTAGATGTACACTATTACAATTAGTGATAGGTCAGAGGATGGGTCTAGTGGACCATCGCTAGATGATCATCCCATATTGAGAGATTTTTCGATGTATTTCGGGAGCTACTAGGGATGCCACCCCCACGAGAGATTGATTTCCATATAGACCTAGTTCCTGGAGCAGAGCCTATCTCACGGGCACCTTATCGGATGACCACCCCGAAGCTCTGTGAGCTCAAGTTACAGCTTGAAGGCCTTTTGGAGAAGGGCCTTATCCATCCTAGTGTATCCCCTTGGGGTGCACGGTGATTTTCGTGAAGAAGAAGGATGGATCATTGCGGTTGTGTATTGATTACCGCCAGTTGAACAAAGTGATGATCAAGAATCATTACCCTCTTCCTCGTATTGATGAATTATTTGATCAGATGAAAGGGGCCATAGTGTTCTCTAAGATTGATCTCAAGTTGGGCTACCATTAGTTGAGGATTTTGGAGGCGGACATCCATAAGACCGCCTTCTACACGAGATATGGGCACTATGAGTTCACAGTGGTTCCTTTTGGATTGACGTATGCCCCTACAGTGTTTATGAGTTTGATGAATGGGGTATTCAAGACCTTCTTAGATCACTTCATGCTCATCTTCCTAAATGACATTTTGATATACTCACATACACGTGAGGAGCACGAGGGGCACCTTCGACAGGTTTTCTAGTGTCTTCGTGAGCAAAGAACTTTATGGGAACTTGGAAAAGTGTGCTTTCTTTCCAGATAGAGGTGTAGTATTTGGGTCATATCATTTATGGGGAAGGTATCGCAGTCGATCCTTCCAATATTAGAGCCATTATGGATTGGCCAACACCCACTATAGTGACCGAGGTGCGTAACTTCATGGGTTTAGCAAGATACTACCGGAGATTTGTTCAGGACTTCTCTCGGATCATGCACCTTATCACTTCCCTTCGAGAGGAAGGGGAGAAGTTTGTTTGGATGGACCGATACGAGTAGGCCTTTTGGGGACAGGCCTTGGACAATGAAGGAGTGCCTCACTACAACACCCATTCTTGCAGTGCCGGATCCACAGTGTGAATTCTTTGTTTGCACAGATGCTTCTTTAGTAGGGATTGGAGGTGTGTTGATGCAAGATGGCAGGGTTGTAGCTTTTGAGTCTCGCGAACTCAAGGATCACGAGATTAATTATCCTACCCATGATCCGGAGCTTACGGCGGTTGTGCATGCTTTGTTTAGATGGAGACATTTCTCCTTGGACAGAGATTCACACTCAGGACAGATCACTTGAGCCTTCGCCACCTCTTCACGCAGCCCAATCTAAACGCTCGTCAACGACATTGGATGGATTTACTTTGTGAGTATGACATGGAGATAGAGCATGTGAAGGGGAAGGAGAATGTGGTAGTAGATGGAGACATGTGGCTATGGCCACTATAGTGAGAACAAATTTGCATAGCAGGATTCTTCAGCAGCTTCCTCTTGACAGCTTCTACATGACAGTATGAGTAGAGATCGAGTCACAGAGACCCCTTGAGGGGAAGTTTGATGGTTTCACCTTAGAGGTAGATGGTCTTCTCAAACACAAGGTAGGATATATGTTCCTAGAGATGGAGGATTGAGGTAGGACATCTTGATGGAGGCACATCATGCACCCTATTCAGCCCATCCCAGGGTGAAGAAGATGCACGCCACTTTGTGACAGTTGTATCATTAGAGAGGACTTTGTCGAGACATGGCTCAGTTTGTGTCACGGTGTTTAGAGTGCCAGAGGGTTAAGGCTGAGCATCAACATCTGCAGGCCTTCTTTATCCTCATGCCATACCAGAATGGAAGTGGGACACCATTTCCATGGATTTCATTGTTGGGCTACCTATGTCAAGATATCACCACGATGCCATTATGGTCACGGTTGATAAATTGACAAAAGTAGCTCACTTTTCTCCGGTGAAGACCACTTATACAGCTAGAGTAGTGGCACGAGTATATTTGGATGAGATCGTCAAGTTACATGGGATCCCGTGGAAGATCATTTGTGACCATGATCCCTTGTACACTTCACACTTCTGGACTACCATGCAGTATGTCCTCGGGATGAGGATTAATTTCAGCACAACATATCATCCTGAGACAGATGGATAGACCGAGTGAGTGAATCAGATTTTGGAGGATATGCTTAGGATGTACATGATGGATCAGCAGTCTAAGTGGGAGGAGTACTTGTACTTAGTGGATTTTGCCTACAATAATAGTTTTAGAGTTCTATAGGCATGGCTCCTTTTCAGGCATTATATGGTAGAGAGTGCAGGACACCCCTTAGCTGGGACAGGTTGGAGGATAGAGTATCTCTTGGACCAGCTCTTTTGCAGGACATGGAGCAGTAGGTAGTGTTGATCAGGCAGAGATTGCAGGAGGCATAGGACAGGCAGAAGAAGTATGCGGATCAACATAGGATTGATTGTAGCTTTGATGTGGGCATGAAGGTGTTCCTTCATGTTAGGCCACACAAGAGCCCTATCCACTATGGAAAAGGTTCTAAGTTAGCTCCTCGATTCGTTGGTCCTTTTGAGATCTTGGAGCATATCGGCCCTTTGGCCTACCGTCTAGCATTGCCACCTAGCTTATCTCGTGTACATGATGTGTTTCATGTTTTTGTCCTTAGGAGGTACATTGCAGATCCTTCTCATGTGTTGGATTGGACATCATTATAGGTGCAGGATCAGGGGCAGGTGATGGTGGAGCCCATCCATATCATAGATCGCAGGACCCTAGGCCTTCGAGGCAGAGAGATTGATCAGGTATGGGTGCAAGTGGGACGGATACGATGAGGCTGCACCACTTGAGAGGATGCCACACGTGTTACGAGTGTAGTTTCCACATTTTTCCAGTGACTTCTAGGAGGAAGTCAAGTCTAAGGGGAGGGGGATGTAGTGCCCACTTTCCTTTGACTGTTTAGATATTGATCTTGCTTTATTGTTGATTTCATTTTGGACATTATTATGTTTTGACTTAGTATGATGTGTATATGTTAGATCATGGATTATTATGGAACCTTGATTCAGTTAGCATGCATGATGATTATTGGAGACACTATTATTATGTGGATGATGATATACTATTTGACATGGACAAGTTATTGATGTTGATTTTAAACATGTGACATTTGATATTATGAGTAGCTCTAGTATAGAGATTCATTGGATGATGATATAGTGGCAAAATTGAATTTAAAATGATAATGTTGAATTCTTGATATTGTTGTGATTTGAATTGATATTTATATGTTGCTTATATCATTTTAGATGTTCTGATATGGCCATGAGGCCGAAGGAGGTATTGTTATTTTATAGGTTAAAATATCACAACAATGTCGGGGACTGGAGACTAACCATATTAAAATTCTGGATGAACTCAACGGGGTCACCATGGCAACTGTAATTGTTTGTGTGTTGTGTTATGTTAGGATTTCCCATGGGGGAATTTCCATTATTGTGACCATGGGATATATGTGTTTTATTTATGTGTTCCTTTTCATTATTGTTGTATGTATTTTTATTTGTAATGTGTTCTTTTTATTTTTAATTTAAATGTGATAGTCATATAGTTAAACTTTATTTAAATTTAATTGGGATGTGGAATGTAAGTAATAAAGTGTTGTCTTGGTTATTAATTAAATTGGATTTATGTCATGTATAACCATATGTTAAATAAATAAATCATTATGTCAAAAGTAAGTAATAAATGAAGTCATAGATATTAATTCATGTTGTAAGAATGTGTAAGAGGATGTAAGAGATGTGTAAGTGATGTGAGGGTTGTGTAAGTTAGATTTTGGAGTGTAGAACACTTTATCCTCAAAGGAATTGGAATTTGTCCTTGAGGGCTACATTTTGAGGCTTGTGGGACAAGTTAGACTTGTCCCACACCTCTTAAAATCATCCACCAACCATGCCTATGGTTTGGGAGTAAATTTTAGCCTTTTAATTAAAATTTGAAATGACTATGTGTAAGTTTTTATTGCACTTTACTTACAAATTTTTAATTCAGTCCTTGTTAAAGTATGGGTTAATTTTGAGTGTGTAAGTTGCTTGTCATCCCATTTATTGTGTTTAATTGTGAGGTTGACTTTCTCCTTTTGGGGTGGAGTAAGAATGATGTGGCATCCCACTTGGAATCCACATCATCCTCTCCCTCCCTCTCTTATAAAATTCAAATTTCTCCTCTTGTTTGGGTTGTTGAAACTTTGTTCTTTCATCCTTGGGTCGAATTTTTGATTGTTGTTGGAGCTTGCTTTGTGGAAGGAGTTGGAAATTATTTTGCATGCTTACACCTTGTTGTTTTGGACTGCATTTTGAGCACTGAAGGAACTGCTGTTTGGGAAAACAATCTCCACTATGGAGAGGTAGGATCTTGTCCTTTTTATATGTTGTTTTTCCCTTTTCTTGCATGAATGAAATGGTGAATGTTGTGTATTCATGGCTGGTTGGGTAGATTGCTTAGGGCAAGGTGTAGGAGAAGACTATGGGGTCTTATATGGGGGGGCATAAGGGATTGCCAATGGCACTTATTCTTTGTGGAGGGAGTGTTGGTTTGGGATCCACCTAGGAAAAGAAATTGCTTGCATTTCTTACTCTTGGAGGGGGCATAAGGGAGAAAATTTGGTGGGGCATAAGGAGGGGTTGGGAGATATAAGGTTTATGGGATTTGGTATGTTTAATGGCGGTATGCATTTGGTGGATGCCCAATTCCAACTTGGGAGGTATAAGGAGCTCCCCATAGCTCTTGCTCTTGTTTGGCTTGCTTGAAGAAGCCTTTGTGTTGTTTGAAATGTTTAAATGCGTTGGGAACTGCTGTCTTGTTTTGAATTGTGCATTTTGTTGTTCTATGCATGTGAAAAGAAATGTGCATTTTGTTGTTCTATGCATGTGAAAAGAAATGTGCTTGTATGTGAAAGAAGCCTATGTTGCCATGTGTTGTTATTCATGCTCCATTTCAATATGGTTGGGGCTCGGGGGCCAATGGGGAAAGATGGATTCTCCTTTCCCATTGGATGTCTTGGTTGGGTGGAGAGCGTTGCCTTTCCCCTTCCTTGTTGTGATCAAAGTTGAAAAGAAGAAGAAATCAACATGTTGCTATTTTGAAGCTTGGAGAAGACATAGTTTTGACAGCCCCATCCTTTGAGAAATTTCATTGTTATTTTCCCACCTTGTAGTGGATGAAATGTATTAATATTGTAATCAAAGGCATCTTGTATTGCAAAAGGAAAGATTGAGGTTAATTTGAGAAATGTGAAAGAGTTGTAATTCCTCTCTGTTTTGGAAAAGAAATGTAAATGATATTACATGCATTGTATGATGGATTCTGTAAATTGTATTTTGAAACCAAATCAAAAAGGAAAGAGATAAGTTGTAAGATGTTCTCTGAATGAAATCAATGAAAGAAATACATCCCTTTCTCAAATTGTACTATTGTATTGTAATTTAATTGTTGTTGTGTTTTAAAAATCTCTGTTGAAAAAGGAAAATGCGTGTGGGAGAAAAATACAGTATTTTGTTCCTTGTAATTATTAAAATTGAAATATCAAATGTTGCCTTATTTTGTTTTGAATGAGAAGATGGATAAATTAATTTTTAGACAAGATTTGATAAGCTTTCCATGTTTGGAAGTGGCAATTGGATTATTATAGTTGTTAATGAAAGAACTCTGTTCTTTTACAAATCTGGCATTTGAATAATCAAATAAATGTACAGTTCAGATCTGTAACTTAAATTAAGTAATGAAATAATGCAATTCAGATGTAATAAGCTCTAATGAATTCAATTTGACTTCAACATCAAAGAAAGACATTTTAGAACTTCACAAAAATCAATTTTAGGATTTGTTGGACCGTTTTTATCAAAAGATGTAAAATATATCAAATGCAACTCAATCCATAAATTGAACCTTGATAACACTCTTAAACTTACCCAAGATCATTCCTCCATGTTCATTTTACATGTTGAGAAGAAGAAAAATCAAAATTGAACAAATCTTACAAGTTGGAAAAATTGCCAGTTTTAAATGTGAAACCCTGCAGATTAATTTCTTAAAATTGACCCTCAAAACTTCATCAAAATCTAAAATTTATGATTTCTGTGCAAAGAGGACTCTGAGAGCTTTCCAGAAAGTCCTTGTTTGTCCAAAACTGACTTCTCTATCAAAAGTTATGGCCATTTGAAGTTTTACTTCAAAATGGCCATCCAAAGAAAATAAATCTAACTATATTAAAATATAAATTTGAACATTGGAAAATTTTCCCAAAAAAGTCTACGGCCCTGCAACACTCCCAACCAATCATGTGTCACCACGTGGCACTTGGGAGGGGTGAATCTTTTTAAAAACTTAACCTTTGAAAAATTTTCCTTTGGGAAAAAATTTTCCCAATTTTCTCTGCAACCCCGTGGCCTGCATGCCCAATCACGTCTTGTCGACACGTGGCTTGGGCGGCATGAAAGAAATTTTGAAACTTAAAAATTTTAGCCTTTTGGAAAATTTTCATATTTTTCTTCGTGGCCCCACACATCCGCAACCAATGGGGTGCTTGACATGTGTCCTAATGGACGCACGGACCCGCCTAAGTCATTTTGACTTTTAAACTTTTTTGGCTCAAATCACAATTTTTCCCCGCCTCTCGCCGACCCGCGTCCAATCACAGGATGCCACGTGGAAATTTTTAGCATGGGTGGAGGTTTGGAGGAAAAATTCCCTTTGGAAAATTTTGGGTTTTGACCTTGGAAAAAATTCACAATTTTTCCCCATGACCAATAGGCGTTCGACACGTGGCACTAGGGCATCGGCATGCGCGCGGACCCTTTTGTCCTCTTAGCACTTTTTGGTGATTGAGACTTAAAGTCTCAACCCACTCTATCGGCTGCCGATCCTTCCAGCCAACCTGGAGCACGCCACGTGTCCCCTTTCATCGGCCGCGGGCGCGTGGAGGTGTTTTGTGCCTTGCGCCTAGGGAAGGGAAAATTTCTCCCTAAAACTCCATGGCCCATAACTTGAGTTTTACAAGGAGTTAGAAGGACTTCCTTATATGGTTGGAAAGGTGAGAAAATTTCCTATCCAATGAGTATGATTTAGGAAAGTTTTGATGACTCTAAGTGTGTGAAAAATCAAGTTGAACCCTGTAAGCTTTGTTAGGGCGAGAGGAGTGAGAATTTACTCCTTTTACCTGAGTGATGAATTTAATCCCTTGTGTTGACTTTGTGCTTGTTGTGAGATGTTGTAGAATCATTTCTGCAAGTCAATCTTGACTTTTAACCTAAACCTGGTTTGTGATAACTATGATCTTGTAACCTTCTTTGCAAACACCCTTAACAAAAAAATTATTCCATAATTTTCCTAGCTAAACCTAGTTTTCTTGGTCTCAAGTGGTAGTTTGAAGCGGGCATCACATAGATCAAGCCATAAATCATGGAAAAAATAGTCATCAAATAACTAGTCAAGTCCATAGATTTATGAGAGAACTAGACATCAAGGATCTAGTCAATACCATAGATCAAGGAAAGAACTATACCTAACAACTAGATAATATCTCCTAATATCTAAATAAATAAAAAGAAATATCCACACACATAAGTGGGTGAGGATAAATACAATAAAGGTAAATAATGTACCTAGGTGAACATGAGCTAAGGTAAATACCTACTCTAACACCCCCCCTCAAGTGAAGCTAGGGGCAAAAATAGAAGTGGCATGTCCACAATATGAGTCCCAACAACTAGGCTTGATGAGGTACTCATGTATAATATATCCATGAAGAAATCTCGAACCAAAAGAAGGAAAGAATCCTGCTAGAAGGAAAGAAAAGAAGAAGAAGAAGGAAGATGTTCTCACGAACACCCCCAAGAACAACTTCCAAAACCCCAAGCATTCCATGCAACTCAAGGTAGTGAGGTGATGCAAAAGGCTTCGTAAAGATGTCTGCAACCTGCTGCTTGAGTCGAAATGTACTCCAAGAAAATAACTCCATCTGAATGTGTTGACGAATGAAGTGGATGTGTATCTCAATATGCTTGGTCCGCTGGTGCTCAATGGGTTCATGAGAAATGTGAATTGCACTTTGGTTGTCACACCAAAGTACAGTCGGTGAATCTGTGGGAATCCAAACTCTATCAATAACTGGCAAAGCCAAAGAATCTGCTGACTCATAACTGCTGCCCTGTACTCTACCTCTGAAGATGAAAGTGCAATAACATGTTGTTTTTTTACATGCCCAAGCAACTAGAGAAGAACCAAGATAGAAAATATAGCCAAAAGTGGAACGCCTATCATCAATAGAACCTACCCAATCTGAATATGTATACCCAACCAACTGAGTAGAGCCCCTAGTGTAGTGTAGGCCAAAGTGGGAAGTGCCATGCAAATAGCGCAAAATCCTTTTAGCAACCTACCAGTGACTACTATGAGGAGAATGTGCAAACCGAGATACAAGCCCTACTACAAATGAAATATCAGGGCGAGTATGGGTCAAGTACATGAGACTCCCAACCAACTGCCTATACAACGTAGGATCACAAAGTGGTGTGGTACATGTGGATGTAAGAGTAACTCCAGATTGAAAAGGAGATGGACTTGGCTTGTAATCAGCCATATCAAAGCGCCTAAGAAGATCATGGGTGTACTTTTGCTGACTCAAATGAATCCTGAATCTATCTGAGAAATATGCAAACCAAGGAAATAATGCAATAGCCCAAGATTTGTCATGTCAAATTGTGTAGAAAGAGCCCTCTAAATACTCTGAATGTGGGAAGAAGAGCTGCTCAGTAAGTAACAGATCATCAACATACAAGACAAGTATCACAATATCCTCACCAACATGCTAGAGATACACTGTATGATCGGAGTGGCAATGAACAAAACCAGTAGATAGAAGAAAAGAATCCATCTTCTCATACCAAGCCCGAGGGGCTTGTTTGAGACCGTAGAGAGACCTTCGGAGCCTACAAACAAGAGAAGAATCTGAACAAATCCAACCGGCTGCTCCATATATATTTCCTCTTGTAGATCTCCATGTAAGAAGGCACTCTTCATGTCCATTTGGTATATGGGCCACCCCTGTGATGCAACAATAACAAGTACAAGGCATACATAATCCATCTTGGCAACGGTGTAAAAGTCTCAGAGTAATCAATACCTTCAACTTGTGAAAAACCCTTTGCAACAAGACGAGCCTTATACTTGTCAATGGACCCATCAACTGCGTATTTGGTTCGGTATACCCACTTACACCTAACCATCTTTCTTCCTTTAGGAAGAGATACCAAATCCCAAGTATGATTCTTCATCAAAGAAGAATACTCAGCTGCCATCGCATCATCCCACTCCTGTATCCCATGAGCCTTTGAAAAAGACTGTGGATCCTCAGAAACTACCTGACACAAAAGTCCAGAACCTGTAGAATGTGTGTGATGATGCCTAGTGGGTGGAAGATCCTCTATGAAAGGTGTTGCCTCAGAAATTGTAGTATGAGCCCACTTAGGCATAGTGACAACATCAATGGGAATAGGATCCTCAATGACATCTATAACCTCCTCATCAATCTCCTCAAAGAAAGGATCCTCAAGATGAGATGAAGAAGAAGAAGGAATGGAAGAAGATGAAGAATCATGAGGAGTGAAACGCTCATCAAACTAAACATGTGTTCGAAAAAGAAACATCATGTGTATCAAGATCTAAAAGACGATAAGCTCTCATGTCCTCACAATACCCTACAAAGATCAAGGGTTTACTCTTCTTATCCAAAGCTTTCCTTTTCTTCTTTGGCACAAAGGCCCAAGCATGGCTCCCAAAGACTCAAAAAAATGAGACATCTGGCTTAGTGTTGGACCAAGCTTCCTCTGGAGTCAAATGCTCAAGTGCTCTATGTGGTGTGTGATTCTAAATATAGTTAGCACAATTAATTGCTTCTGCCCAATAGATAGGAGGTATATCTCTAGAATGCATCATACAATTAGCCATTTCCTTCAAAGTTCTATTCTTCCTTTCTGCTAAGCCATTCTGTTGTGGAGTATGAGGAACAAAATGTTGGTGAATAATGCCTTGAGTTGCCAAAAAGTTAGAAAACTCATTGCTGAAGTACTCCCCCATTATCAAGTACGAAGGTTCTTTATGCTACTAGAAGATTGTTTCTCGACCAAAGCCTTGAAGACTTTGAAGTGTGAAAAACATCACTTTTGTACTTGAGAAAATAAACCCAAGTACGCCTCGAGAAATTATCAATAAATGTAAGTGCATACTTAGCTCCATTGAAAGATGGGGTAGGAAAAACCATCAAGTCACTATGCACAAGCTCAAGTGGTGAAGAAGCTCTCTTAGACAAATTCTTAGGAAAAGGATCTTGGTGTTGTTTCCCTAATGCACAACCATGACAAACTCCCTCAAGACAAGAAACTCTAGGAAGACCATCTACCATACCATGAGTGCTCAACTCCTTCAAATATCTATAATTGAGATGTCCAAATATTTCATGCCAAAGCTTACTCTCTGATGAATCGCATGAGAAACCAATCATGTCCCTATAGAAGAAGTGTCATCAAAACCCTCAAAGTGATATAGTCTAGAACTATGATCAACAATACCCTGAGCAACAAGTGAATAAGGCTCCAAAAAGTTCTTACTTCTACCCCATGTGGTGTAAAAGTCATTGTTTTTCCTTGACAAGAATGAAAATTTGATATACATAAAGTAAATTTGTAGTGATGTTAGGAACATATAGTGCATCTTGGATATTGCCACCATCAAGTTGTATATCACCTTTTCCTCAACAAAAAAGAAAGGAAGAATCTCCAACCTCAATTTTGGAAGTAGAACTCAAACCTAGAGAAACAAAAGACTCCTGGAAGAAGTCATGTGATGAGAAGCACCATTAATCTATAACCCAATTGTCTGCAAGTGGTGACTGAGATCTTCCAACAACATTAAGTGCTTTTCCATGCTGATTAGAAGGAGGTGGAGTGGAGATAGAAATTTTTGTTTCTTGACTAGCATCCTCTAAGGCTTGCATTCACTTATAACACCTATGTTCTTCATGATTACTACCCCCACAAAAAGAGCATGAAAGGCTAGACTTATTCTTGGATTTAGAAGACTCCTTGGGTTTTGAGTTGTTTTTTCTTTGGTTTAGGAGCATTTTGAGATGGAGAAGGTGTGGATTTGGTTTTACTTTTTGGTTTTCCCTTGCCCTTAGGATTAGATGCAACTAATGCCTTTTGAGAGGTGGAAGACTCAAGGTGAGACAATTTGGATTCTTCCCTAGTAAGTCTTTCACAAAATGTTTCTAAGTTAGGCATTTTGAATGTGTCACCTAAGGCATCCATGCTAGAGAAAAAGGTAGAAGCAAAAATTTGGAATGGTCCTCTCAACTTGGATAGAATCAAGTAAACACACTCTTCATCTTTCTTATCTCTTCCACTCCCCTTCAATTGTGTCAACAAATGCTTGAACTTGGTAAGATAGTCTATAATTGTTGGAAAATCTTCAGATTAAGAGAGGTGATCTCAATTTCAAGTTGCATGGCTCTCATATGATCCACCTTACCAAATAAATCCTCAATTTCTCCCATATTTTGAAAGGAGAGTCACATTTTTCCAAATGAAACAAAAGACTATCACTTACATAAGTTCCTATCAAACCCATACACTCATCAAATTTGCACTGGTACTGAAATTTCTCATATTCTCTAGTGAACACTAGTTGTTTTGAAGAAGTTAAAGCCCATAATCCTTTCCGCTTAATTATTGTTTCCATTCTTGGTTTCCATGTGTGGTAATTATGTGTTGTTAATGGCTCAACATGATCTAATGTAGAAGTAGATGCCATCCTCAAAAAATCACCAAAAGAAATGCAAGAACCAAGCAATGCAACAAGACCCCCAAGCAATGCAACAAGAGCCCCCAGATTTTGGCACTTTATAATGAGTGTGTGTTACAATATGACACTTTATAATTATAGTGTAATTCTCAAAATAAATATTTCCAATGGAAAGAGCATGGAAAAACAAGCACTTTTGCAAAAATGACACTCAAAACCGAGTTACCGATCAAAAGTTACAAGCTTTTCAATATTATGCTCTACTATTTATTTTAGTTGCCACTAAAATAGAATAAAATGCTCTTGCCTTCACCACACAAATAAAATGAAAGGGGGCTGGAGTTAAGCACCTACTAGTAGGAATCACAAGCTTTAAACCCTCATATGACCATACCATATAATGATTTCAATATGTGTAACAACTTACTATTGGGGGTGTTCACTTGGTTTTTGAGAAAGTCACATCCAATTGCTTCTTTGGTAAAAATTACTATTTCTGGACTGTGCTGAAAGTGACCTTCGCCGCCAAAATAGTAGTCTGCATGGATTTTCCCGAAATAGCAAAACATGCACACCGCCCGTGGACCCCTGCCAAAAGAGGAAAGAAACGACTTTTCCGAAAAACCTCGTCAATGCGCCGACCGAGAATGCTACACCCGCAGAAATAAAAAACTGATGGATCTGGAAATCTGGAAAAAAAAACCTAGAAAATGATTTGTTGGTTTTCCTTCACAGCTAACACGAATCCCGAGGCAAACTACCATGATTCTCTACACAAAAAAACCAAAAAAAACTACCTCCAAAATGGTTGAGTTTACAATCGATCTTAGGGTTTTGCCACCTTCCGGATCCAATGGAAGCCTCTATTTTGCATAAAAATGCATGCAACAAAAAATAAGCAAAAAAATATATGAATATATAAAAAAATTATTTGCAAAATAAAACTTACAGACGGATGTCAATAGCAATCTCTTGCTCTGATACCATAAAATGAACGATAACAGATCGTACCAAGCTAAGAACATAGATGTTAATCAAACACCACGATCAATAAGATGAAAGTAATTCACCAAATAACTTTACATAAACATTTGCAAACAAATGAGCAGTAATATCATATATTATTATGGAACTCAATGAAATACAATGATAATGGGCCTTGCTTATATAGGCAAGGAATAACAATCTAAGAACCAATCAAGGTCGTAGATCAAGCCATAAATCATGGAAAGAATTAGTCATCAAAAACTAGTCAAGCCCATAGATTTCTAAGAGAACTAGACATCAAGAATCTAGTCATCATAGAAGAAAGATCTAGTCAATACCATAGATCAAGGAAAGAACTATACCTAACAACTAGATAATATCTCTTAATATCTAAATAAATAAAAAGAAATATCCACACACATAAGTGGGTGAGGATAAATACAATAAAAGTAAATAATGTACCTAGGTGAACATGAGCTAAGGTAAATACCTACTCTAACAGGAGGCGAGAATGCAAAAACTCTTTTCTACGTTATAGCAAGACATGCAAAATCACCATACAAACCTTTATTGACAAAAGAGAAACCATGAAATGTAGTTTTTGCAGAATAAATTACCCAAATGAAGCGAAGATTATTAATATTTTTTTGCACAATCAATACAAAGGATAAGGTAACTGTGAAATGAAAGTGAAATGGGCAATCGATTCATCTGTTCCTTATCAAATATGCATTTCAAAACAAATTAATTTGTAGTTTCTCATAACAAACAAGTTAAAATTTACGTGGGAGAACACCATGCTTTTTCCTTTAAAATTTGTGATATATGAATTAGAACAAAAATGTATTTAGTATATACAAAAACATTAATATTAGTCCTATGATAAATAGGAAATGTTGCAGAGTCATTTTGCATGGACAAAGAATTTATGAATCATTACAATACAATAATATTGGAGCTAGTGTGTTTACTAGAGAAATTCTAGAAAATATGTGGATAGCCAATGAGGAATCTATGAAGCAAGCAAAGATTCATTCCAATAAAAAAAAGGAAGGTTGGGGCGCACCGATCTAATCATCATAGAACATTGATTAGATCTCAATAGTAGGATTCCGATGGTAGCGGAAAGTTTGTAGATCAACTCTAACGGTTGCAGGGTGTTGCAGAACATTTCCCAACTCTAGATGGAAACTGCATGGGGATGACAACACTCTCCTTCTCAAATATAACCATAATACTCTTGCCTTTTTACAGAGTGGTTGATCACCCGAGAAAAACTATTGAAGCTTGCTGGGAAGCTTTGGATCGATGAATTTTGTTGAAAACTATGTTCCTCAACATCTCAATACCATTAATTTGCTTAATGTTATCAACATTTATGCAAATATAATATGTATGACTGCTTACAATGAATTCCAAAGGCTCCTAAAACTGCACAAGCAAGTTCTTGATTTTCCAAACAATTTGGTCAATTCAACCGACTGGAGTGGACGAAAATATGCCCCTGTGAAGCCATTGAAAAAGTCATCAAAGATGTCATGGAGCAACTAAATGTGCATAAACTCTTAATGGTAGCCAACAAAGCTGAGGGCCATAAAGAAAAGGTGTGTGCAAAAGATTGTGAACCACGAGATTCAAAGGATTGGGGTGCAATGCCAATGTATTCACACTCATCTGCACTCAATCAGCCGAAATATTTTGATGCTAAGTCGAACTCGTGCACTTGCTTCAACTATCAAGTTACTGCTAAATTTACACATTAACTTGTTTTCTAGCACAAGTCCGATAAAGACCTGCAAGAGGATGGGCACAAAATCTAGGTTCAGTGATACTGTATTTTTCCTTATACACGCCAAAGGGGCGTTTGCGAATAAACATGACATCACGGGAATTGTGGTAAAAGGAGCTCTCACTAATAGCCATCCCAAAACCAGTGCCCTTATGGGTTAATTCGACGCATACGAAGATGAATCTGTGGCCCTAATTGATATTAACTAAAGTTTCAAACTTATATTTAATGTTGAATACATTAATTAAATATAAAATAATTTCATATATATAACAATTAGAAACTTCTTAATTAAAACTAATCTCCAAAGGTGAGCATTCTTTTCCTTTCCATCATCATGGGGCTTGCTTTACAAAAAAATCATTTACATTAAATAAGGTAATGAGACTATAACAACAAAATAAAAGTTGAGTGGGAAAATAAACCCATGTCAAAAAACCCACCAATCGGGTTAAGTGTTTTTCAAAACCCAAAGCAGAGCATGGAGAGGACACATCCCACGCGCCTTACAGACCTATCATTTTCCTTGCTTCGATTGCAGATGTGCTTCATTTAGGATCTAGAGGCATTAACCACGCTAACACCAATGCACCTATCAGAAACCTACACCTGTCAGAAATGTAAGGTTCGATCACATCCATACTTCATCGCATGTACCGAATAAAAAATGCTTGCTTGGAGTTTTTAAAACATGTAATAATAAAATAATTGTACCCTAAGATATAAGGACTTTGTCTACAATGTGAGAGATAAGTATTAAAATCAAAATCAAATAAATAAGACAATTTCAAAATTAGTAATCTATGTCAATGACCATGCAATAAGAAATAAAATTAAATATAATCACACTAGCAAAATAATAGTGAAACAAAAAAAAGGGATACGGAAATTGATGGTGAAAAACCAAAAATATCAAGAAACTCACTATGGATTTCCCCACATAAAAAATAGGTTTATAAACACTCAAAAAGCAATTAACACCATCAAATAAAAATTAAGTTCTAACGTAAATTAAAAAAACAACGAAAAAAGCATTAGGAAAGAGTTTTATTCAAATACAACAATAATTTATCTTCATAAGCTTTTTCTGGTGAATCAAGTAATTTCACAAAATTCTTCGACCATATTTTCATTATTGAAAATTACATTGGAAGGTGTAGTAATAAGTTCTTTGTGACAACTATCTATCTTTAAATATTCAAAATTTGTACATGAACCCACATTTATAGCATGCCACCAATTGTCTAAAGCCACACAAAACATTTATCTCTTTATAGAATAGTAATCAATGTTTTATTACAAAGATATTCATTTTATACAATAGTTGAACCAATATTCTATACAAGGCAAAGGTACATGCAAAAAGGTGTTAAAACTTACCTTAACAAAGCCCAAACATAAGCTTCATTCAAAGTAAAGCATTCATACACAAAATCTCCCCAAACTAGAGAGGATCAATTAAAGGACACATTCTACTTACTAGAGAAAAACTCATGTAGAATCTTTCTCTATATCTTTATATAAATACATACATATTTACTACATGCAAACCACTTGTAGATTCTTCTACATTCTTTTAACAATTCTAAGAGTACCTTTCATATGGTCTAAGCAAAGGTATGTAAATCCACTCACATTAATGAAAGAGTATTTACATTCACATCACACATATTTTAGACATGATATCTATACATCCCCTTAAATGTTTGGAAACATGTATGATACATATCTAATACAAATACAATGTGAAGCATCTACAAATACATCTTAGACAATCCATACATGGCCGAATACATCCAGCAGACGTATCCAGACCAATTGGTACATCCGAGAAGCATCAACCCAAAAAAATTATTTACAAAAAGACAACACAAAAGCAACACTTTTCCCTGACATTCCTCTCATTGCATGCTTACCTCTCTTTGCTCATTTAGGTTTGATACTTCATCAAGCAACAATGTTATCATCTTCCTACACTTGTACAAGTGCCCATTTACTACGGCGGTCATTCAAGAGCTTGAAAGGAGGATTCTTGGATTGAATACTAATTTTTATGTAATAATTAAATTTAATATTTATGATGATATTTGTAACTTGTCATTTGGTATTTGATTGACATTATATAAACTATCAAGTCTTTTGTGGTTACTTTATTTTTAAATGCATACCATGTGGTTAATTCCTATTTATTAGGCTAGAATTTATTTTTTATTTTATTTTTCGATATTTTTGTACAGGTTGTATGTAGGGCCAAAAAATCAATGTATGCGCCTATCAGATTCTTTATATCTATACATATATCCGAAACATATCGGTGCTTTAGCATTTTAGAAAACAAACTTTTAAACATATAAGATGTGTCAAAGTTTGGTTGATGCTTGCAAATTTTTCAAAGTTGTGTTTGAATTGCTTTCTAAATATTCTTCATGATTTTAGAATTTCTTTGAAGGAAAATTTGGGTGTGTCGACTACAACATGAATCATAAAATATAAAATAGGTTAGCATTGGAGCACTAATAAACAGAGGGAAAAAAAGTTTAAACTATTCTTAACGATCTTTTGAATTTCTCGTATACTCCATATTAAAATATAAGGCTTATTTATTAGTGTTATGTTAATTGGTGATAGGAATTTATAAAGTCAAGTTTCTTTGTAACTGTAGGTTTAATCATCATCGTTGTCTTCTATATTTTTGTTTTTGGTTTATTTTGGCATATTTCATTTGTAAAACCGACTGTTCTTCTTACCACGTGGGTTCTGTTTACCTTCCACCTCCTGCATGTCCGTTGGTGTCCTCCCTATCCAATCATGTATAATTTGTAGAGCTTTTATACTGCCATTGATGCCGATCTGATTTTGATTCAATTTTAGTTTGAATTCACACAAAAAATTGTTTAGTTGTTATTTTAATATCTAATGTGGTTTTGTTCAAAAGAGGATCCTAAAAGATGAAAACATCTCATGTTTTTTTTAGGGGGAGGATTTGTTGATTCATTAAGAACTTTCTTATGGTTGGTGGGATTTATCTCAACAACGAGGGTTGTGTATGATAAGCAAAAGTGCCTCCTTCAACCGGCCCTATCTATCGAGTGTTCTAAGATTGAGATGTGCAATAAAAGACATAATATGATTGAGACATACTTATTTTAAAGCTTCTAATGTGAATCGTAGAAATAAATCACAACAATAAATGCATACTTAAGTAGCAATTGTACCAAAGGGGTGCAATGGAAATGTGATAGTCGTAAAAGAAGCAAATGTGTCATGTGTAGAGGAGGATATGAAAGCGAAGTGAGAGATGGAAATACACCATGTAGTCTAATTGAGTGAATATATAGAAGGAAGCACAATGGAGTAGTATTTTGAAAAGGAGAGAACAACTATTCAATCTAAAGTGAGAAGCAAGTATTGAATCAAAATATGGTTAGTTTAGTCTCCTGCTTTCCTATGGTCATGTTCTTGGTTATGATTTGTAGTGGGAATGTTGGCCAATGAGATGGGGGAGTAGTTGAATTTGGAGATCTCATTGCATAGGAACACTGACTCAAGGGGTGGACATCCACAACTCCAAGGACAATGTTGATTTTTTTATTTATTTTTATCTCTTAAAGAAGAAGGTAAGCTAGATGACGAGGATGAGTTGGAGGGCATGACGAGTAAGGTAAAAACATGAGAGACTCAAACATGATGAAGCTTCTATTTGTAGGCATTGGTGAAGGAGACTCGTTGAAGCCTTTGAGGTCATTGAGAATATGGACAACATAATCAATGGCTCAAGGCTTGCCCCCTTAGATAGGGGTCATTTTGGTCCCTCAATGGCCTATGTAGAGCTTAGTTTTGGAATCGATAAGAATTTTGAAACTATGTTGCCTCCTCTACGAGGCTTGTGCATTGTGCAAAGGCCTATGCTTATTGGTGGGAATGTTGGTGAGGCCATTAACAACATGTCATGGATTTGTTTGAGGTCCTGCAACTGCCTTATGAGGTAGTGTCTCTCTTTCATGTTGTTATGTTAGGGACTAACTTGTTTGAAAATGAACACGATTCCATCCAAGCCTTTTTGGACATGCACCGACATCCCTACAACTGTGCGAAAACAGATGTTCATAACAAGGCAAAATAAACCATCAAGGCTTAATGGAAGGTGGATTTTGTGGATGTTGTTGCCAGCGCAGTGGTGGCAAGACCCCCAGTGAATTTTTTTTTGTTTCACACAAAGCACAAGGTTATGGAGGTACAACTAAAGGCAATACCATCCAAAGAACAATAGAAACAAAATTTTCTTAATGGAAAAGAACACCAAAGCAAGAACTTTTTTGTTATTTTCTTCAAAGCTTTTGGGGGTGCATGTCAACATCAACAATAGTACAATATAATTAGGTCCATTCATTGCAATATTTTGGGAATAAAAGATGATGTTTGAACTTATACAACACGACATTAGAGTTATTTTAGAAAGTTATCAATGAAGTGGGTAATATGATATCCACTATGGGTTAAATTTGACAATTGTCTACACATTTTTCATGATTCTAACTGTTAAATACTTGCAAATACTTGAAATAATTGTTTTATACGACATGTAAACTTTAAATATGATCATCATTTTTATATAGATTTATATATAAAATATATTACAATACACACATGTATATAAATAAATATATAATAATATTATATTTCTTTATTAATGATATATAACTAAAATTATTTTGTATTTTAAAAAGACAATATAACAACATTTCATTTATTACAAATAAATCTATTTTATTATAAATTATAAAATATAATTTTATTAAGAATAAATTTAATTACAAATGTTAAAATTAAAAAATAATATAATATTAAGAATGACTTGTACTACTTTATTTCCGTTTTAGGTATGTGGAGGTGTCGCTCGGTTGAAAGCGTCGGTGACTTTGTTATGCACCGTCAATTGGGTCTTTACAAGACCAAGAAGCAGACTTGGAATTTCAAATTATCTCCACTGTCAAATCAAATTTTGTTGACAATTTAGTTCTTTTATGTGCATATAAATTTTAATTTTTCTATATTTATTTTTATCATGTCTTCTTATAAATTTGTATATTTTCATATATTTAAAAACATTTGAGCTTTTTTAATTTTCAGCATATCATTCTTTAAGATTATTTTTAAAAATTGATGGTTTTTAAATATTCAACATATCATTCTTTACGACAACCATTTTTTTGTCTTTGGTAATATACGGTTAAAATAAAATCCACAAAATAATATTTTAGATTTAAAACAATAAAAGATTCCACATTTTGAAAAAAATCGTCTCACTAGTGGCAAAACTAGTGCTATGCATGTATTTAACAACAAAATAAAATTTGAGTAGGAAAATAGACCCATGTCAAAAACCCACCAATCGGGTTAAGTGCTTTTCAAAACCCAAAGCAAAGCATGGAGAGGACACATCCCACACATGGCCTTACAGACATGTCATTTTCCATGCTTGCATGGACGCGAGAATAGAGTGCTCATTGCGTAGTGGGATGCTTTCAATCGAGAAATACCTACATGGGATTTTTGTGCGTGAGATATATTATATCAATCTTCCCTTTTAAATGACTACACAATATCATTAATAGATAATGCGTGATATTGAAACAACTTGATGATGCGATTAATTGTGATTGATATGATTAGGTTGTGAAGGTGAAAAGACTTTTCATTTTGGATTTTAATGATTTTTACGTGCCCTACATGATCTACATCGAACACATTAACAAACAATCGACGAGCTTAAAATGTACACCTCCGCATTGTTTACTTCCTCACGGCCGAAGGGACTCTGAGTGTTGTTGCCATCGAGTTGTGTTTGCCTCACACCAGTGTCAGCCAAGCCGTAAGAAATGTGTATACTCCCACCCAACAGGGAGAAGAAGTGGCATTGTGGCTGCTCGCCAAAGCTCATTCCTGAGTCAATGATTCAGTTTATCAACAGTTAGTTAGTCATTGGTAAGAATTAAGAGTTAAGTGCAAGTATCCATAATTTTAACATTTAATTTGCATCCTATATATGGAGTGATTATGTATTCATGAATAAGTTTCCCATCCCTTCTTGCAGGTTAAGACCTCATGCGGTCATCGAGCCCTTCATCATTGTCGTACCATGCATAACTAATAAAAATACATTTGTTATCCATTTCGCTCACGGGAAAATGGAAAATAGAAGAGAACAGGGCCCTACGATGGACCGAGAGTTACATGTGCAATTCATGGGTTAGAAGAATTCATGATGAATTTAGAAAGGTTTGAAACCATTCGGTGAATTCTTTCCTCTTCTAGGTTCCGAGGAAACTCGTGAGCTCAATCAATGCAGAACCACCCCCGAGGGCCCACATTCGAGGAATTTGGCCCAAAAATGGCTCAAAATGAGAGAAGTTGATTTACAATGCTCTACTATGATGCTCCCTTTGATCCTAAAAAAATCAATAAAATACAAAAATATGATGGGGGTCCAAGGTGGATCAAATTAGAATCATCTCGTCGAGCAACTCGTTTGCCACTCACAAGCTCGGATGGTTGCAGAGCTCGGTCGAGCCCGTTTGGAGTTAGTGCGGCTTGGGAGGACAAGGTGGCAACATAATGTGAAGGAGATATGTTGGAGCTCGGTTGACGCATGCATCGAGAGATGGTGAAGTGGGGAAAACTATCAAGAATGCATGAGGTGAGTGTAAGTGGGTAGGGATGTCGGTGTTCGTTGGGGCCCAAGCCCGAAAAACATGGACGATTCGGTAGAAGTGTGTCGAAGAACGATCTGAGAAAGAGCACGCCAGAGTTAGCATGATGTGGAAGCATGGGCGGTGGTAGTGTAACTCGAGTCTTAGACCCACATCTCATGTGGCTCGATCAACCAGACACAAATCGAGCTACGCCAATCGAAAGCGGAGGGGGAAAACAAAAACACAAAACAAGTCGACCTGCCTCTAATGCGATGCAACAAAAATATGACTTAACACAAGTAGCTTGGAACTCGAGATGAAGAGCTTGATAGGTAAGCAATGGTTGGAGGAATCATTGTGGTCGGTCGGCATGAGCCATCCAAGTGGCTCGGTGGAGTAATGGCGAGCTGGTTGGGAGTCATAAGGAGTAACCCACACTCAAACATGCATAACTTTCGCCGGGACCTCAAATTTTCACAAAATTATACTTGTTGGAAAGATAATTTAGAGACCCGCATCATGAGATAATTAAAAAAATTGAAAATTATTTGGGCAGGTGGGCGAAATCATGATGAAGCTACATAGCCATCACAAGCCATACTAGGGCACAAAGATGGAGTAAATGCAAGTATGGGGGCATTCCTTCTTGCACAGGTAGGTAAGTACAATAAAAAATGGGCTGTGAAAACTTTCCCATCACTCTTACAGGTGTAATGATGGCTTTTGGGAATTATTGAAGGATGGATTCTAGATTTTCCTTTCTCTCTCATCTCTTCTTCTATAAAATGTAATGGAGGGAAATTTTACAATGTTGGAAATTCTTATACCCGCCTCTCTTCTCTCTCACCTGTGAGTGATTTGTGGAAACTATAGCCTCCATTTTTAGAGATTTGTAATAACAATCTTGCCTATAGCCCATGTAATGAATTATTGTGTAATATCAATTGGAGCAATAAAATTATTGTCTTGTGATTATTCTCTATCCTTGCTTGATCTTATTGCTGCAACTTACCTTTATTCATGCTTGTGGGTATATTGTGCATATAATATTGTCTATTGCAGGTCCATATTTGATTGTGCTTAATGGAAGTGGGTTTGTGACAAGTGTTGTGATCTATGGTACTTGACCACCCTCTTCATTCTACTTGTTTTTATTCCCATATAGTGTATAATTGTTCAACACCCCTCTTCTTGGTGTATCACCCTCTTAGTGTAGGTTTACTTTTCATGCAATCCTTCTATCACGACTCCTTGGAAAGAATTAGGGTAGGATTAGATTAGTTAATTTTCTGCATTTTGGGTCAGTTGTGGCACTAGTTTAGGGAGAAGAACCAACTTTCTCTAGAGGGTTATCCTACTTGCAAGGTCCCACACTTTAGGATAATCCCATGTTATGAAAATTACATTAATTGCCTCTCACACAAATCAAAAGCAATCAGGGGTGTTGTAATTTTTTTAGTAACAATTTTGGTATGCCCGATGGGACAAAATAAGTTATATCTTTCACATCCTTGAAGGCATTCACAAGCTAATCGGGATTTCGAGATTGAAAAACATCAAAAATACCAGTCCTTGCATTTCAAGTTTTAGGGGTTACATTGTATGCCCTTACTTCGAATCTTAGTGTTTGGGATTTCATACATACAAAATAGGTCTCTAAAGCTTTCATTTCAAGTTTTCACTACTAGAAAACAAGTCCCAAGTTCGACACAAAGGAAACAATGTTTTGGGTTCGGAGGTTGCAAGCAGTTATAGATCTGAAAGCTAGTGTTTGAGTTTTCACAAGTGCATTGCATGAGGAAAATTTCCGAAAGTCTTCATGTCGGGTTTTGAAGGTTATTTTACATAGCCTAAGTTCCGATCCTTGTATTTTGGGTTTTGGCATTTGCAAAACAAGGGCCAAATTCAAACAAAGCCTCGTACCTTTCAAGTTGAATAATTCTATCTTATCAAGATCTAATGTGTGTCTTGGTGAAGCTTTAGCCTTTGGAGGATCATTCTCAACACATCTGGTGACTCAAAGAAGAACTTAGTGGTGTAGCAGCCCAAGTACCTCAAGTTCATGAGAAGGATCCAAACTAGGTCCAGGACAAGAGAAGAAGGTGTTTTCAAGTATATGTTGTTATCACCAAGAAGATGAAGGAGAGGAAGAAGAGTACAAAGGTATCCATCTCCACCAAATAGGACCTTATCAACACCTCCACTTGGTAGACCCTTCCTTCAATCAACCAAAATTCTCAAACCAATTAGGATGACACATCAACAACCACCACAAGGACCACCAAATCCTTTTGTCAACTTCACAGCAACAATCCACTTTCCCTCAATGCTTAGAACACTATTAGGTGGA
This sequence comes from Taxus wallichiana var. yunnanensis, assembly GCA_018340775.1. Lineage (NCBI taxonomy): Eukaryota > Viridiplantae > Streptophyta > Pinopsida > Cupressales > Taxaceae > Taxus > Taxus wallichiana. The sequence continues at coordinate 703,052,889 of CM031242.1, read as the reverse complement.
AACATTGAAAAGCATTCCCTACTTCTGGGGAAACCATAAAACCCCCATTGATCATATTCAAGATATTGCAAATGTATGTGCAATTCACGAGATCAATAAGATGGATGTTGTAGTTAAATTGTTAGCTTCCTCTTTCAAAGGTAAGGCTTTGCAATGGTTCGAAGCTGACGGTGAGGTCCATTACAACCTGGGATCAATTGTGTTCACCTCTCTATAATCAATTTAGAGAAAGGGAAGATAATCTGTCTTTATTGAAACAATTGACAACAATTAAGAGGGCTTCAAATGAGAAGATGAAATATTTTAACTTCAAATTTCATCGGACATGGGACCGGATCCCAATTTCTATGAGGCCGGCTCACAGAAGGTGCGTTCCTCTACTTCTTGAAGGCTCTAAATTCATACATAGCTATGATGATATAATCTATGGGAGTGACAACACTACAAAGGGCCTACGACATAACTATCGTAGTAGATAACTATTTTATCCAAGATCGTAAGTTTTCCCCTAGGCCACATATGCCTCTATATTCCAAAATGGGAACTCTCATAACTAATCAAACACACAGAGTTGAATCCCATTCTTGCCCCTTGAAATCAGAGCAATCATGAGCAACTACAAAATTTGGGAAATGTGCTTTAGTGACATTAAGAGGCAAATGCTTAAATCTTTAGACTATGTTAGCCTTAAGCTTAAGCAAATAAGCCTCTATATCAATCAAATAGATCTCGAATCAAGCTACATATCAAAATCAGAATCAAGGGCACAACCTCGAGCTATCATGCCATTCCACCATATAATTTGAATACAACTTCAACATACATGGCCTTGGTTTTGTACGAACAACATGCCACAAGACTATGAATGGTGTTTCCTAGTCGAAAACCTCACAATTAGGTAACATGCTTCAATGATGCTCGAATCAAGCATTTATGGTACAAACAATCGTTGCACCTAAGATCCAAGTGAGGAATAAAATTAGCAAGCCAACACTCAAGAAACACCTCCAAGTGATACCATATTTGTAAATTGGCAAGTAGAAGACTTATATGGCTGATCATGCCAGGGCCAAAATCTCCCTCTCCCTCTCCCTCACCCTTCACGGCCCCCTCTCTCTATATTCAACCTCACTCTCCGCCCCTCGGGAGGGGGGCTATATAGAGATCTCGACATATCTAGTTGATCGGGCCCCTCTCCCCTTCCCCCACCCCATCTTCCTCTATATGTGGTTGTGGTTGTGGTGTGGAGATGGGTGCAATGGAATATATAGGGGTCACCATATTTATATATGGGGCATGTTTATGGTTTTAATTATCTCCGTTCTCAGTGTGCCTATGATGTAGCACCAGGGGGATTATTAGCTAGTGTATATCATCTTACGATAATAAAGGTTAATACAGATCAACCCGAAGAGGTGTGTATAAAAGTTTTTGTCCCCAGGGACAATCCCAAAATCAACCACTTCCTCGGGGTGTAGAAAAAACACAAGAGATAGGAAAATAGCCATGGTCGAAGAACAACCGATGCATGCAACTTCTTCTCATCCTCCCACCACGACTCAAGGCACTAGCCAAAGTGTAAAAACAACTCCGAATGTAGAAAGTCAACCAATGGCACATGTTGCGGCAGACACATGTGTCCATTCAAGCTCAATCTTATGTGCAAGTTGTTAGGAAATAATGGATAAAATACGCGGAACTATCTCACACAAAATTGAAATAGTAGAAACTAGTTTGCATAAAATATTACAGGACACTGAAAATAAAAGTACGAATAAAAAGAACACAACACAAAGATATAGTATTTAACATGGTTCACCCAATTTGGGCTACGTCCACCAAGAATCACTTGCTCATATTTTATTACAAGCCACCTCTTCTCTCAATACAATACCTAGATCTATTTGGAGCTATGCTCAACAAACTCTATAGAATTCACACTTGAACTCACACACATCTACAATGTTACATCAACCCTACCATATGCACAAAACCACATAAATAGACAACTGCTTAAGTAGTTTTACAATACCATGGGTACCAAAACCATGGGCCAAAACCATCTCATAAACCTATGGGTCAAAAATACCACCCATATAGGAAGAGCACGTTTCCCAAAATATTGGGCATATTTTTCAAGGCCAATTTTGTTTTCTCTAGAGTGGATACTGAACCCCTACTCGGGGCCCGGTCTGCCGAACCCCAGCGATAAAAATGTGGAGAGTGTATAATAATTTTAGTGTACAGTCTTCAACACTTCCACACATGAAAACATGCTCCACAACATAACAATATCCCACTTGGAGACTAGTTTTCCTTTGAGCAAGCTTCTCAACCCTTCATTGTCATCGTGAAGACCAACCAAAGATGAACATAGCTTCAATTTCTCCCTTGTGACCACCTTGGTCATCATGTCTACTGAGGATTCGAGTCGGTATGAATCTTCTCTAGCTTCAACTTCTCTTCCTCCAAAGTTTTCCTAATGAAATGATACCTTAAGCGTATATGCTTTTTCCTAGAGTAGAAAGTAGAGTTCTTAGATAGGCGAATAAAAATTTGACTATCATTATGTAACTTCCTTCCTCTGCTTATGCCCCAACTCCTCAAGCCATTGTTATAACCAAATCATCTTCTTACTTGCCTCCATGGTAGAAACATACTCAACCTTCATGGTTGTAAAGCCACAAGCTTATGTAGTCATGAAATCCGACTCACACTATTGTCCCACCTACAATGAAAATATAACTTTGTCGTGCTCCTCCTATTGTCTACATCTCTAGCCATAAATGAATCTACATAACCACTCAAAGTGGTTTCGATCCATTATGGCAAAAAAATTCCCCATGGTCCCTCTCAAATTCCAAAGGATCCACTTTATTAGCTTGTCGATGATATTTTCCTAGATCACTCATAAATCTACTCACTTCTCCCTACTTTGCATGCACAATATCAGGCCTAGTGCACACCATGACATACATCAAACTACCAACTACTGATGAGTAAGGTACCTTGGACATCTGGTTTCTCTCTTGCTCGATCTTAGGACACATCTCCTTTGATAACTTGAAATGTCCTGCTAAAGGAGTCCCAACCGGTTTAGCATCCTACATATTAAACCTCTCCAAGACCTTATTAATGGACTCTTTCTAAGATAAATTCAACTTCCATTCCTTCTTATCATGAGATATCCTCATACCAAGGATTTGTTTTGCTTCCCCCAAATCCTTCATAGCAAAGGAGTCACTTAGCTACTTCTTGAGAAATTTTATTTCCTGCATGTTTTTTCATATAACCAACATGTCATCCATATACAATCACATGATAATATAACTGCCATCTTCAAATTTCTTTTATACACACATTGGTTAGAAAGACATATAATATAACCTTGCTCCATCATGAAGCTATCAAATTTCTTATACCATTGACGTGGAGCTTGTTTCATGTCATACAAGCTCTTCTTGGTTTACACGCCATCTTCTCTTTACCTTTGACGTCATAGCCCTCTGGATGCTACATATATATATCCTCCTTCAAATCACCAAGGAGAAATGCAAGTATTTACATCTAGCTGCTCTAAGTGCAAGTATTTTTGCTGCCATTAATCCAAGAATAATTCTAATAGAATTCATTTTTACTACAAAAGAAAAAATCTCATCAAAATTTATACTTTTTTTTGTGCAACCCCTTGACCACCAACCGGCCTTGTATCTTTTCTTTCCTCCTTCTTCCTCTTTAACTTTGTATACCCACTTATTTTATAATGCTATTTTACCTTCTGGGTAGCTTCATCAAATCTTAAGTCCTGGGTTCTCCAAGAGAGCCTAATGCTCTTCATGCATGGCTTGCTCCCACTTCTTCTTGGCATCTACATGAATTGCTTCATCAAATCTCTATGGCTCTCCATCGGTGAGTAATAAATAAAGAGAAGGAGAAAAATGTTTAGGTTCTATTCTTACCCTAGATTACCTCCTCGATATAGGAGTTTGGGGTTCCTATTGAGTAGGTTCCTAAACCGATTCACGTGTCACTTTCCCATCGAAAGATCCTCTACCACTGCACATTCTTTCCGATTCTTCCCTATTTTCTGCAACTATTGCTTATACATAACTTTATCATTAAAGACCACATCCCTAGACCGAATAATATTTTTATCTTTAATACTCCAACATTTATATCCAAAGTCATCACCACTATAATAAATGAAAGTGTATTTTTTTGATTTAGCCTCTATCTTAGTCCTCTCATCCTTGTCAATATGAACAAATACCTCACATCCAAAGACTCTAAGAAATGTGTAATCAAATTTCTTACCATACCAAGCCTCCTCGGGTATGCCTCCATCCAAGGCAATTAAGGGTCCTCTCTGTTCATCGTGTACACAGTTGTGTTCATTACTTCGCCCAAAAATAAAAAGGTAGTCCTACATGTAACCTCATGCTCCTAACACGTTCCATTATTGTTTTGTTCATCTTTTCGACACCCCATTTTGTTGCGGATTTCTTGGAACCGTCTTTTTCCCGTGGATTCCATTCTTATAAAAACAATCATCAAACTCAATGTTGCAATACTCCCCTCCATTTTCTAACTTTGAGAAATTTTAGCTCAAAACATGTTTCATTCTCTACCAAGGCTTTCAATTTAACAAAATTGTCAAGTATATTAGATTTATTTCTAATACAATATACACAAACTTTCCTTGTTACGTCATCAATAAAAGTAACATAATAATTTGAACCCCAAGAGATGATACTTGAGACGCCCCACACATCAAAATGTACCAACTCTAACTTACTTTCTTTCTTGAAGGTCCAACCTTGAGAAACCTTACTCGCTTCTTTTTCCCATATACACAGTTCTCACGAGAACTCCAAACATGTTTCGTATATCTCGAGAAAATCCTTCTTTATGATCTCCATGCCCTTATGGCTCATATGACCAAGCCTATAGTACCACAATGTTGTATCTACTTATGAAGCCACAAGATTAAAAACATTAGTGTTAGCGGTGGTTAAATTCAAGGTTCCAACCATCTTACCTCTTACCACCGTAAGATGACCCTTGGTAACCTTCTAAGAGTCCACTGTAAATATCACAATACAACCATCACTTCCTAACTGCCCCATCGATATCAAATTTTGTCTTAATGTAGGCACATGTCTGACATCCTTCAATAGCCATGTATTCCCATTCTGCATCTTAATATGAAGATAACCTTTTCCAACTATGTTGTAAGGCTCATCATCACCAATAAAAACATGCCCAAATTCCTTGAACATAATCAACAAAATAATGCCTATGTGGAGTAGCATGGAAAGAAGCCCTCGAATCTAAAACCTAAGATTCAACAATATTATGCAAAGAAAGAATCAAAGCATCCTGACATACATTACCCGTTGCCACATTTGCCTCCTTTTTTTCTTCCTGTTGTTTCTTCTTGTCCCAAATCTCCCAACAATCCTTCTTTGCATGCCTAGAATTTCCACAGTGCCAACATACTATCTTACTTTTGGATTTTGACCTTGCTTGATCTTTCGATTTTCCATGACTTCCTTTATTCTTCTTGTCTCCCTCTATTTTCCACTATCAAAGCATTCCTGAAGTAAAAGATTCTCTAGATATTTTTCTTCACATTTCCTCGCTTAGAATCACCCCTAGAACATCCTCAAACTTCAACTTTAAGTTAGCTGGAACCGAGTTACGTGCCACCATTACTAGGTTATTCCGACTCTCAGGTAAAGAGCACAAAATTAATAAAGCCCTAAATTCTTCATAAAATTCTATCAGAATGAAGATAGTATATTTACTGATCATATTAAAATCATTTAAATGATCTCACATGAACCATTCTTAGACATCTTCATATTAAACAATTTTTCATTAAAAATATCTTGTTAGAGGCAAAGGGTTTTTCATACAACTTCCCTAATGCATCCATCAGTTCTTTTGTAGTCTTTTCCTTTAAAACATTAAATAATACCAAAGATACAAGACACATCCGGATCATTCCAAGTGCTTTGTTATCCAACAAATCCAATTCCACATCCATCATGCTCAAGGGTTTGTTCCCTTTTTTGACAATGGAATATAAAGATCCTTCTAATAAAGGTAATCTTCCATCTTGTATCTTCCAAAGACTAAAATTTTGCTTGTTGAATTTATCAACCCTTGATCTTCTATCATCTGCCATAGCTCCCACTCAAGCTAAAACTTTCCTTGTGATTCAACACTTCAACAAACCAAACCAGGCTCTGATACCAATTGTTAGGAAATAAGGGATAAAATATGCGGAACAATCCCACACATAATCGCAATAGTAGAAACTAATATGAATAAAATATTACAAATTTGAAAATAAAAGTGCAGAATAAAAAGAACACAACACAAAGAGATAGTTTTTAACGTGGTTCACCCAATTTGGGCTACATTCGCCAAAATCACTTACTAGATTTTATTACAAGCCACCTTTTCTCTCAATAAAATACTGGATGTATTTGGAGTTATGCTCAACAAACTCTACAAAATTCACACTTGAACTCACACACATCTGCAATGTTACATCAACCCTACCATATGCACAAAACCACATAAATAGGCAATTTCTTAAGCAAATTTACAATACCGTGGTACCAAAACCATGGACCAAAACCATCCCATAAACCTATGGGTTAGAAATACCACCCATATGAGAAGAGCACGTTTCTCGAAATATCGTGCATATGTTTTGAGGCCTAAAATTTCTCGGGGTTGCCACCCCCAAACCCCCACTTAGGGCCCTGCCAGAATCTCGATGAGAAAACTATGGAGATCTGATAATAATTTTAGTGTACAGTATTCAACACTTCCACACATGAAAATAGGCTCCACAACATAACACAAGTAAGGGGAAGAAAAGGACAATCCATCTCCCTTCAACATCATAGATCAGATGAAGAAGACCAATGTCAGTATTTCCATGTGGGAGTCACTAGCAATTCCAGGGCGGTGAGATTTGTTGCAAATGACCATGGAAAATTGGTCTACTTACAATGAGACATCCAAGAATCAAGAGAAATTCCTCACTAACACAATGCAACAAGATGGAGGTAAACCAAGTGAGAATTTGAAGCCTCCACCATTTTATGTGCATTGATCATCCATAATAATTTGGTGCACAATTGCATGATCAATTCGGGTAAGTAGCGATTCAAGAATGCCAAAGCGGATAACAAATCAATCAGCCTAAACTATGAACCGGTCTCTATAGGAGTGGTGCAATTATATGGGACAACATGTTAGAACACTTGGGGTCATCAAAGAATTAAGTCGACACCGCATGCATGCCCAAATGTCACAAATCATGCAGGGATGTATCAATGATTAAATTTTCATCACTCTTTGCATTACGCCTTTAAAGGGGCTTCACACCAAGATCGGAGGCTACTTGTCTGCAGATTGGTCTCACATGCTATTTAGAACGAGGCATGGAGCCAAGTCTACAATCAGGTTAGAGCCCATTGCAAACTTTCACATTGAGCCTCATGTCATAAGTCCCATCAATATAAATTTCCCAACTTTTGATCGTGAAGATTTATCAAACGTCTAGAAATGGTTACTAAAGTTGAAGGCATCTCGTATTTGACGTTAAATGAATGGGAAAAAATGCATGCTTTTGATATATACAAGGAAATGGAAGAAGTTGAATTGGGTATATATTTCTTGCATGAAGAGAATTCACCTCTCCCTAACCTCACTAAGCAAGAAAACAGGATGACAATGAAGTATGACAGCTATTTTTGATGGTTCAAGAAGTAGACAAGGTGCTAAAGGAGGTGCAATGTAATGCTTGTGTCCCCTTAAAATATCAAGCACTATTCAGGGCTTCTAATTTTAATTTTCTTGTTCAAACAATACAATGAGTATGAGGCTCTTTGTTGGTGTGTGTGATTTGTCCGGTCATCGTCCACATCACCTAGGTGAGTCATCTCGCCTTTCAAGAGTCATATGTCTTAGGAAGTCAATGACAAGTGTCGATTCTATCATAGAATCTCGACATTGTCATTCATCAATGCGTCATAGAGTTACATTCCTTATTTGGAATTGTAACTCCTCTTCTAGTGGCGTCATATGCCTCGACCAATGTCATATGCGTCAGTGGCGTCATTGAGTTTCTTTCCATGTTTAGGCATGGGGGTTACACAACACCCCTATTTGTACTTCCTATTTTTCGATCTATGAGCATGAGCAGACCCATTCTTCTTACTTGCAATCTTCTTTCCATTGTTTGAATCTTGCGTATTGCGTTGGCTTGACGTTACCATCGGAGTGCAACTTTGTTGTGGTGCATTGCTTTTCGACATCGGTTCTCGCGAATCCCTCTTTCATGGTATCAGAGCTGGTTTCAGTAAATGTGCACTCTTCATTTCTCAGTTGTTTATTACTTCTGGTTTCTTCTCATTTCCTCATGTGCAAGTTTTTTTATTATCATTTTGGAATTATTGCTCACCTCGTATTGAGGTTTCAGCAGTTGCAAGTTAAGGTATTTGGTTGGTTTGCTTATCAGCTGAGTTCATATTTGGATATTTCTAGATCTTTGTGGCTGTTGTTTCTAGGTTGTTTGTGTGTTTCTTGTTGGTTGTGTTCAGATTCAGCGCCTGCAGGGTAAAAGAAGAGCTCATTTTTGGCGTGGACCTATGATTACTGGTTGGAATCGTTGTTTTTTCTTCACTGGTGTATACTCAGACTATTCCGAGCTTTTTCCTCATCGCTGTGGTTCCTTGTTGTCTCGAAGTTACCTCTGCCTGGTCTCAAAACATTTTACGAGCCTGCTGAAAACCTCTCACATTTTTACTGGTCTCTCATGTTTTTGCAAAATCTCTCACATTTTTGGGAGCCTTCTCACGTTTTTTCCTGGTCTCTCACGTTTTTGGGAGCCTACTCACATTTTGGGAGTCTACTCACGTTTTTCGAGCCTTACTGCATTCCCTAGCTTCAACGTTCAACCTTCTATGACTTCCAGGTGTTTTGCACTATTCTAGGCATTTTTGAAGCTGCTCTCTGCGTTTTTCCCGTCCTCGGTGTTTTCTTTCCGCCTGGCCGTTTTTGCTGCATTTGGTGTTTTTGGACTGTTCAGGCATTTTTTTGGACTGTTCAAGCGTTTTCTCCTTCAGCTGGCATTTTTTGGACTGTTCTGGCATTTTTTTACAGTAGACAATCACTGCATTATCTATTTTTACCTGCCCTTCATCCCCACGTGGCCTTCTCAGTCCGCTGCCAGGTAATATCCTTCCAAAAAATACGTTTTTTTATTCACTTTTCTTAAAAAACGTGTTTGCATTCTTTTTACCTTATCACTCTTCTAAAAAACGTGTTGTTTCATTACTTTTAAAAGGTATAAGGTAAAAACATTACATTTTATTGGCATTGTAAGTTTTTTGGCTTGTTTTATTAACCTTCCGTCGAGTCGAAGTGCCGAAGGGAAGGGTGAGGTTCTGGATCGCGGTGGCTAATCCCCCTCGCAATACAAACAAACCCTATCTCAAATTCCATGCCATTTCCAACGGGCATACATACAACACCTTTTGCATGTGTTTAGGGCACTTTTTAATCCGTTTGCAGGCTTATTGGCTTTTTCTCATCAGTTGCGGGAATTGGTTTTTGCTATAACTTTTGACTCGTTGCTCGGTTTTGAGCACTTCTTTAGTCAAAGTTGCATGTTTTTTCGCACTCTAGATGATGGGATCATTATTTTTGTAAATGCACTAATTTTATAAAGTGCCACATTCTGGGGGGGTGTCTTTGTATTGCTTAATTCAGCTCATTTTTCTTGAGCTTTGTTCTATTCCTTTTTTGTGGACTTGTGAGCGCATCCGCCACAGTCTTACGACAAAGGGATTCTTTCATGTGATGTGAGATACTGTTTCTCACAAAGCTCTTTCTTCCCCCTCTTGCTTCTCTCTTTCTGTGCTTGCTTGCAGTGTCGATTTGTTGTGCCCTACGAACCTTGATTGTTGTCTCCACCATTGCGCATTATTACGCTAATTGCAAGGTGAGTGACAAACTGGTTCTCGGAACACAGTCGCATCTAGTTGTAATCAACGCACTGAATTATAAAGTGCCACAAAAAGGGGGGGTTAATCTTGTGTTCCTTGGAGGCTCCTCTCATCATGGACATTGAATTTCATCGCTCCATTGTTCAACTAGGACCAGGAAACTACCTACAATGGAAGAGTGGGATACTCGATCATTGTATTATGTATAATTTGTTACCACATCTTCTTGGGTTGGCACCTAAACCTATTGACCGCATTCATCACCAAAATTGGTTGAACGAGAATGATATGACATACGGGCTTCTTTGTCTTACTATACCGGAGGATCTTCAACATTGATTAGAATTCACCGAGTCTGCGCACAGAGCTTGGATCTTCATTCAAAATTTTCATGGAGACTTTGATCCTCCTTCATCTGGTTATGGATCTTCTGATGATCTTGCATCCATGGAGGAAAGTGAGTTCACTGATACTTTTTCTTATGAAGGGCCACCCCACATATTTCTGTGCATGCTCCTTCAGAACATAGTATTGCTCCTATCATAGTTTCTAGTGACTCTCCTCCACAAGAATCTTCGGTTGAATTCTCACCTGTGCACCATGCTACCTTGGATTTCAGTTTTCCCCATCACGGGCATCTCACGATTCCATTGATTCTATCCTGGAGATTCTGCCATCCCGTGTTACTTCCAAAGACTTCAAAATTGCTTCTTCAAAGGGTTCTTATAATCCTCCACAACATGACATTGATTTCCTTGACTCAAACTTGGATGATATGCTCGAGGATACCGACATCATAGTGCAACATCTTCTTCAACCTACTGCCTCTTCCGAGATCAGAGTTGCCATCCCACCAGCTTCCACTGACTCTCCACCGCATAGCAGTTCATTTGCCCCTTCAGGGCTCTCTTGATGATATATCTATATTTGCGGACTCTCACCTTATGGAGATTGACAGGATTGTCACCGCTTCTCTTGATATATTATCTCCTTCTCATATTGGGCCACCTTCCGGCACTCTCCATGTTCCTCCTCCTTCTGATCACAGACCTTTGGTCCCTTCAGATTCATTAGGAGTCCATCAGAAATCATCTTCTAGGGGAGCTGGATAGCACTCCTTTTTTTTCTTCTTCTCCTCTTCTTCTTTCCAGAAAGATGTTGTTTGTACATGGGCACCTTATCAGGCCTTTAGTTGCGGGGCCCATTGACACATCTTTCTTAGTTGTCTAGGGAGTCTTCTTTTCATTCTGCTTTTACCTTGGCCTCTTCCTCGGCTTAGATGAAGGGGGTGTTTGTGTGTGTGACTGTCCAGTCATTATCCACATCACCTAGGTGAGTCATCTCGCCTTGCGAGAGTCATAGGTCTTAGGAAGTCAAATGACAAGTGTCAGATTCTGTCATAGAATCTGACATTGTCATTTACGTCAATGCATCATAGGAGTTACATTCCTTATTTGGAATTGTAACTCCTCTTCTAGTGGCGTCATATGCGTCAGTCAACGTCATATGCGTCAATGGTGTCATTGAGTTTCTTTCCATGTTTAGGCATGGGGGTTACACAACACCCCTATTTGTACTTCCTATTTTTCGATCTATGAGCATGAGCAGACCCATTCTTCTTACTTGCAATCTTCTTTCCATTGTTTCAAATCTTGCGTATTGCGTTGGCTTGACGTTACCATCGGAGTGCAACTTCGTTGTGGTGCATCGCTTTTCGACATCGGTTCTTGCGAATCCCTCTTTCACTCTCATCCATGGACTTTAATGGGACAAAAAAGAAGTATAAAAAATTTGCAGTATTTGGAAATAGTGTGATAATTGTCAATCAAGTCAAAGGGTAAAATGATTCCAAAATGATCTCTCAAGAGATAAAAAAGGTATGGGATCTCATCAAGGACTTCGAGGATTTTAATATCAGTTCCATACCTAGGAAAAAAATGAATCCACAGACTTGATTGCAACAATAGGGGAAACATTTGATGTGGTGGATAGTATCAAAATGGATAAAATGAAGCCGCATATCCATGTAATTCTAAGGCCGGTGTGCCATACAACAACACAAGTTGGCAAGTGTTCGAGAATGATCAACAAATCATTAATTTATTACAAGAAGAGGCTAAGTTCTCAGCTAGGAATCAAGATAAATTAGAGAAACAATATGGGGATCAAGTAGTACAGTGAGGAAAATAAATTTGCAAAAGGCCTTATGACTCTTGAGTCAATTTTCAACCCAACGATCAATTCCGGAAGGAAAAGGAAAATATTCAAGAGAAAGGTGAAGATTCATAGCCTAATTCACATACGAGATGGAAAAATGCTCCAAATTGGAAAGGCGAGCACCGATCAAGAAAGATATGAATTCATATAAATTTTCCAAGAATTCTCGGATGTCTTTGCTTAGAGCTATAAAGAATTGAAATATTTTAATCCAAAGTTGGCACAACACACTATTGAATTGGATCAAGAAGCTAAGCCTATCAGAAAAAAACAAAGACTAGTCAACCCTCATATTGATCCTCTCATGAGGAAAGAGTTGAATAAGTTGATAGATGTAAGTATCATTTTTCTGATCAAACACTCAAGTTGGGTTGAAAATCAGTTTTGGTAAGAAAAAGAATGGAGAAATCAGGTTGTGTGTAGAATTTCATGACCTGAACAAGGCTTCTCTCAAAGACCATTATTCGGTCCTTCTATGGAGCAAATCTTGCAGGTGGTAGCCGGCTCGAAAATATTCTCTCTCCTAGATGGATACTCGGGCTACAATTAGATAATGGTGAAAGAAAAAGACCAATTCAAAATGGCCTTCACCACCAAATGGGGCACTTATGCCTATAAAAATGCCATTTAAGTTGTTAAATCTTTGGAGCCACATTCTAGAGGGCTATGGCTATGGCATTCAAGGGGTTGATAAACAAGGTAGTACTTTTCTATCTTGACGAAATCAATGTGTTCTCCAAGAATGCAACAAGTCACCTCTTTCATCTCAAATAAGTGTCCCAAAGGTGTAGGAGATTCAAAGTGTCCCTAAACCTGAAAAATGCATATTTTTATATCATGAAGGAAAGCTTCTAGGTCACATAGTGTCTAAAGAAGGAATAACTATTGATCTGGAAAGGGTTGAGGCCATTCGAGCATTACCACTGCCAAATCACAAGAAAGCTCTCCAAATATTCTTAGGGAGAATGAACTTCGTTCACGAGTTTGTACCAGATTTTGCCACTCTCATCAATCCATTGACCATGATGTTGAAGAAGAGCATGGAATTTAAGTGGACAATGGAGGGAAAGGAAAGTTTTGAAGCTAGTAAGAATGTTATATCTCAATGCTCAACCCTCATTAATCCAAAATTTTCCGAATACTTCATGCTCTACACTTTCGGTGGTTCAAACACCATTTCTACCATTCGAGTGTAACAAAATAAAGAGGGATCTAAACAACCAGTTGCCTTTTTAAGTCAAAGTTTGGAGGACTATGAAGTGAGGTACTCCTTCATTGAGAGGCACATCCTCACAATTATCAAGAGTTTGAAAAAATCCAAACACTTGTTCTCAAACAACAAGATCCAATTGCTAGTGTCCCATGCAGGAGTCAAGGACATCCTTCTAAACAGGGATTTGAATAAGAAACGGTTAATTTAGATCACTTGTGTCATGGAATACGATATAGAGATCAAGGTCACCAAGTTGGTTCATGGCAAGGGATTGTGTGAGAAACTAGATTCAAGTCAACATGTTGAGACAAATAATGAAAAAGAAGTTATTTTGGTATTACATGATAATGAGGAATAAATAGATGACGATGTGCCTACTCCTTGTTGGACTCAAGATATGATGCATTTCCTACAAACATGTTTATGGCCCCGGAGATGAGCAAAATGAAGAGGAGATAGTTTAGACTACAAGCCATTCCATATGTGTTCATTGGTAGTGTTCATACAAGAAAGACATGAATGATGTCTTATTAAGGTGCATTAGAACAAGTCAAACTGAAAAGGTGTTGCATGAGTTCCATGATGGAGAGGATGGGGATCATTTTTCCCCATGAGCAAAAACCCTCGGGATCATAAAATTCAATTATTATTGGCCCACTTTGTTTAGCGATTGTTATGCATGGATTAAGAATGCAAGAAATTTACATTCTTCAAAGGCAAGGAGAAGCTAAGAGTCTTTGCATCTGCATCCAATATCGTTGATCAACCATTCATGTAATGGGGACCGTATTTCATTGGGGTCATCAATCTAAACTCGATCTGAGGTCACAAGTGGATTCTAATGGAAACAGACTACTTCACCAAGTAGACCAAAGCAAAGTGGCACTCAAGGAGGTGAACGAGCCTAGCATATTGGACTTACGTGAGGGAATAGTGACAAGATTCAGTGTTCCAACCACTATCATATCAAATAATTCTTTGGCATTCTTGGGCACCAATATCACTAAGTGGGATGTAAGGAATGGAGTATATTTGAGCAACTCATAAAATTATTACCCTCGAGGTAATGGCCAGAAAAGTCCACGAACAAGAACTTACTGAGGATCATTAGAAGGAATCTAGATGAAAACCAAAGGACATGACATACCAAGCTCAAATCAGCTTTGTTGGTTGATAGAATCACACCACAAGTGTCAACGGGAAACTCCCCATACAAGCTAGTCTACGGAAGGAAGCCGGAGTTACCCATATCACTTTGGAGCTACCCACATTGGAGCTCATGAAGCGATTGAAGTTGTTCGAGTTTGAGCCCATGGAAGCCAGGTATGTGGAACTCATGGAGTTGGAAGAAATAAGAGAACATGTTATGCAAACTATGGAGAAGGATCAAGCCTTGATCAAAAATAAATTTGACAAGAATGTGAAGTAAGAAGCTTCCAGGAGGGGGACTTGGTTTTGAAATGGGATGTGGATCGGGCTAAGCCAGGCAAGCATTCCAAGTTTGATGCCATTTGGAGTGGCCCCTACATGGTCACAAGATGTAAGAGTAGCAATTCCTTTCAACTGTCCACCTTGGATGGAGGGGAACTTACAATTCCAGTCAATGGAATCTATCCCAAACACTGCTACTAAAGGAAAGATCCTCACCCTTGTACATATTAGTTTAGGATTTTAAAATTCCTCCAAGTGTTTATGCACATTGTCTTGTTGTTAGAGTAGGTTATGTTTCCCTAAGTGCATCGGGAACATGTTTTATTGCTCCTTGTTGTATCATTGCACAAGTCAGGGTGCCTCCTGAAGGAAATGTTATAAATAGGAAGCTCAAAGTTGTAGGAAACAATTGCAATCCTTAAAAGGTTTCAAATGCAGAGAAACTAAAATTAGATCAGGGAAAAATTCCTATAAGTGTCATTTTTAGTCTCTAAGGATCAATCACGATTTGAGCTTCGTGCACCTCCATCGAATCGAGAACAACCTTTAACAACATGTCACAATTGGTACATTTTGAAGAATAGAAAAATCATGTTCTAATAGAGTTCCATGATGTCCAAAACCAATAGGTGTTTTATTCCTAACTCGCAATGTAATCATACTTGGCAAAATTAGGTTTCGAGATTGGTTTAGAAGTTCTTTATCAGTCTCACGAGTTGGGGTTGTAGAGAGGAAAGGGTGAAAATTCTAGGTTAAGACAATTTTCCACTCTCACAATTTTAACTTCAAGATTTTCTTGTGAAATTAAGAGTGTAAGCTGCAGTATCTACAGTCATCCTAGTTTCAACAAAGTATTCAAATAGGCTCCAGGTAAAAATTTTAGGGTTCATATCATGTTAGGCTATCAAAAGAGACTCCATGCCCAATGGATGCATTCGAGATCTTTGTCAGTCACATCTAGTAGGAAAATGTCCCTACAAGTCACCAAGATTGTTATCCATTTTTCCCCTTGAGAAAATGGACAACATAAGAGAACATAACCCTACGGTAGACCGGAGAGTTACAAGTGCAATTCATGGCTTATAAGCATTAATGATGAATTCGGAAGTTTTGAAACCATTCAAGGTATTCTTTCCTCTTCTAGGTTACGAGGAAACTTGTGAGCTTAGTCAATGCGAGAACCAACCCACGAGGGCCATAATTCATGAAATTTCATCCAAAAATGGCCCAAAATGAGAGATATTGATTTATAATGCTCTACTATGTCTACATGCCCCCTTTAAACCTAGAAAATTAAAGAAAATGTAAAAAATATGATGGGGTGGGGTCGAGGTGGATAGTGTTAGAGTAGGTATTTACCTTAGCTCATGTTCGCTTAGGTACTTTATTTACCTTTATTGTATTTATCCTCACCCACTTATGTGTGTGGATATTTATTTTGTCTTATTTAGATATTAGGAGATATTATCTAGTTGTTAGGTATAGTTCTTTCCTTGATCTATGGTATTGACTAGATCCTTGATGTCTAGATCTCTCCTAAATCTATGGTCTTGACTAGTTATTTGATGACTAGTTATTTCCTTGATTTATGGCTTGATATACGACCTTGGTGGTTCTTAGATTGTTATTCCTTGCCTATTTAAGCAAGGTCCATTCTCATTGTATTGCATTGAGTTCCATAATAATATATGATATTCTTTGCTCATTTGTTTGCAAAGGTTTATGTAAAATTATTGGCAAAGTACTTTCATCTTATTGATCGTGGTGTTTGATTAACATCTTTGTTCTTGGCTTGGTACGATCTGGTTATCGTTCCTTTTAGAGAGAACTAGAATCAGCTCGGTGAGCTCGAGAGGGTTATAGATAAGGGTTAAGCCCATTTGGAGTTAGTGCAGCTCGGAAGGATGAAGTGGTAATAAAACACAAAGGAAACATGTCGGAGGTCGTGACGTAGTACATCGGATATGGTGAAATGGGGGTAGATGTTGGGAATGCATGAGGTGAGTGCAAGTGGGTGGTGATGTTGGTGTTTGTTGGGGCCGAGCCGAAAAGCATGGATGAGTCGGCGGCAGGTGTGTCGGAAGAACAAGTCAAAGGAGAATTTCGAGTTAGCACAAAGTGGAAGCATGGGCAAGATGGTGAGCAATGTAACTCGGGTCTTGGACCCACATGTCATGCAACCTAGTCAACTTGACACAAATATGAGCTAGGCCAATCGGAAGTGGAGTGGGAAAACAAAAACACAATGCAAGTCGACTTGCCTCGATGGATGCGATGAAAAATCAGACCCAACACAAGTAGCTTGGCACCCTAGATGGAGAGCTCGATAGGTAAGTGGTGGTGTAAGGAATCAATGTGGTAGGTCGGCGAGCCATGCAAGTGGCTTGGTAGAGTAATGGTGAGCTAGTTGGGAGTAATAAGGAGTAACCCACACTCAAACATGAACAACTTTCGCCGGGACCTCGAGTTTTTCACAAAATTGTACTTGTTGGAAAGATAATTCGAGAGATCCACATCATGGGCTAATAAAGAATAAAATATTATTTGGGTAGGTGGTAGAAAAATCATGGTGAAGCTAAAGATCCATGGAAGCCATACTAGGGCACAAAGATGGAGTAAATGTAAGTATGGTGGCCATTCCTTCTTGCATAAGGTAGGGTGCAATCAAGCATGGGTTGTGCACTCTTTCCCGTCACTCTTGTAGGTGTAATGATGGATTTTGGAATGGTTGAAGGATGGATTCAAAATTTTCCCTTTCTCTATCATCTCTTCTTCTATAAAATGTAATGGAGGGAAATTTTACAATGTTGGAAATTCTTGTACCTGTCCTCACTTCTCTCTCACATGTGAGTGATTTGTGGAAACTCTAGCCTCCATTTTGGAGCTTTGTAATAGCAATCTTTCCTATAACCCATGTAATGAATTATTGTGTAATATCAATTGAGAGCAATAAAATTATTGTCTTGTGATTATTCTCTATCCTTGCTTGATCTTGTTGCTACAACTTACCTTTATTGATGCTTATGGGTACATCATGCATATAATATTGTTTATCACGAGTGAAAATTTGATTGTGCTTAATGGAAGTGGGTTTGTGACAGGTGTTGTGATTAGTGGTGCTTGACCACCCTCTTCATTCTACTTGTTTTTATTCCCATGTAGTGTAAAATTTTTCAATACCCCTCTTCTTGGTGTATCACCCTTTTAGTGTAGGTTTACTTTTCATGCAATCCTTCTATCCCTGTCTCCTTGGAAAACATTAGGGTAGGATTAGATTAATTAGTTTTTGCATTTTGAGTCAGTTGTGGTACTAGTTTATGGAGAAGAACCATCTTTCTCCTGAGGGTTATCCTACTTGCAAGGTACCACACTTCAAGATAATCCCATGTTATGAAAATTACACCGGTGCATCTTGCACAAATGACAAGAAATCAAGGTTGTTGTAATTTTGTAGTAACAACATCCTCTTCACAAGTTATTGCTTCCTCATTACCTTGACACCATGAACATCAATCAACCTTCACATCAGATTCTAATTAATGCAGATGGTATTATTGAAGGTGGATTCACACTATATAGATACTGTATGGAGTTGTCCTCTCAAGAATACTAAAAATGGAAACTCAATGAGCAAGGCTTTCCAATGCAGACCTTATTAAAAGGTACATATATAATACATTCTGACTTTCCCCCACTACCATATGACATCCATGATAAATTAAGTAATTACGATTTATGTATTTATGTAGAGGGATGGGGGTTCTAGATTCAAGTGCACCTCATGGGTTGAGGCTTGTGATCAAAGACTATCCTTACGCGGTGGACGACTTGGAGATCTGGTTTGCTCTGAAACAATGGGTGAGTGATTACTTGTCTCTGTACTACAAGAGTGACGATGCAATCAAACAAGACAAAGAAGTGCAGGCGTGGTGGATGGAGATTGTGAACGTGGGGCATGGATACCTGAAGAATGAAAGTGGGTGGTACCAGATGGAGTCTGTGAAGGAAGCGGTGGAAGCAATCACCACCATAATCTAGATTGCATCTACTCACCACACAACCATAATATTTGGGCAATATGGATACATAGGATACATGCACAATCTCCCCACCATCAGTAGATTGTTTGTTCCTGAGAAAGGTTCTTCTCATTACGCCGATATGGTGAAAAACCAGAGGCATACATGCTCAAATCCATATCCAATCTAGGGCATGCAACAAGGGTGATGGCGGTGTTGGAGTTGCTGTCGAAGCATTCAACGGAAGAAGTGTATTTGGGACAGGTGAAGGGATCCACTCCTGAATGGACCGACGATGAGGGTATTGAAGAAGCCTTCAAGAGATTATCATTTTCTCTGGTGAGTGTGGAGAACAATGTGATGGAGAGAAACAAGAATCATGTGTTAAAAACACGTATGGGTTGGCGAAGGTTCCATACACACTACTACTAGAAGAGATGAAAAATTTATTCTTGTTTTTCTATTAGTGAGAGAAGAAAACTTTATTCATGTTTTTTGTTATCGAGAGATGAAAAATTTTTCACAAAACCTCGTCTTAAAGCGACGAAAAACTTTTAGTATGAGCACTTGTCGAAATATGCGGTTTGATTTTGTCCATGCTTCATCGCATGTATGGAATTGATGCAAGAGCATCATCATGGTAGCTTAGAGAGTATAATAAAGTTAAAGGTATAGGGAAAGTACTAGGAGTGTCAAATTTTCCCCTCCATTATCTTGAAGGTCAAATTCAATTTTGAATGTGAATTGTAATAGTGAAAGTGAAAACATTGTAATAAATGGTAAATTGTCAAGTTTGACAAGTAGGAGAGGTTGAATAGGTAGAAATGAGTTGTCATGAGGTAGATAAGGTCATGAAGACCATAAAAAGAGGTTTGTAACGAGTTGTGAGGTGTTTTAGATGAAGATCATCCACATTTTCTATGTTTAGAAGCATGGTTGAGCTTTCCTAGGGTAGATTCAGTCAAACTAGGAACTAGTTGAGCTTAAGGGATTAGAATAGGTCAAAAATCAAGAAGAGAGGAAGGAATTCAAGGAGATGGCCTTGGGAGAGGTTTTGAATGATGAATGAAGATAAATGATGTAAAAATAAAGAATATGCTTTTGTTTCAATAATTTTTGCTTGTTTGAGTGGGTATGTAATACGGAGGATGTGCCAAGATAGTGAGGTACAAACCTTCAGTCCTATTTATACATTAAATTTTTCTTGACTGTTGATATAGAAAGACTCTACATGTGATGAGGAATGCCATTATTATTTTTGTAAGTTTTGAAAATGTGTAATTTGGCTTTTAAGGTAAATTGTTGGTTCTCGGGCTCGATATAGGGATTCTCTTAACTTTTGTTTCCACTGGTGGATTGAGCTAATATTTTCAACATATATTTGTCTTAGTATGAATTAGAGGTTCCCCAAGTTTTATGGTGATTGGAGAAGCACATTGGAGATATCATTGACAGAAATATTGAGCTAGAAAGAGAAAACACAGTGAACTGTATGAGGGCATTTTGATGCTAATTTGAACAATTGGGATATGTCAAGAGCAAGTATGATCTGAGATGAGACCTCAGAGTCTATTAAGGAGTGGGAATGAGTTTAGAAGGAATTATGAAGATATTACCACAGTCATTTTAATGTAAACTTGACTGTACAGGGTTCAAGACTTCATTAGATCACTAGGAAGGATTGCAAAGAAGGTGAGTTGGGAAAAATTCCATAAAACCAGTGTATGAAAGCTTGATATCACTTCAAACATGATGAAGGATATCAGTAGAACAAGGATCCATGCTATGAAAACCTTCCAATTGCATTTAAGGTCTTGAATTTGGCATACAAGAACTATGAGAACTTTGGGACAGAACATTAAGAACTCAGATTGAAGACCATTGCTTGAGTACTCACAAGGGAGCCTAAACCTTTGGATTGGGTTCCTTTAACATGTCTAACTAGGTATGAATGACCTTGTGACTCCATTTGCAGTATAACTCATTGTAGGGTAAAGCATGGCTAGAGGGAATTAATGGCATTTGTGTTAGTAACTTCAAGAATGGATAGATTTGGGGTATGAACCACTCTTAGTATGAGAAGCCAGAGGGCTTGAACACTCATATGACCTTGAGTGAGTGATTATAACTTGCCAAGATGATAACTAGACCTAATGTCTACCATAGTATGAGCTTATGGAACCAAAATTGTACCTAGTACTAAACATGAAGTATTGTTATGGTGGGTTGATGATTTTGTACTTCATGCATGTGGACAGAGAATGTGAGGTGTATTGAAGGCCATTGGAAATCTACTTGATTGTTCTCAGGTGAATTCCCTCTTATTTCCTTCAAGATACTAGGCATAGGAAAATTTTTAATATGTCAAGCATGTGAATGGAGAGCTAGATTGCAGAGGTGAATGTGAAGCAAAATTGGATCTAACATAGACCAGAGAAGTATTAACATGTTGATTGATGATCTTGTATGTGGTAGAAGCTCTATCTAGATGTATTGAATGCCTTCTCTCCATAGGATTGGGGGTGATCTCAATATGTAACTCCTACAAGGTAATACAAGGTATATGATTCCATAACTCTTGTGGATTGAGATCGAGATGTAGGGAAAATAGGCCGAGTTAAATGTCGTGGTTATGCATAAGCCTAGTAGTTTGATGTTTGAAGTCTTGTATCCTTTTTGGTGGAGTATTTAATAGTGGTTTTGAAAGGTTGTATAGGTGAGATAAGTTAGGCCATCTCAGGGAAGTTAAAAAGATATAAGACATTGTCTTATAAAAGGAGAGCTAGTATTCAACATATTGTATAGAAGGATAGAACAGAGTAAGGACAGGGTGAGGTGAGTTTGAATCCTTGTAAAGAAGGTTGGAGACTGAAATCAGGGTTAAAGTTGACATTGAAGCATTGAATATGCAGGAGAGTGGAGCAAGGACATAGTATGAAGGTGTGTGGAGTAAGTGAACTTGGAGTATGGTAGAAATTCAAAGGAACATATTGTCATGCATGTGTTGGAGCTGAGAAAGATGGCACATCGGGAATAAAACAACCAAGTTGCTGATTTACTAGGAAAGAGTCAAAGGTCGGTCGCATTTGTAAAGGGAACGCCTACCTGCGTAATAATAAGTGAGCAAGGAGGATTGGGAGTAAATGTTTTCACTTTTAGTATTTCATCTATAAGGTATCTGCATTTGCAAAGTAAGCAAGGAGTATCTTGATGGTAAATGTTTTCGAGTGCTTCAATCGTAGGGTTTTTGCATTTGTTGTTGCAGATGAAGGGATTTTAACACAATCTTGTCAATGGTGCTGCAGCCGCAGAAGAAGATGATTGTGTGGCAAAGAAGCTGAGAAAAATAGACGAAGACCAGGAAGTCAACGCCTTAAGAAGATTCATAAGATTGTATCTTAAGTAAAGAAGGCCTGTTATGATTTCCCCTTTCATTCCCTTTACAAATTTTCTCATCAAATATGAAAATAAACCCAAAAAAACTTGAAATCTGTAGATACCATTGCCATGATCCAAAATAAAGTTAAGACGAAGGAAAAAATTAGTAGCAATGAATTTGGTATTCGGGTGGCTAGAGAAAATAACAAACAAATCCCATCAACAAGCTATTCAAGCATAGTCTATCCTTTTCCCATGGTCGTATCAACAATTACAATTCGAGACAAATGTAGCACCCACTAGATGTTGCTAATAAACTATAGAGTAAAAAGCGACAGAGTCTAGAGGACAATATATAAAGACAAATATCATGAAATAAGGAAATCCTAATGTAGTTATATGATTAGGTATCTCGTGTGTTGTCACCCTCAAAATTCCCCTCATTTTCCAAGACTAGACTTAAAATTTTGAGTTGGTGCCTCTAAAAAATATTGAAAACAAAAATTTGTGAAATATGGTTCTTTCCAAGGGCTTGTGGTCTCTAGAAACTTCTTCATCAGACGGGAAATTTCTTCCCATTTCCGAAAAGGTAAAGAAGTCCTCCTAACTCTTCATATTTTTCAAGTTATGGCCCACAGACTTGAGGATCACTCCTACGTTGGCCATGGCAGAAATCATTCACTATGGGGTTGCCATCATCCCGCAGGATTTCTAAGAAATTGGTCAAGAGATTGATCAAGTTTACCTAGACACAGGTGGGGATGATTGGCCTTTTGCTAGATATTGACAGAAACAAGGCACCCCAAACCATCGAAGAAAGGGTCAAGCCCACGCTGCAACGCACTGAGCACTGGTGCAAATAGAATGGTATCATCTATCTTGGGGTAGATTTTACCACGTCTCCCCTGGGCAATGCACCCGCAAGGCCAGAACACTTGCCTAAGGGCAAAGGAAAAGAAAAAGAGGGAGAATCAAGCACTCAAGAGAAAGCTCCTGAGAGCCCACCTACCACCGCAAAAGAGCATGTAGTGGACTTAGTGTCCCCAAGTGAAGAAGAAGTGGCAAGTGTTCCAATGGACACATCCACTCAGGATGTCATCATAGACTACAACTGGCGAAGTTCCAACCGTTCCCTCTCTCGCTCCTCTTCCCCCTCCTCTGGTCACTCAAACAACCACTCCTTTGGTTGTGCCTTCCCCTCCTCCTTCCATTTTCTCTTCCCTCGCAGATCTGTCTCCCAGTATTTCTTCCATCATATTGCAGATCCCTTCCATCCCCATATCCTCCTCTCTTGTAGTGACTCCAGATCCTATGAGCATTGGTGTGTCGGCCTCTTTTTCCATGCCACCACCAAGTGTCTTGACACTTTTTTCCGTGTCCACTACGGTTGCTCCTCTTTCCACCCCCGTTTCCTCCTCTTCCTCTTGGTCCCACTCCCATAAGTCTAGGGTGGATCTCTGACCACCTAAGCCAACACAAGAGGAAAGTCCCCATTGTGCCCATGGACTTCTCCGCCATCTCGCAAAAGGACCCAAGAAGAAAAAGGCTATAACTCGCTTCTCGTGAATTACTTCAGGCGAAAGGGTCATGGAGATCGCCTATCCTGATCCCATAAAGAAGAAAGAAGATCTGTCTCCTACAGATTTTACAGTGACCCAGGTCACAATGGGAACCTCATCTGAAAGCCTGTAAGGAGAGGCTTTATCTGTAGTGGATGCCCTTTGCAAGAAGCTTCAAGAAACAAAGGAGGAGAAAATAATATTAAAGGAACAAAATAAGCATCTTCTCCAAGTTCTGCAAAGAATGGGCAATGCCCCTCCTATGACTACCGCCAAGCCTCCTGAAGTTCTCAGTCAGGAAAAAATAAATGAATACGCCAAGATTGGTGAACAAGGTACAACAGTGTCCTCCTGGAGAGATCAAATCCTCAAAGACAGTGAGGAAGTGATCACGAAATTCACATACCTCTATCAAAGTATAGATCTGGCAAACAATGAACTCCAAGCACTGGCAGGACCCATCTTCGAAGAGTTGGACCATGCCAGGTTGCAACATGAGACATTCCAGAAAATGGTCAAATGCCTAGCCGATGAAGAATTGTTAAAATTTGGCGTCATTGATCACCACAGGCACACAACAAAGCCCTTGCCGCTTTAGACTATCGGGTTGATCAGATGGAATTTGTCCTGGAAAGGATAGATAAAATCAAGGAGGAAGCCCTAGATGCAAAACATCAAATGGAGCAGATAGTCATGAGGATGTCTCCAGGGCTGATTGGCAAAACATTTACTTTGAGGGAGGCAGATGATACCATCCGACTCTTTAAGGAAATCGCAACACAAGGTTCGGTGCCAGAGGTCACTTTTGACCGAGAGTCTATTAATAACCTTCTAGCTTTTCGTGATTTCATTGGGTACTTGATGGAGGCAGGTGACGAATACATCAGACTCCCTGATAAGATCAGAGCCGAACAAGAAACTTGTGAAGTCATCGGAGACCACACCAAAGGTCCCAATCATGGTCAACTTCAGACGATGATCAACAAGTTTATGGAGTATCAAGCTCAGTATCACATCACCTCTCCAGAGCAGAAGCAAGACACTCCATTCGAGCAAAGGGACGATGACGAATAAGCTCCTTCCTCCTAGGATATATCCCATTTTTGTAAAATGTCTAAAAGTATGTTGGCACACGTGATGACATCATCCATGTTGCATCATGGGATGTTGCCATCCTAAAAATTGCCCCAAAGTCAACATTTGACTTTTAGATATTTTGTAAAAAAGTGGTTGGCTTCTTTTCGTCTTCTTCTCCCCTCTTCTTCTATAAATACTTGGATACTTGTTGTATTCAATTGTGGACATTTTTTAGATGAAAAATAGAAGTGAGGAGAGAAAGACTTTGTGCTTTTTTATGTGAAGAAAATATTAATACAAAGATTGAGACTTTGTGCTGAATTAATGTGTTATGTGCATTAGATCTCTCTTAAGTTAGATCTGTGTTTCTTTTCTGTTAGATCTATCTCTACTTTTTGTCATTTGTTCATCAGTATTGCTTTGTTTGTTTATGCGAAGTAAGTTTGGCTCTGTTTACTACTAGCCCAAAGCATAAACCTTCTGACCTTTCTATTTTGGAATTCATTTCTTTTCTTCCTTCAGATCTATCCTTCCTCCGTTCTTTCCCTCCTACCTTTCTGTTCACAGTCAGAAATACCCCTACTGGGATGAGATCTCAAACCCTTGAAGGCAAAAATCTTTTGTAAGACTTGCGCAGTTCCCGCTTTGGTAGAATAACAATAAACCAGTTTCGCTTTGTTGTCTCAAAGAGGGGCTTTGCCCTACAAACTTTTGGCCTATCTATCCATAGATCTACCCACCCGACAGATTTTCAGACCAACACACCTACAACCACCGTAGCAACTCCAGCCATGCCCGTGTAACTCGGTTGTGCACTTTCTGACCGCTTTATAGCAAGAACTTCAAAATGCTATAACTTTTGACTGGGAACTTGGTTTTTGATAAAATTGGACTTTTTGGAAAGGTGACGATGTCTAATTTACACATCAATCATAAAACTTAGGATTAGATGAGGTTTAGATAGTCATTTTTGCAAAACCGTCCTGCAAGCTCCTATAGTCAAGACTAGCAAATTTTCTAAGTGAGTCCTTTTGTTAAATTTGTTTGATTGAAAGCTTCTAAAGTAAATTCCTTGTGTGTGCAGGTCTTTCTTGGGTCTATTTTGGTCTTACAAGGCTTATTTGGTTCACTTCATTCATTACGTAACGATTTGAGGGGTTGTTTGGTTCATTAGTTGGTTGATTAAGCGTACATGCATAGAGAAGTAAGGGAAGATCATATTACTACGTTTTAACTAGCTAAAACAACTCTTAAGTATGTAAGAACATCATTTAAATTCATTTCATGCTAGGTTAAAACAAACTTCTTTCTTCAACGATTGATAACAAGATCTAAACGAAGTCCTTAGTCTTTATAGATTAAATGTTTCCCAACAAGACAAGTAAATGGAATAACATAATTCCCTTATGCAAGATTTGCTTCCAACATTCCAAAACAGAGAGTTACATGCATTTGAATGATTCTTACTTACACCAACTCATACCAACGGATGCAACAAAGTAATTCTTTTATCGTTTCAAATGTAATCTACAAAACACAACTTGATCCCTTTACATTCTTTCAAGCATGAAGTTACATTATGATTGAGCAATCAACTTGGACAAATGCAATCCAATAGAGGCAGCAACATATCTCTTTTTCATTATGCCATGAATGCAAAAATACAATACCATTACAATTCTCTCAACAACAAGAAGAAAAGATTGTTTCCCTTTCTCAAATCAAAATACATCGTACATGGTCAATACAACATCTTTACAATATAATGAAAGTTACAGTCCATCCACATAGAGTGGGGAAAGGAAATTACAACAAGAAGTAAACTAACAATGATGGATGTTAACTCTACACCATGTCTAATTCCAAAACAAAGCATGCTTTATATGTTTCCTTCGATCGATCACAACAAGAAGAGAGGGAGAAAGGAAACACTCTCCACCCAACCAAGATATCCAATGAAGAGATGAAGCCTCTCTTGTCATTGGCCCCGAGCCCCAACCACAACATAATGAAATATGGGGTTCAACACATGGCAACATCCACAGGCTTCCACAACACACACAGGCAGATTTTTAACAACAAAATAGCCAAGACACACATACAGATTTCCATTGTATTTCACAATCAAACAACACATAGGCTCTATTTAATCAAGCCAAAGGAGCAAGGACTATGGGGGAAGCTTCTTATGCCTCCCAATGAGCAATGGGCATCCACCTGAACATCCCTCCATGAAATATCATCACACACATCCTTATGCCCCCAATAACCTCCTTATGCCCCCACAAAATCACTTATGCCCCCAAAAGTAAGAAATGCAAGCTATTTATTTTCCATGGTGGACCCCATTCTCAAACTCCCTCCTCAATATCTGATGCCTCTAGCATTCCCTTATGCCCCCCCATAATGATTCCCCATAGCCTTCTCCTACACCATCCCTAGGCCATCTACCCAACCTAGACAAATGAAGAAGAAACACACATTTACATTCCATAATAACATGCAAGAAAACAACAGTTTAAAGATGGACAAGCTCTTACCTTGCCATAACAATGACAACACCTTTGCAAGCAAGAAAAGACAACCCCAAATATCAATTTGAATGTCCACAAAATAGTCTTCAAAACAGCAACAGGAATGCCCAACTCATAGTTTAGAAACAACAGTCTTCAAATACAAGAATGCAGCCCCAACAATCACTTGAATGTCCACCAAAATAGTCCTCAAAACAGCAACAAGAATGCCCAAATCACAGTTCAAAAACAACAGCTTCAAATTCCAAGAATGCAGCCCCAACAGTCACTTGAATGTCCACCAAAATAGTCCTCAAAACAACAACAAGAATGCCCAAATCATAGTTCAAAAACAACAGCTTCAAATGCTAAGAATGCAGCCCCAACAGTCACTTGAATGTCCACCAAAACAGTCCTCAAATCAGCAACAAGAATGCCCAAATCATAGTTCAAAAACAACAGCTTCAAATGCCAAGAATGTAGTCCAACAACAAGCTTGAATGATGATGAAATGACAGTCCAAAAATAAGTAGCTTCAAATGCCAAGAATGTAGTCCAACAACAAGCTTGAATGATGATGAAATGATAGTCCAAAAATAGCAGCTTCAAACGCCAAAAAGACAATCCAACAACAAGCTTGAATGAAGGTGAAATGACAGTCTAAAACAACAGCTCTCTCTAACGCCAAGGAGACAATCTAACAACAACATTCCAACAAGAGAAGAACTCCAATGGCTTCCAAAACGTGCAGCTCCAAAACAAAAACATTTCAACAAGAGAATAACTCCAATGGCTTCCAAAACATGCAGCTCCAAAATAGCAAAAAAAAAGGAGAAGAGAAAAATGTGACTTTTTTTCTAGCTCTCTCCAAAATGCCCGTGACAAATAATCATCCCCAAAATTGAAACCCCCTCGCCGCCCCCCAAAAAAATGTAATGTCCTCATGCCAATCAAATAAACTTTACTTGCAAGCCTCCGATTACACCTCAAGGACAGCCAATTAAATTTTTGTAAGAAAGTACACTTACACAAGCAAGATTGACAAGCAAAAATGCATTTAAGAGGCAAAAGTAAACACTCCAATCAAGATAAAGTTGGTAGGAAGCTTTTAATGGGTGTGGGACAAGTTTAGCTTGTCCCACAAGCTTCCAAAAACACCCTCCAAGTACAAATCCGAGTTTCAAGATGGTGAAGTGTTTTATACTCCAAAGATCAACTCTCTTACACACATTAAATGCAAGGATCAACACATTAATAACTATATTTAAATTTATCTTTCACATTCTATTTAAATAAAGGAATGGACACATGCACAAATAAAACACATGCACGATAACAATAAAAGGAGGACCACATACTAACACACACAAACCCCTATGGTCACATATAAAGACGACCCTCGGCCTCGTGGCCATATCAGAATGCTCAAAAATAAAATAATATAAATCTAAGCATCGTAAGTATAACTGCATAACACAACATCGAAATAGCGACTATATCATTTTATAAATTAAATCAACCATTCTATCATCATTTAAAATTTTCATTTTCTATATATAATCAAATGATTAAACATCACATATCCGGATAACATCAATGATATAACTACGTCAAATAAAGCATCAACATCTATATATATATAATGTTTATAATAATCATCATGCATCCTGTATAAGTCCAGTCAGTAATGAAGTCCATAATCCAACATCATACTAAACCAAGCCAAAATAGTGTCTAATACATAATCCATAGTCTGACGATCAGAAAAATAGTGTCAAAGGAAGTGGGCACTACATGATGTATTTCCATCGTATTTACAATTTTGTTTATTTAGTTGTATCGAGTTCAATACTTGTAATACTTGCAATGTAGTTAGCCAAAAAAATGCGATGTCATTAAAAACAAGGGATTTTCGAGGGCGCATCTATAAATATAAATTTAATACTCAAATGTTGTATAAAATACGCTAATTGTTTGTATTAAACATTAATATTTATGTTTATAACGATGTATTTACAAATGAATTGTTAGACCCCAATCAAATCCATTTTGCATTGTATTCAGCTCTTACCATGTGTGAGAGGGTTCATTGCAAATATAATTGAAACCAAAAATTCTAGAGGCTTTTGTGAACAATTTTCCCTCCACCTATTAGGGAATGGTCCATTAGGCTTTTGCTTGTTTCCTTATCGGTTTCAACATAGTTACGTGATGTTGACTATGGATTCCACAACATGTTGTGCTCTCACATAATGTGAGATGTGAGAGGCTTGTCAAATGTTAATGTTATCTAATTTTTCTAAAAAGATATCACTTTGTGGAAAAATCCTTTCATACAATTTGAGGTCGCACACCGATATAGAAGTTCCATACAATTTCATATGTGGTATTAAAACCAACTCTAAATGATTCTCTATCCCATTTTAATGACAAGTGGTTTAATGCATAGTGATGGTAATAATGAATATTTTATTATCATTTATTGTTGAAATAAGCATTGAGTGTGCCCCATGTTGCAGTGTTAGAATTCCTTTAAAACATAATCCACAAAATAAATTCTCGTGCATTTCACTGTAATTTTGTTTCCTTAAATTCTTGGATGCCCAAAATGTTGTCTCTTCTTTCTTCAATAGAATGAAATAATTACAAACAATTATAACAATGAGAAATTGAAACTTTGTATAAATATTTCTTTTAGATCCTCTTATTCTTATGTTTCACATGTTGAATAATATGTTGGTGGTTGTTCCCATTCCCAAGAAATGATGCTCGGTCAAAAGGAAGGTGAACATGGCCTTGATTTCCATTACAAAAATATTAAATACAATTCCATGTTACATGCTCTAGCGCTTTCCATAATAGTGATAAATAACATACAAGATGAATTGGCCATGGGAGTATTTAACAAAATGGGCTTTCTTTCATAATCAATTTCCATAACAAGTTGCCTCCAAAAATTATACCTTGCACCCCATTTCGCCTTCAAAGATTATTCCCATATGACAAGTTGTCTACATTTGAATTTCCTAAACAAGAAGAGGATCACGTATTTTCCCTCCATCATATTTCCTTTCCCAATAACTCTCCTTCCCTCTATCTAATTCTTCATCACCCAATTTATCTCTTTCGCTTCATTCCTATTTGTGGTGTTAACATTGATTTGCTCATGTGTTGTTTGTCCCTAATGCATGCACATCACCGAATATAACTTCCTCGATGGATCCCTTTCGGCGTCTTCATTGCATTGCCTACGTGTAATTGCTAGTGTTACCTTATGCGCCATCCCATCGGTTATCAAATTTGAAGGGTTTAGTCAATTTTATTATGAATCCGAAAATATTGGACCAACCTTTCGATGATGAAAAACAATATGAATATTTTACACTTTATATGAAAAGAATAAATCAATTATGCGTCATAAAAATTAAGAATACTACATAAACACATATCAAGTAAACACATAAAATACCATCAAACTGCGTGTGTCGGACACTAGATGTCTTATCAAAATCATTAAGAAAACTTGTAAATAATAAAATAAATAAATTTAAATTTTGCTTAGATTTTAGTGCTAAAATTAAAACCCATTTGGATTCTTACCACTTCAAGAAAAAAATCCATTCGACTTTTAACCGCTAAAATCAAAACCGTGTGAATTTTAACTAGTAAAATGCATTGAATTGGATATTTTCCAACTAAAGTAAAGAAAATGTGCATCCATAATTTGGTGGAGTCATCCATAATTTTCAAGGTCTCGTTGTGAATTTATGATTAGATTTGGAGGTTTGGAATGTTGTTCGGGTTTTACAACTTCGACAAAGGGTCTAGGATTGATTAGGTATGGTCTAGGTCGATTTTGGTTGATTGGAAGGCTTGTTGGTCAAAGGATATAAAATGACACAGAGACCGATATCGGTCGGGTGACCGATGTCGGTATAGGGATGAAACCGACGGCGGTAGGATAAACCAACATCGACAAGGGCAATAGGTAATAACTTAATAAAAATAGCTTTTGGGCTTCTCTGTGATTACACAGAGAGTAAGGAGGGTGTGATTATGCTCATAATATAATTGAGAAGACTCAGGAATACAGAGGGAGAGGTCACAAAGGGTGAAAGAACTTGAAATAGTTGGGTTGGTGGATTGGCGGGAAGATGGAGATATCGGCAGTAGCAACGAAGAAGCCAATAATGAAAGAAGTAAGAGATTTACAATAAAGTAAGCACAAATGATTAAAATCACATTACTTACTTGCTGTTATGAAGATCTCGTGACTGAAGGTGGTTGGATTGATTCGATCGATCAGGGGATCGCTGGTTCAAGTGTCGCAAAGACAACCTGTGTGTTCCCGTAGATACTCCAATGATCTAGAAGGGAATCCTTGGCTTGTGTTGATCTCGGGGGTGCATAGACGTCGAGTTTGATGAAGGAATGACTCTAAGATCCTTGCTTGATTGCAATAGAACTCCATAAAAATGAATGACCAACATGGGTAAAGGGTTGTAAAATTGTATATAAAGGAACCGATGGCGGTTTAGGTAACCAACGTTGGTTGAGGATAAAATGACATCGATAAGGGAGAAATAGTCCTATTTAACAAAAATAGTCGGATCTACCCAGATTTGGTGTGCTTTCCTTATTAAGTCTGCTTAGGGAAGTGGAGTTCACGTGAGAGAAGGCGGGAAGAACTTAGAAGAGGTCCGTTAGGTTTAGAAAGAAGTCTTAGTTAATTAGGTCAAGTTAGTGACTCGACATTTGAGAGTGATGATTCAATGTTGAGGGTGATGACTAAGTCACTTTTGTGAGTTAAATGCCCTTGGAATGGGTTCAAGGTGAGGTGTCATGATGAGGTGGAGGTGTGGGGATTAAATTAATTTAATTAAAATAATTAAATTGATTAATAATAATGAGAGAGTGAATATTAATATGGGGTAAAGGAGTCACTCTTAGGTAAATGCATTACGTTAATTAATTGAAAGGGGACAAAGGGAGTGTGACCCAAACTTGGTATCACAATACTTGCAATTTACAAGTTATATATGATAGTGTTTTCAAATATTGCAAGTATTTTATGACTAAAATCGTAAAAAACGTCTAAATGGTCGACAAATTTAACCCCTGAATTAATATAAAATGAATTTGTCATCGTTAAAGTCAAACGACATCTACAAAATATTATTTACCAACTATCATTATATATGCATGACTCAATTTTAACCAGTTTTTTTGCGCTGACATGTATCGGAGAAATCAACCGCTGCAAAAGACGTTGGACGGTGACGTCGATGCACGATGGAGCCGTTGATGGTCTGTGTTGGAAATTTAGAGCCGCACAAATTATGTCACAACCAATTTGTTGATTCCCAATGCGGCCCAGCTGGATGCAAATCACGGAAAAAAATTGTCCTGTAATATCATGTTTTTCGTGCAAGGCCTGAAAATCCACCATTTCAGGATAGATGTTGTTGCTATCTTATTTAGTGCAGTACCAATTTAGCAGTTGATACTAATTTAATGGCCGAATCTGCGGGCAGCCAGATAATATTGGATAGTGGAGAGGAAGGTGTAGCGATGCGTTGATGTACACTAGCATAGGACTTTCGATGCGGAGAGTATTAAACTGACACAAAAATGAAAAAAAACGGTCCATAAAAAAAAACGATAAATACGGCTAATTTGTATATATAAAAATATGGTAATTAATTAATATGGTGTTATGCACTTTCACTCTATGACTCGCCCTTAATTAATATGGTAGTATAAAAATAGAAAATTCTAAACAAATGCCCTCAATTTGTAATTCCTCACTTTTTGGCTTTTTCTGTTTGGTTTCTGAGTTTACTGCTTTTTCTAATTTTTTAAAATCAAATCAGAAAATTTCGAGACCACGGTGCAAAACGCAAAGTACGGAAAATATAAAAATACGGCCGTATTTTCTATGTACACTAGGATTTCAACTGTCCATGGAGTTGTAATGTCTTTACTTGAATCATGGATTGCCAAACCCACGCATGTGGGTCTATTCCAAAGTATTTATTTTTAATTCTCATAATGAAAGGTTTTGTTTTCATTCCTTTTATAATTTTGATTGATGGATGGAATTTTTTTCTTTAAAAATGACACTATAATGCATCTGGTCCATTGGTATTTTTAATAAAATACTTATTCGCATTTATTATGACTACAAGAGATAAAATATATTGCATAGGAAAAATGGTTCTCTCGACTGGTCGATCCACAAAAGGTGGGAAGAAGGAAACATCCTCGTCATTTGGAAAACATTAAGATAATTTTTGTTTGTAAATGATATAAAAGCTGTCATGCCTCAATTTTTTGTTAGATGAAATGGAAATGTATGACCTTCTATGTTTTTGTTCTTGATTGAATGTTAATTGTTTTTTTAATATTTATTAAAATCTAAGAAATTTATGTATTTTGGACAAATTTTTAGTTCATTTTGGTTTCATTTTTAAGTTGAATATTATTATACAATTTAATGATATTTAAGATGACGAATCTTTTAGTTATTTTTCGACACGCATGACTTAGTGGCGGGGAACTCCATTGTACTATCATGAAGCTCTATATTGATATTATATCAAAACTTGGCGAAAATTTTTGGGTGCGTGCGAAGGGCATCGTCCATTCAATAATAGTTTTGCATTTTTAAGGGTGCAAGTTCCATTCAATAATTTGTTCAATAGTTGAGTAGCATTGTCTTGAGCACAACTGTAAATATAAAATTCTTGTTAGCCTCCACATCAATGCTATTGAACAAAGATTAGAGAGAAGATACCAATGATGACTTGAAGGGTTTTTTTATGGATGAAGAATATTATCTCTACACTGTTCTCCTCTAAAACGAGCTCCTCTCCTCTACCCCCGCATTCTTCCATCTTGAATAGGTCCAATCAACCTTTGCATTAGGAAGAAACTTAACACTTAGCTCGGTTCTTCTTTGCAAGGGTCATAATGGGTGAGCTCCTCAAGTGACTCAACCTTTGTTTTGCTTGAAAGTAAGCCCCAACTACATTTCCCTGAGCTCCTTCTCCATTACATACAAATAGAGATAATCCAATCATCTTGGCATGTGGCTTGCCTACATATCGAGATCAAATTGATCCGAAAATCTGGATCAAGACCATTGCAAGCTCAACTCGCCCTTTGGCACCAACGTGGCTCCCATAGAGCCTTCTCGACACCCTACATTGTGAGTCACAAATTGAATTCACTCTTTGAGATCAATTCAACACTTTTCTCCAAGCTCTTCCCCACCTCAAATATCCATCTCAACCCATATCCAAACTAGTGGCCACTCTACATGTTGGATTTGTTCCAAATCATGTTGTGCAAGTTCCCAAGTGGGCAAATATTTGTATGCAAGTTGATCCTAGCTCTTTTCTATATCTCTCAAGGTGGCTCCTACAACAAAGAAGCGAAAACAAGTACAAGGTGGTAGATAAAACATCTAAATGAATCCCAAGAAAAGGACAAACCGTAAACAATAATATTAAATCTTTGGTTTTTAGGTATTTGTGCTCAAGTATTCGTTGAGCTAGCATCAACAACTTGCTAGAAACTTGGGATTTGAGCTTAATAGTATTATAGTAGTATATTTATTATATTGAAACTTTTGGTAATTGCAAGTATTACACCTTGTCTAACGTATCTATGAGTCATGCACAAAGTTTGAAAAGATGGAGGTGATTGTTGTTTGTAGAAGTCATCAAAAATATTTTTTAAGATTTAAAAATTTCACACAAATTGTTGACATGTGTGTTTTCACCATAGCCATTCATTTGATAGTTTTAAAAGTAACTTGCACTTTTATATAGTCAAATGAATTTTTACATTTTGATTTTTTTTTGACATACAAATTTTTACCCACCCTTTTCTGACGGGTTTGATGCCTTGGGAAGGGTTGTGACGGGCTCA
Organism: Taxus wallichiana var. yunnanensis; assembly: GCA_018340775.1. Taxonomy (NCBI): domain Eukaryota; kingdom Viridiplantae; phylum Streptophyta; class Pinopsida; order Cupressales; family Taxaceae; genus Taxus; species Taxus wallichiana. The sequence goes on along the minus strand of CM031242.1, from coordinate 703,017,516 downwards.
ATTTTGAACCCTATAGTTCCCATCACTTCACATAGATTCGTGATCATGGGCAAGCATTATCGACACATTTTGACGATCCAATGAGTATTGAGAAATGAAACAAGTAAATGCGGTTTTCGAGACGTTGAGTACATTGGGACGCGGATTCTCCAGACTTCTCTAGTGCGTATTTTCTCAACGCTTGTTTTCGTCACATAGTTGGTTTTTTTTTTTGTTGACCATGTACATCCCCATGTGAGGTTATTAGAGTGGGCAAGAAAAAGAAAAGAAAAAGAAAAACTTTTTAAGTCTATGAGGCTACCAAAAATAGCTTATGGGACAACTTGTAACAAATCTTTGGCATTCCAATTTCCTATTGGTGAGTTTGATAATCAGTTGCTCTATTTTTCAACCATTTCCTTTTTGAAAATATTCGGTAAGAATGCAACAACCACCGTACTAACAAATTTGGGATATACAACGGCTATGAAATTGGAAAACTATTTGGTAAGACATAAATATAGTACACCATGTGCCATTACATGCATAGACTATTGGTAAATCATTTTTTTCCTAAAATTTAGATAAATCATTTTTTTGCTATACAAAGTATTTAATATCCCTATAAATGTTTAATTGGGATGAATTCAAATAACCATTCCCGTCGAATCAAATGAAGAAAATACTCCCCACAAATTATGAAGTGGGAACCCCTCTAAATTGAAGGATCACAAAATACACGTAAATGGTTTGACAAAATGGTTTTGCCAAAATGTAGTCTCATAGAATACAATGCTAATTACAGATGCACAAAATAGGCATGCTCACAAAATATTGGAGTTTTAAAAGCATAAAATAAAAATAATAAATGTACCCTAACATATAAGGGCTTGTGTCTACAATGCGAGATGCACTATCTCATTGTATTAAAATCAAAATCAAATAAATAAGACAATTTTAGAATTATTAATGTACATATATGGCCATACAATACGAGATAAAATTAAATCCAATCACACTAGCAAAATAACGGTGAAACAGTAAAGAGAATACAAAAATTGATGGTGTAAAACCAAAAATGTCGAAGAACTTGCTATAGTTTTCCCTCAAAGCGAAACAGTTTATAAACACTCAAAAAGCGATTAATACCATCAAATAAAAATTAAGTTTTAATGTAAATTAAGAAAACAACCCCAAAAAAATATTAAGAAAGAGTATTATTCAAATAGAACAATAATTGATCTTCATGAACTTTTTCTGATGAATAAACTAATTTCACAAAATTCTCCATATTTTCATCATTGGAAATTACATTGAAAGGTGTATTAATAAGTTCATTGTAACAATTATCCATCTTTATATATTCAAAATATGTGCATGCCACCAATTGGTCTAAAGCCACACAAAACATGGATCTCCTTGCACCATAGCAATCAGTGTTTTATAACCTAGATATTCATTTTATGCAATAGGTGAACCAATATTCTTTGTAAGGTAAAGGTACATGGAAAAGATGGAAAAGGTGTTAAAACTCACCTTAACCAAGCCCAAAAATAAGCTTTGTTCAAAGCATTCGTACACAAAATAGTAGAGAGGATCAATTGAAGGAGACATTCTACTTACTACAGAAAAACTCCGGTAGAATATTTCTCCATATTTGTATATAAATACATACTTAAAAGCAAACCACTTGTAGATTCTTCTACATTCCTTCAATTATTCCAAGAGTACCTTTCCAGAAGGTATGTAAATCCACTCACAAAGTTGTAATTCTATGTGGGTGGAGAATAGATGTATATGAATTTAACTGATTATGGATGATTCTGAACTGATTTGGGTGATCTAAAGGATAGAATATGGAGATCTAGACCTGAGAGTCCCTCAATACTGAAATTGTGACATGGAGAAAGACATCTAGTATTTAATTAGTGAACTTAATGAAGTCAGAGATGCAGCGGAGGGCTTCAACCGCACTTTGGTCCTCCATTTTGAGGGCAGTGAAACCGTGGTCTTCCTCCTCGAAAACATGCACCTGAACCTGCTTCCCGCACCCTTTTAAAAACTCGCAATACTGCAACTGTTTATCTCTCAATATATCTTGCCCTGCAATCACAAAAAGCATGGGCGGAAGGACGACGCAGCTTATAAAAGAGGACTCTTTATCCCCACCTACCGGATTACAAAATGGATGATCTCTGTTACTTCCCAGCGGCAGCGCAAGCCTCCACATGGTGTCCGACATCTCCAGATTAAACACCGGCGAGCTGTGATTTCCTGACGGCGTCCGCTCTTCTCCTCCGAAAAAGGGCACCCCAAAATAATTCCCTTGATTTGGACTTCAAGATTGCCATCACCAGCTGCTGCTGCCCACATACCCACATGGTTTGCAATGTTCCCTCCTGCGCTATCGCCCGCCACAAACACCTTAGAAAAGTCGGCGTGGGAACGGAGCCACGGATCCACCTCTACTGCTCCGCCGCTCGCCCTTTTCATGGAATGAATCCACTGCAGTGCAGCGATGGCATCGTGGTAGGCGGCGGGAAGGCGGTGCTCGGGAGCCAATCTGTATTCCGCAGATACAATGATAACGCCTAGTGTTGCCGCCCACTTCTGGCACATGCAGTGAATAATGCTGGTTGCCGGGGTAACTTGGTAACAAAAGCCGCCACCATGATAATAGAGTAGTACAGGCACCCTGGTTTGAATGGTTTGAGGAGGAAGGTAGACTCGCGCCCACAATCCAGTTTTATGGTCGAAGACGATGTCTTTGAAGAGCACGAAGTTGTAATCGTCTGTGGGTGGAGTGAATCTTGTTGCTCTGGCCGAACGATGGATCCATCGCTGTAGAATTTGGTAACGCCGTCGGCCAAACTCTCCACCACCCGAGGCTCGCTGATATCCGCCATTGTTTTCGTTTCTTCTTCTTCAATTGATACCTGCAACTGCAATAAAATTGGGATAATAAATGAATGGTCGACGAAAGGGTGGGAATCTGGGAAATAATGAAGGGCTGTGAATGAACGTATTGCGACATGTGGGAAATGAAGACCTCCACGTTTTGCGGCGCCTTTCATGGGAAGCTGGAGATACTCGCCGGGAAGTGTCCGCTTCCCGGCAGCTGTTCTCTGCTTCACATTCCCGGGGAGCCTGTTCCGATTACCACTGGCACTGCGCATGCGTGACAGTGCGGCCCTCCAATTCGGCTTTCCCATCATTCCACGTTGGATTCGTGATCGTGGGCATTTCCCACCAAGTCCATTTTGTCATTATTAGTACCTGCAGCAGCACGATACCATTGTTTTTTGCCTTTGAGTTTGCCATTAAATTCTGTGGTGGGGCGGTGGTTTGCGAGTGGCTGATTATTTTGCAATGTTATGCCTTTGTTTAATCGCTAAAAAAGTATACACTCAATGTTTTTTTTTGGTATTTTTCTTATATTTAGAAGAAACAATGATGTTGACATATCATTATAAAACTAATTGTGTTATAAGAAGTTGATTGTCTTTTTTCTTTAAATTAATATATGTTCTTCTTCAACATCATGCTTACTTTCTTCTGTTCTTTCTATAACTAGTAAGTTATGTAAGATGATAAATTGTGTGATTATGTAGTATTGTTTTTACTTAATCCAATATTAAAAAATGTCATCAAGTAGATTGTTTTCCACAATCTAAATACTACCATATTAAGAGAAGGAATTCCAAACCGTGGGCATGTTAAAATGGGCTAAATTCATTCATATAAGTGAGGGGAAAGGTGTAAATAGTTTATTCCCAAATCTAGACAAGATTAATCTCCATTATTTTTACAACATTTGAAACGCATACGTGTGATCCATATTGTAGTTTAATAATAATAATAACAAAGTGGCATGATGGAACGCGTGGTAGATTTCAACATTAAAGTGGCATGACAAGGATTGCTTTTTGAAATCTGCATTCCCCTCAAAGGAGGCACTAAGCATAAGTGACAACTCAAAAACATTATTAAATTTCAAAAAAACATCATAATGTACTAATTATTTTGTAGTATTACAAGTCTTCCTTGAAATCATAACATCTGTAGATGTTTGAAAACATATTGTTCCTATGGTTTGGATAAATTAAATGAAATATGATTTTTGGCCAAATAATTCACCTAAACATGTTACCATCCCACTTTATTAATGTCATTCGTCTTTATTGCAAAATGATGGTGTTCTCTTTGTCATTTCGATTTCTTTTAACCAACCAAATGGTTACACAGGGCAACACATTTTGTCATGGTCATGTTCCACCTAAAAATGCACTTTTTGAAGCCCACATTTTAAACCAAATGTCAAAGTCAAACATAAAAGGGTTTGCCATAATGCTCAAATTTTAAATAACAAAGAAATGGACATCAATTTTAAAATCAAAATTAAAAGTGAACATACTCACAACCATCCCGTTTGTCTTTTTAAAAAAAAATTGATATATGCTCTTTTTCAACATCATGTTCACTTTCTTTTGTTCTTTCTATAACTAATAAGTAAGTTATATTTGATGATAAATTGTGTGATTCTGTAGTATTCTTTTTACTTAATCCAATATTAAAAATGCTACCCTTATTGAGAGAAGGAATTGTTAAAATGGGCTAGATTCATTCATATAAGTGAGGGAAAAGGTGTAAATAGTTTATTTCCAAATCTAGACAAGATTAATCTCCATCATTTTTACAACATTTGAAACACACTTGTGATCCATATTGTAGTTTAATAATAATAATGAGGTGGCATGATGGAAGGTGAGGTAGATTTCAACATTAAAGTGGCATGACAAGGATTGCTTTTGAAATCCTCATCCCACTCAAAAGGAGGCACTAAGCATAAGTGACAACTCAAAAACATTATTAAATTTCAAAAAAACATCATAATGTACTAATTATTTCGTAGTATTATAGGTCTTCCTTGAAATCATAACATTTGTAGTGTTTGAAAGCATATTGTTCCTATGGTTTGGATAAAATAAATGAAATATAATTTTTGGCCAAATAATTCACCTAAACATGTTACCATCCCACTTTATTAATGTCATTCGTCTTTATTGCAAAATGATGGTGTTCTCTTTGTCGTTTGAATTCCTTTAAAACCAACCAAATGGTTACACGAATGATAGGGCAACACATTTTGTCATGGTCATGTTCCACCTAAAAATGCACTTTTCGAAGCCCACATTTTAAACCAAAGGTCAAAGTTAAACGTAAAAGGGTTTGCCATAATGCTCAAATTTTGGCGGTTGTCGAGTAAGTAGGAATTCAAAACAATTGAGAGGTAACAACAATAAAATTAGATTTTAGTTATTTGGGTTGGTTCATTCGACCTCACTCATCATTTTAGGTGGTTGAGGTCATGGCTCAAATTTTACAATTTACATGTAGTATGTGTTGAGAGCTTGGTGTATGTTGTTCTATATGAAGTTGATTAGTTGTACTCACCTTGTGCTAGACCCTCACTCTTGAAGCTCCGGGTTGTTGGGTATTCGTTGATCCCTCTCGATTATAAAACAAAAACAAAAATAAAATAAAACAAAATATCTTATTACAATAGGTTTGGTGGTGCGCTTTGAATTTTTTTGAGTGTGTTTGTTTTTAATTGTAATCATAATATTTTAGTTTTAGAGTGGAATTTGGAGTCCTTTTTCTTGGTTGAAAATGTTTATTTAGAGCCTCATAAATTGTTGTATCTAGATTGACACAATTTGTCACTAATCATTTGGAGTCCTTTTTCTTAGTTGCAAATCATTTATGTTCATTACATAAATAAAATAACATAAAATTGAATGATAGTCAAAGAAATGCCCACCATAAGTTTTGGTTAACCCAACTTAAAATTGAATTGAATAAAAATACTTTTCCCATGGTTATTACACTATGTTGAGTGCGATGACACAAAAGCCAAAAAAATGGGGGTAAAGATTTTCCACTATGCAATGCAAAAGTGTGTACTCAACCCAAAAACATGCTACTTAGGACATTGTGTGTCAACTCATACATTGACAAGCTTTGTACAACCACTTATTTTTGGGATGATAGGTTTTTTTTGATATATTATCATTTGTAGATATATTTTTCCTATAATTGGATGCAATGTTTGATGATTTGGTGGGTTGTTGGAAGATTGGTGTTAAGTTGGTGACATTTTATCATTGTTACTTCAAAAAAATTTCACAAATCTTAAAGTTAGAGTGTGTTAAATTCATGTTTGATATTAATCTTACAAATAAATATGTGTAATGTTTTTATTTCGTAAATGTAATATAACATTATTTGTCGATGTAATATTGATTTGTAGAAGATTTTTACATTTATGTGTCAATCACAGTCTATAATTTATTGTGGGAGAATAGTTGAAAATGTTATATAGTAATTTAACCTTCAAGTATATTCTAATATAATTATTTTATTATTTAAGATATTAAGTAGTAAATATTTAATTATTTGGAACGTTTAAAAAAAAAAAAAAGAAGCATAAATGAAATGATACTCTAATTTATAATAAGAGTATTCCAAACTCTCCACCCACATTTATATTCAATAATGTCAAGATAAAAATCACATATAAGAATTTAAGTAGATAAAAATTTGTTAAAACTAACAAAATACTCATGTAAATTGCATTAAAAAATAATAATAAGAATTCTATTATCAATATAATATAATCAAATTCCTTTAAAATTTGCCAATTGATTTCTTTATTGCTACCCAGGATTCCCTCACCAAAACCCTTAGATCGTTTGCCCACGTAGATTATATTTTTTTAGTAAAAACCTCATCAAGAATAGGGTATCCCACTATGTAAAGAAGCTAGGTTGTTAACACTCAATCATTATATAACTTTCTCAAAGGACAGAAGAACAAAATTATTATTTCCATTTTTTTAATTTTTCTTTTTGTGATGCTGTATTTGTCTTCGTTGTTACATGGGCTTTTGCTCTTTCCGTTTGCCTGGTCACGTAATCCATGCATTTATAATATCATCTCTGGTGTTCTTCGGCGCTTGGATGCTCTTTAATGGAGTTCTTTACACAGATTAGATGCAGAAAGCTCGCATTAAAGTATGCCATCCTCATGTTATTTGCTACTTGTTTCTGTTTCCCTTTGTGGTTTGGGGACTGTTTAAGTTCTAAAAACAATGGCTTATATATATATATATAGAGAGAGAGAGAGAGAGAGAGAGAGAGAGAGAGAGAGAGAGGAATCTTCTTATATGGGTGTTGCTTTTTGTTTATTCTAATGGTATCATGGTCTGTTGCTCAGAGGTCCACAATCTGACGAGCAGGTTGGCATTTAAAGACTTCATTGCTGGAAGGACAAATACATTCAGATAAAGCTCAAGATTGTCATACCCTGCCAAATTTCCTTTTTGACTAGTGCCTTCAGCCTGAGGGAACAGTACATCTATAGCCAGGTTTAGTGGAAAATGACCTGTAGTCTATAATGATACGTCTACATGAATTGTGTTTTGGTATATTTGAGAAGAATGTTGGTTGCTGATCATGATAATGTTGTTTATGGAACTTTTTTGTGTAGATTTTGATATACTGATGTAAGGAAGGTGTCAAATTTTATCACCAGATGTATAATCAAGTTGTACACATCAGCACAGTAGGAGGAGCACTGGAATTCACAGATGCAGCTCATGAGGTTAGAATTGCAGACGACCCACAAGTTGAAAATGCCTTGCAAGTAACATTCAGGGTAACAGGCATGGAGTGCTCTACCTGTGCCTGTTCTGTAGAGAAGGTTGTGAGACAAATCCCGGGAGTTGTTGATTCCACAGTCTCTGTTCTCAATAACAGAGCTCTGGTTGTCTATCATCCTGCATCTTTGAATGTAAGTATCAACAATGTTCAAAGGCCTACAAATTTCACATGCTTTATTGGGTTTTAACTTTTCTTGTAGTATACAAATTCAAGTTCAACCTTTGGTGTTGCATTCAGACTAAATTTGTACATCTATTCTGAAAGAAAAGAATCTGTCTCAAATAGATTAGCAATTGCCAATTCATACTACATAGTTGTGTGTATTTAATATACAATTTTTACTTCAATGCTAAACATTCTAGGCCAACATACATCTGACAATGCCTTGATTTGTGAAAAGGAAAAACATATACAGAAGGCAATCGAAGATGCAGGGTTTGAGGCCACATTGCTTCAGGATTATATGAAGCAGAGGCCAGCTAGAGTTTGTCGTCTTCAAATAATAGGAATGACATGTACAGCCTGTTCATCATCAATTGAGACTTCACTGAAAAAGCTGGCAGGAGTCCAAAAATGTTGCGTGGCACTGGCAACAGAGGAAGCTGAAATATCTTATGATATTAGACAGATCGATCCTGAACAGTTAATAGATGCAGTTGAGGACATGGGTTTTGAAGCTCAATTAAAAAGTGCAGGAGAGGACAGAGACCAAGTTTGTTTACAGCTTCAAGGGGTCAATTCTGTTGGAGCAATGAAGACCATTGAGCTTTTATTACAAGCCTTACCAGGGGTAAAATCTGTAGAAATAAATACAAGTGGAGATAAGGTTCTAGTGGGCTATGACCCTGACCTGACAGGACCCAGATGTTTTGTAGAAACTGTTGATCAGGCAAAGCATGAATCAGCCCAATTCAGAGCAAGTTTAATAAATCAAAATTTAGGATCTAGCAGACAAGAGAGAAGCAAAGAAATTAAGCAGCATGGCCAATACTTGCTTTGGAGCTGTATATTTGGTGTGCCTGTGTTCTTTCTTTCCATGGTATTCATGTATATTCCTAAAATCAAAGACAAATTAGATGAAAGGATAGTAAATATGCTAACAATAGGAGAACTCTTGAGATGGGTTTTGTGTACGCCTGTTCAACTCATAGTTGGATGGCAATTTTATGTTGGAGCTTATAATTCTTTGAGACATGGATCAGCCAATATGGATGTTTTGGTAGCCCTTGGGACAAATGCAGCTTATTTTTATTCCTTGTATTCACTAATAAGGGCTGCAACTTCAAAGAGCTTTAGATGCATAGACTTCTTTGAAACAAGTGCCATGCTAATCTGCTTCATTTTGCTAGGGAAGTTCCTCAAAGTTTTAGCCAAAGGAAAGACTTCAGAAGCAATAGTAAAGCTGATGGAATTAGCTCCTGAGACAGCAACCTTGATTACATTGGATGATGAAGGAAACATTATGGTTGAGCGTGAGATCAGCAGCGATCTAATTCAGAGGAATGATATTATCAAAGTTATTCCAGGAGAAAAGATACCCACAGATGGAATGGTGATGTGGGGCCAAAGTCATGTGAATGAAAGTATGCTGACAGGAGAACCTCATCCTGTCACAAAGAGGATTGGTGATAAAGTATTTAGAGGAACCATAAATCAAGTTGGAAGGCTGCATCTTAGAGCTACTCATGTAGGTTCGAAACCGCTCTTTCAAAAATTGTCAGGCTTGTTGAAGCTGCCCAGATGCAGAAAGCTCCAGTTCAAATGCTTGCAGATAGAATTTCCAAGTATTTTGTTCCAATGGTTAGTAGTATCAACCCTCTTAGTAACATAATAATATATGTAGAATTCTAGAAGTGATGTGTTTCTTGGAGCTGATTACAAATTATTTCAGTCTGACATGTAAAAGGAAGCTGAAACTATTTCTATTATTTTTTGCAGGTTGTTATGGTGGCTTTGATCACCTGGATAGCTTGGTATATAGCAGGAATAGTGGGATCATATCCAAAGTCATGGATACCTCATTCAATGGATGAATTTGAGCTTGCTCTGCAGTTTGGGATCTCCGTTCTCGTGATTGCCTGTCCCTGTGCTTTGGGTTTGGCAACACCAACCGCTGTCATGGTGGGCACTGGAAAAGGTGCCTCCCTTGGAGTTCTTATCAAAGGCGGTCTAGCTCTTCAGAGTGCCCACAAGGTATTGGGAATCGCATTTATGCTCACAAAGTTGGATTGCATCTTGAGACTTGAAATAGCTAATAAGTTGCCGGGTTTTTGGTGTTGATTCCATAGGTGAAATGTGTTGTATTTGACAAGACAGGAACATTGACTGCTGGAAAACCTATTGTTGTTGGCACAAAGATTTTTACCAACATTGCTCCGAAGGATTTCTATAATATAGTTGCTTCAGCTGAAGTAAGTTCTAGTTCTTCATCAGGTGTATATATTTCATACAAACTACTTGTTCAGTTGAATTTGAAAATTCCACCTTCGAGGGAAAAAAAGTACCCATCTTTCCAGGATTCTGACCACACCATGGAGGATTGATGAGGACTGCTAAAACTTCCTTTTAACGTCCATGATATGGGTACTTTCAACTTTCAAGCCAAATTTGGAGATCTGCATTATGGCTGAAACATAGGTTTAACTTTGAAAATTGTGAACCAGAGTATCATAGAGAAAATAGCTTGTCATTTTGCATCTCACTGCATTTGTAAACTTGTTGCATATGGCAGGCTTATGCATCCATCAATTTCTTGAGGCCAAAGTTCCCCACAACTGTTTCTAGCACTAGTCTCTCATTGCTCGAGTCTATAAATTGCAACTAGGTTAGAACTAATGGATCCTTAACCAAAAGACCAAACTGGGGTCTTTGGGAAGGAATCCTTTGTAATAAGTACAATGCTTGAATGTAAGTATTTCTTGCATGCCTTAAAATGCCGAGGTCCCAGTTTAGCTGAAGTCCCCCACAACTGTTTCTGGCACTAAGCTTTAGTTGTTTAAGCATATAAGTTACAACTAGGTTAGAGCTAGTGCATCCTTAACCAGAAAACCAAACTGGGGTCTTTGGGAAGGAACCCTTTCTAGTAAATAGTATTGCTTGCATGCCTGAAAATGCAGAGGTTTGGAGGTGCATAGCATGCCCAAATAAACACAACTTCTTCTCATGGATATGACTCACCAGGGTTTAAAAATGAAGTAAGCCTCTCAATTTTTATAGAAGAGGCAAATTTATGCCGGTGTTTGATTTTTTACTTTTAGTATTCGTTTCTGCAGTTTTGTTACAGTGTTTATTTCAAGCTAATGTAATTAGTTGCAGGTTAACAGTGAACATCCTCTTGCCAAGGCAATTGTTGAACATACTAAAAATTCGAATGAAGATAACAAATCAACCACATCCGAGCTCTTCCAAGCAGAAGATTTCCAAAGTGTGACAGGCCAAGGGATCAAGGCTCTTGTCGACAATAAGCAAGTAGTTGTTGGCAACAGGCAAATGATGGTGGCATCTGGCATTTCAGTTCCAGAAGATATTGATATGCATCTCAAGGACATTGAAAATGAAGCTAGGACAGGGGTGTTGGTTGCAATTGATGCAGACATAATTGGAGTCATTGCCATATCTGATCCAGTGAAGCCAGAAGCAAAGGAGGTTGTAAGCATGTTAAGTTCGCTGGGACTGAAATCTATTATGGTGACAGGTGACAATTGGGGCACAGCTAAAGCCATTGCTAAGGAGGTTGGTATTGAATCTGTCACAGCAGAAGTACCGCCTCATGGAAAAGTAGAAAAAATAAGACAACTGCAGGTATGAAATTCCTGTCATATACAACATTGTTTTATAACTGGCATTGCCTTGTATTTCTGTAAGTTTTCTTCAAAATTTTACTAACCTAATTTTTGAAGAATTTGTGAAAACTTAGCCAATTGGAATTAAACGATAAACAAAAACTTAGCCCATAATCTTAGCAATGTTCTTTTGATATTTCTCAATCTTTCTTCTGCAATGCAGACGGAAGGGTTGGCAGTGGCAATGGTTGGTGATGGAATAAACGACTCACCAGCTCTGGTTGCTGCAGATGTGGGGATGGCAATTGGTGCAGGGACAGATATAGCAATTGAGGCTGCTGACATTGTGTTAGTGAGAAGCAACTTAGTGGATGTTATTACTGCCATAGATTTATCAAGAAAAACATTTTTCAGAATCAAGCTGAATTACATGTGGGCTTTTGGTTACAACATACTGGGCATCCCCATTGCAGCTGGGGCGCTGTTTCCTTTCACTGGATTCAGGCTTCCTCCATGGGTTGCTGGGGCTGCCATGGCTACTTCTTCTCTGAGTGTTGTCTGCTCTTCACTTTTGTTGAGGTATTATGTGCCACCAAAGCAGCCAAGTGCCTTCAGAAGAGAAGACATGAGCAGTTCATCTCCTGGTGGTGAGGGAGATCATTTGAAGTTGGATGGAATAGTCTAATGTTTTGCCAAGTATGTTCCCCAATAATGGGGAAACAATTCTGTTAGGAAGTTGGAAATAAATTTCAAATCCAGAGATAGTTTTAGTCTAATGCAAGCATCTCTGTAATAACAAGAAATGGGCATTGGGTGAGTCCACATAAATGTGAACTGCCCCTATGAAAAAACATTAAACAATGACAATAGGGCCAAAGAAACTCGTATGACTTGTCATGCATATCAAGAGGAGTAGAAGTAGAAGCAACCACTCGATAATTGTTATTAATATCCTTTGTCACAATTTTATTAAGCAAAAACTCAGTTCCTTCTTTCCGAATTGGTAAATGGATAGAAAAATTACAAATAAATCAATTTGCAATTTAGGTTTAATATAGATATGGAACACGGATTCAGATTTAATTAATTTTCTAAAATTGGTTTGGTAAGGAGAGTTTTAAACATATGGAAAAAATTGTTGGAAAAAATACGGTATTAAAAATATGATAATTTTACAATTTTATTAAGCAAAAACTCAGTTCCTTCTTTCCAATTCGTGATTGGTAAATGGATAGAAAAATTACAAATAAATGAATTGCAATTAAAGTCTAATATAGATATGCAACACGGATTCAGATCTAATTAATTTTCTAAAATTAGTTTGGTAAGGAGAGTATTAAACATATGGAAAAAAACGTTGGAAAAAATACGGTAAATTGTATATATTAAAAATATGATAATTTTAATAATTAAACACATAACTATACAACAGATTCAAAATTATTAGAGTGACAAGGAATTATAAAATTATTGTAGTGTATTATTAAATAATAAAATGCATACATTTGGTTTTAATTAATAATAAACAACTGTTATAATAATTATAACATGAGTTTAAAATCTGTTTGGTGGATTTTTTTTTCTAATGTATATTTTGTTTTTTATTGTTATTTTTCTGTATTTTAAATTATTAAAGCTTGAAATATTAGGTGTTTGATACGGTGGATGGGAAAAAAACGCAAAAAAAAAAAGGAAAATCTCTCCACATCCACGGTATTTGGTAATTATGGTTTGGTTTACTTTGTTCTCAAGAATGATTGGAAAATAGTTGTTTAATTTTGACAATAGAAATTTAAAAAATTGCGAGACAAAGAAACCCAAAATACTCATATCAATTAGAGCAAAATATCTAGACCATACACTTGACATTCCTAGTAGAATTGTAGGGAGGTGAAATACGATTTGATGTCCCTGAAAATCTCTCTTGAAGTATCACATCTTCACTCTAATCACTAGAAAATAAAACTTCTTTCTCCTAACCCTAATTGAGAAATCCAAATCGAAGTAGAAAAAGGGTTTTTTTTTCATAGATTTGTGCTTCGCGTAGTTAATTTTATCACTCTCTTCATTTGGCACACAAACAAAACACAAGTAGTTGTAACAATTCATTAGTTAGACAAACCAATGCAATGCAATGTTTATCTAAACATGAACTTTGGTCTTCTGATGAATGATTGACTCTCGAGATTGCTTGTGAATTCTCAATAATTGTCTCCTCTAACTTTCACTTGAAAACTTCTGGAATACATTAATAGATAATAAATGTTTCCTTAGATTTGTATAAGATTGATTACTAGATAGGAAATAGATGTCTAATGAAGTAGGGTGCTTTCATATTTGTAGAAGATTAAAAGTCAAAGTAGGATTATATTGGCGCATAAGCCAACCTCAAACCATTAAAAAAATATTAGTAAAAACGGACGAGATAAGGGTCGGATGAGAAAAAGAAGGGAAGGCACCAATGAAGTGTTGATAGAACCATATACTTCATGTTCCCCATATGCCAAGAATGGGGAGTCCGTGTTTCAAACAAAAGTGCTCAACAAGGGTGAATTTAGCGGAGTATGGTGGAAACAACTAGATTGTGCATGTGAGTGATTGAGAACCACTAAAAGTCGCGATCATGCCAATAAAGCTAAATTTGGACCAAATATCAAAAAATACACAAACACTTTAGAAACTTGCAATTTGATGAATAATCAATGTCTAGGTGGCATTTTTAGGTGTCTACATTTTGTCTCACTTTGATGTGTGTGTCTCTTTGTGCGTACATACATATCATTGTAAATGAAGGTATGGGATGGAGAAATGATTTTTGTGCCTAAAATCCTACATAAAACTCCACTTTACTGTAAGAAATATTTACACATGGATAAGTACTAATACCAATAGTATTATGAAATATAGAAAAAAGAATTGAAACAATACATGTTTGACTAGAAGGTGGGCATGATGCCCTTTAAAGCCAAGTGAATTTAAGTGTCTCCATATATATGTTAATTATTTCATACATTGCTAAAAATTTAGTAACAAAAACAAAGCTAAACTAAAGTTTGAGTATTATCTTTTAAAAACATTATAAACACGTCCATGTGTGGGATTATGTATCATGTTTTGGGTACATCCCATGATGGGAGTAAGTGGAATATGAATGTTCCCCTTTATAAGAGTTATTCCTTTCATTAATACGATTTAATAGGAGTAGTTGAAGTCAAGATGAATATAGTGAGTAGAATGCATATGCCTCCCTTTTGAAATTTGCGATGATCCTAGGAATCGTGCATCTCAAAAGAAACTAATTAAGCACATCATGTGTAAAATGGGATATAAAATCATTGATGTTTAACATGGAAAGATATAATATTTGCAAGAATGTACTTTACAAATAAGTTACCTTACACAATCATATGATATAATCAATATAAGTTCAAGAATAAAATGCCCATGTTGGGTAAGATATAAGTAAATATAGTGTAAAATGTAACATGCCCTGTTAATGCTTGAATTGTTCTACAACATTTTTGGGTCTTAGGGTCAAATTTGAGCTCTTCAAAGTATTTGTAGATGGGAGTATGAATTATTTTGTGGTGTTAAGGGGTTTGTGGACTTGTCGATTTTTTTAGGATAAATAGAATTTGATGAGAAGATTAACAAAGGAAGTATATAGTTGTTAAGTTAACCTTTGGGACTTAATCCCACATATGTTGGAAAGAGAGCACATATAGTGCTTATATGTTAAAATACTTTCATGTTAACGTGAAGTAAAGTGAGAGATGGAGGATCAAAGGGTTCAATGAGATAAGATTGCCTAGTTTTTAAAGTAAAGTGTTAATTAGGAAGTAAGATGGACATTAGAGAAGCTTTGAAGTCATTCAATAAGACATGATCTCGTGAGCTTGTCGATTTGGAGATAAGAGAAGGGTTAGCAAAGGTTGAGAAGTATTTTGTAACCCAAGACTCGAGATTACGACATTTGTAATAATCCCATAGACTTGAGACTTTGTGTAGAGAAATAAAAGGAGAAATGGAAAGGATATGGAGTCTACAAAATATAACACTCTAAGATTTCTCCATGTGGAACAATCTTGTGAACTCATAGCATATGGTGATCCCAGATGCTCAAGAGAAATAAGGAAGTTGAAAGATCTAGAGAATGAATAGGACTTTGGGATTGCGACGCATGTTGCAATCTAGGAGTGTTTTGTAGCTAACATCGAAAGAGAGCTTTGTAAATATGAAACCAATGACCATGAACAGAGAAGGAGACTACTTAGTGGTGAGATTTAGTGCACTCGCAAGCGTAAAATATATAAGCAAAAATTAAGAAAGTTTGCAGATATTATAAGACTCCAAGATTGGGACACGTGTCACAATCTTAGAGCCTCTAAATTTCACCTTGAAACCATGCTGCAAACATAAATCACCTATGATCAAAGAGATACAAGAGCTTTCTATGTGGCATTCTAAGTAGCTTATCCGATGGTGATATGTGGAAGAATTAGAAAAAGGGAAAAATGGACTATAGTTAAAAATTACTTTTCTACACAAACTTAATTGAATGGGCGAGTTATAGAGCATTATTTTTGCCATAACTCTTGATTGAGAGTTCTAATTGAAGAAGCGCCATATGAGTTGGTAATCTTATTCGGGGTACTTCATAGTGATTT
The DNA here is from genome assembly GCA_018340775.1 of Taxus wallichiana var. yunnanensis. Lineage (NCBI taxonomy): Eukaryota > Viridiplantae > Streptophyta > Pinopsida > Cupressales > Taxaceae > Taxus > Taxus wallichiana. The sequence goes on along the minus strand of CM031242.1, from coordinate 703,001,367 downwards.
TAATTTCGGGTTTAATTTTATTATGATCAATTTGTGACTAAAAGTATGGTATATGTTTCTCTTTACAGTGAAATAATGTTATGAAGGGTAGCCAAAAGTAGTTACAATTACTCAACTTATCAATTACATGTTCACTCTCTCCAAATTTTTGCCAACACTAATTCATGAAATTGAATAATCTGCTTTGGTAAAATGAAGATCCCCATTGTATCTTCATGAAGAAATATAATATCATGATAGGTGACATGTCTAATTTATTCCATTCTCTTGATTTCTTAGTGATGCACATGTTTCAAGTCCTCAAGGATTCATTTTGTCTTGTCTTGAGGATTTGAATTGTATTCTAATTTTCTTGTTCCTAAGAAAAAAATTGCTTCCCTCCATTGTGGATTTACACTTTGATCTCATTGTTCTCCTAGAGCCTTATATCTACTAGCACCCGGGTAATTTGTGCCTACTCTCTCCTTCTCTCTCGTTAGTTATCCTAATTATAAGTTCCCTCCATTTCCAATTATGGAGCATTTTATAATGGTGTATAAATTAATGAAATATATTATTCATCAATCATCGCCTAACTTCCAACAACATGGGGATATCTTACCATCCCATTTCAATAATATCAATGCTTCAACTACCGGATTCCCTTCGCGGCTATAGTGGCCATCCAGAGGTTGTAGGTCGTACTATGTCCAACCTTCTCGATTTAAACGATGACGAACCCAATGAAATCAACCTTAGGATTACCACATTTTATTTCTTCATGAAATTGTCTCCCAATTACCCCCCACTTTGTGACCTCACCGCGCAAGAAGGATGCCAACCGCATCCCTATCACTATCACTCACACTAAACATCCTCTCGTATAACATATTATTCAACCTAAAATTATTATTGACTCTTATGTTATTGATGTCATTAATCCCAATTATGATGATGGTTATTCTCTAGAAGACACCTTCTTAATAGGTTATGCATAGGCTAAGAATATGGAAATACTTTTCTATCAGGAAATATTTTGCTCTACCTTTTGTCATGGTATCAACACTATCATCATCTCCTTGCAAGACACACATAGGTCCTTTGATCCAAAGGTAGATGATATTATGGATGAAAAGGACACCTCTTTTGAATTTGACTCTAAGGATGAGCTCATGAAATATACTCCCCTAATAGGCGATTTGATGCTTGAACCATAACTTGCTTCCTTAGATACCCTCTAGAACACACATTGAGACATCTCCCACTCCTTTCCCTTCTACTTCTCCACATGTTTCTACGAAATCAATACCATATTTTCTTGTTATTATCTCTCATAGCCTACCTATAGATGAACCATACTACATATGACATGAGGCTCCTAAACATGATGTTTCATATTATTAAAGCCATATTAAGAAAGTTCTCAAAATAGAATTAAAGGCGAGACCAAAAAAATTAAGATACACATCCCTCTTTTACAACACCACTCTTTTTCTCATCATGGTTTCGATAATACTTTTGGGTTATCTCCCACAAGTTTCGATCCCGAGAACCTTTTCCTCATGTGCCTAAGCATCGATCCCAATCCCCTTAATCATTCTAAACTATGTCATTATCTAGTTCTTTTCAGACTCATCATTCCCCCTCATCCCTTTGTTGATGATATCCATCGTGAAGTCCTCACATAGATCTCTAATAAGATCAATGATTCCCCCTTTTCTACATGATCAAAAGTCCATTGTGGCATCAAAATCATCCATGAAAATCTAAAGAGCCTCATGATTCCTACTCTCCATAAAAATATACACGACATAGTTGACATCATCAATGATGCATTCCAATCATTCACACATCATCATTGAGATGCATTTTTCTACTTTTTATAATTCCTTTTTATCTCCCTCTTAGGCCTATCTCTCCCACTTAGGTTTCTACAATCATTGCTTCCTATCATGGATAATTTGTTAATCATTTATCTTCCACTTGGGTTTATCTCTCTTGTGTGGGATTCTACGACCATTCCTTCTTATCTTGGATAGTTTGGTAACTCCTATTATCCCCCGTTTGGTTTCTCTCTCGCTACTTGGGTTTTTACAACCATGGATTCCTACCCTGGATACTTTAATTCATAATTTTCCTTTCATCTCCCGCTTAGGATTACCTATTATTTTTGTACTTTCCCTCTAAATTGGTCCCCATCCCATTCAATTTTAAACCTTTTATCATTTCATTTCTCTTATTCACAAATGTTTCTACATTTGTGCATACATAATAAAATGGAATCATAGAAGTAAACATACATTAAGCATCAACATCAATACACATGATATCACCAAAACAATGACATCTCATACATACATACATACATACATACATACATATATATATACATATATATATACATACATATATATATACATATATATATATATACATATATATATATATATATATATACGTATATATATACATATACATATATATATATATATATATATATGTATATATATATATACATATATATATATATATATATATACATATATATATATATATATATATATATATATATATATATATATATACATACATATATATATATATATATATATATATATATATATATATATATATACATACATATATATATATATATATATATATATATATATATATATATATATATATATATATATATATATATATATATATATATATATATATATATATATATATATATATATATATATCATTTAATTCATCATCAATACAATATATCTCTCAATAATACAATCATCCCTCAAGCATCCCCTCCCTCAAATGGAGGTCGGCTAATGCTTTGAGATGATAGTGCCTAACTAGTCACATGCAAGGATATTATTAAGGATGTGGCTCCGGACTAAACCCATCAAGACTCTCCCCTACCCTAGCCACAAAAATTCTAATTTCACAATGTGGATTGCATCGATTACCGGCGTGCAATCCTTACCTATACATATGACAATCTCATTTTCTGGTCTCATGCTAATTTCACATGTGCCTAGAGAAGGAAATGCACTAAGGATTACATATCTCCCACACTCACTACCACTTGAGAATTTATATGCCCCGAAGCTCATGAATTCTCTCTCCCACAAGTATAAATGCACTTGTCAAGCCTCTAGTTTTCATTGATATTAGATCCACCATCATGGTCGTATCTATCAAGTCTAGGATGTCATCCAAGATCTCATTATGTGCACCCTCAATCATCATGTGCCACTCAGTTATGGTCCACTCTACAAAAACATGTAAATCATAAGACGTCATTATCACTCTACTCAACATCTATTCAAACATCATAATTTACACTATCAAATAATCTAACTTTGAGGCTCACCTGGCTCATGGAGCTACTCCATTATGAAAGTTCCATCTACCCAACCTTCTAAAACTACCTTCGCCTCCTCATATCTCAAATGGTAGGCTCATACCAATCGTTCACACCTCTCTCAAGGAACCAATATCATCAATGGTTTCTGCAAGCATTTTCTCTCTACTCTAGCCACCCCATCATGTAAGTTGTTATTTGGGAATCTATATCTAACAAATACACTCCTCCCAACCTATGTAACCACCACTCCTTGTGCCATCCTTAAGGCCTTTCTATCCTATCATCCTCTATGGCATCCTATATCTCAGGTTGTCCCCCACCTAAGGTCCCTATGCACCTCTTTCTCCGCTATGTCATTTCTGCCTACCACTTGGCTATGGGGCATGCTAACTCAGAATGGTTATATTGATGACATTGATATCACTGGTCCTAATCTCCTTCATCTCTCTCTCTCTCTCTCTCTCTCTCTCTCTCTCTCTCTCTCTCTCTCTCTCTCTCTCTCTCTCTCTCTCTCTCTCTCTCTCTCTCTCTCTCTCTCTCTCTCTCTCTCTCTCTCTCTCTCTCTCTCTCTCTCTCTCTCTCTCTCTCTCTCTCTCTCTCACACACACACACACACACACATGTCATAATCAATACTTTGGAAGTGGTAGGGATACCACATGAGTTGGATGCCCAAACTACAATGGAACTCTATTTACTTTGTGTATTTCCACCCACCACGCGTAATGACCCATAATTTACAAGGTCCCCTAGGCCACCATTATAGTCAAACAACTAGGTCATTGATCCATCATCCCTCTATAGGGCTCCCACACTACATGCTTCTTTGTAACTCCGAATTAGTCCCCTATATCCAATGGCTAACATAGTTTTTGAGCCTCTCTCCTACTATATAATCCATTAGGCATGCCATGATACTTGTAATAGTGTCCATATAGGCCTATACATCAATAAAAACTCATAAATATAGGCCTCTAATAGCATAATGGGATCCAATTTTCTATGTTGTCTCACATGAATCTAATATAAATCATGCACTAGTTCACCCATGCGGTTGATCCCCAATTAAATTATATGTTATCCTTTAAGGAATCCCTAGACACCACTAAAATAAAAAAGTGACATTTCTTCATATGCCTTTTGGCACAAGATCTCTTCCATAACCATACAATAACATACTTCTAGATAACTAGAATCAATATACCAAACACAACACTCAAATGGATCATTAAGGAGCTTGGATGATACTCCTCACTACTTTTGTCCTACCATGTTAACGCCCTCTCTCTCGAAATATTTGTATGCACACCAAAAACATGCATACTCCCTAAACGGGTAGCCCAATAATCATGCGAACATCCTAAAATGTAATTGTAACCTCTATAGTTTGTCAACCGATCCTTCACCTAAAGGAGTTGAACCTAAAATCCTAGTGGCCCAAAAACATTTTTATCAAATATAGATCCAATGTGATCCACTTCATCTACATAATTCCTCCAAAACCAAGGCCACGTATCTATGAAATGTCTTGTGTGGATAACCCATGTAACAATTTTGTAACCACGATACATCCATTGATCTCCATATTCAAATCCTCTGTAAAGCGCAAAATTTCAACCAACATATAACCATCGATATCAATTCAAATTCATCATAAAGAAACATCTCAAACTATCAAAAATTCAAATTCTTAAACTACATTTGCCTTGTTGGCTTAACGCCATAGACCCTATGCAAAAAAAAATTATCCTTAGCACATTGGTCGTATTAGGTGATTAAACAAAAATAGAGTCTTTTTGTAAAACCCTAGACATTTCAAAGCCACGTGTGATAAATAAAAATTAAATCACATATCCGACACAAGTAATAAGCTAAATAAAAATGAAACCCTAGGTGTCAAAGAAGGAATAAAAACTTAGTTGATATCATAATTGATCTCGAAGTGTGCTAGACTGGAAATTTGATAAACTTGAGGAGAAAATGATGCAACTGTGCTTGGTAAATTCAGAGAGCAATCGGATCCATCGGGAATAGGGCGCCGGATCTGGTCGAGGTGCCTAGACTCCAAAATCTACTTTTAGGTGCCTGTGTCTCTAAAATGACCGAACTTGATTTTTCTATGTCGCAAGGTGTTTGATAACCTTCGTCTTTGATCGCTTACATGCCACACTATTCTCATAGAATTCACTGTAAGCTACAAAACCCCAAAACCCATTAAATCCTAAAAATAAAGATGTAAATGGGGAATCAGACGGACCCAGATAGTCACCCAATAGAGTGAACTTACAACCAAGCCCCGTACTACATCTTAGATACCATGTATTTCTATGTGTGCGTGTGTTAAATCCTACCCTAGGAAATTCTTGTACAAGATGCATGAATAACAAACAATAACTATATGTAGCAATGTAATTAGATGTGTGTATGGAAAAATGAATTTCCCCTCCTATGCGTGTATGTAGAATAAGCAGTACCTTATCCCTTGAGTGAAGCTAGATGGATGCTTTGATCTTTGTTAGAATGCCTTTAGATGCAACCTTAGGTGGTGATAGTATATGATTAGAGCTTGGTCCTTTATTATGGTCAAGTAGGTTTGTATTTATGTGGTTCCCTTGTTTGAATTTCAGAATCAACAACTAAAAGACCGACCCATAAGAAAATAATATGCCTACAAGATAAAGGAGGCCTAGAAAGGGTGAGAAATATACAAAGAGGTCATGGGCACCTAGAGGGGACGAGGGTTCTGGGTGTTAGCATCTTTATTCGATGTCGGTGTCTAGAGTTGATAAAGATAAAGCAATAAAGATCGATCGGGAAGTGAGGTGTGTAAGACGAAAGAGGAAACCAGAAAGACAGAAAAGAAGCCAAATATATATGTCAATTACTAGTTTTCTCACTTATGAATCATATGAAAAGTATTATATGATTAAGACCTATAAATGTACTTAAAGCACGAGTGATTTAGTGTCTACACTAGGTTAACACCATTGGCCCCACAAGAAAAATGCCATTGTCCATATTAGAAAATTAACATAAGATATACCCCATTGTCCATGATGTGATTGGTCATCCTACCATAACTGATCTAGTCTAGTTCAGGGTCCCACAACATTTCTATCATTAATTTAAAAAACCTAAGCTAATCCAAAAAATTGACATGCTCTCAAACCTACCAAGACTCGTGCCCCATCTACATTTTAACTATTTGTGGGAAAAACTTCACTAGCTAAATATTCCCGACATGCATTTTCCATTTATATCCTAGCTACCCTTTCCCAATTTACAAAAAACACCTACCATGGGATTCAAAACACTGTGTGCCCTATCTTGACCACCTCATCCACCGCCTTGTACTCTAGCCATCATCACTAAAATCACTCACATTGGTTAATATCGAAGCTCATTTTCTCTTAATCTCAAATTATCAAAGTGACAAATGAATCACTCCCTTTACTATCTATAGAAATTCTTATAATCGGGTTCAATATGAATTTCTTCCAATCTTCAAAACTTCATAACTTTCAAGTTTCAAACAACATGCCCTAAAATCATTTCGTACACTGCACCACATTTGTGGTGGTGAGTTGATCATTTTGACATATTTAACATACCTCTACCAAATTCATCAAAAAAACCCCAATTTTTGTCATCTCAATGCTCAACCACATCTTTACCATGACCTATTAGCTAGGTGATATATGTCTCATTTTACTATATATCTCATAGTATTACTTTTTTACTCTTTCTTATCCATGGTTCTAAACATCTATTGCATCCATCACATACGAGACAAGTGACATCGATAGGTAAGTATGAGGTAGGTATATTTCATTTGTTGGATTCATTTATTTCTTTATAGCAATTACATCACATCTTTAATTTAAGCATTTACTTTGATTTTGGGTGTTACATGAGATATTTTTCCAAAGACCATCTTATGTTTCACTATTGTGCAACTTGATGATCTACGGTTTTGGGTATATATATACGCCATATTATTTATACTTATTAAACATTTCTTTTGTGCAAGGGTTGTCGATGCATTCTCCTCCTGAGCGGGTACCTTAAGGGGCATGTTGAGCTTAGGCTATGATCAAACTTGGTCACATGGGCTAGACCACAAAATTTGAGATATGTATTTATTACGGTGTATCTAACATATCCTTTCCTCATTTCCTCCTTTATTCACACATTACATCCATTATGTCCACTTGTCCCATTTTTTCCACTTTTCCCATTATTTCTTCTTGTTTCTACCTATTACACACTATTATCCTTGTTTTCAATCACTATGTACCTTCATTATCTATCCCCATTTATCTTTTACCTCCATCTCCCATGATTTTTATCTCTTAACCTTAGGGTCTCCCACAAGCCGATGCCATCACCTATGGGAGATGGTGTCAATTTTCTTTTCGATAGTCGATGCCATCGCCCATGGGAAATGGTTTCTAGTATATATACTTGATTAACTAAAATATGAAATGTATAAATCTATATTCTAAGTTAATCTAAATAGGTACATAAATGCTATAAATGATATAAACTGAAATACTGATGTTAAATATTTTATTTTGATATTTAAATGAAATAGAATAAATGAAATAAAAGGGATAAGGTACTAACATGTAAATGAATTACCTTGTTGTGTGTCGGGACTGAACAAGATGATGTGCGGACAGGGAATAGTATGATAGAACAACCTAGAAAATTGCAGTGGATGGTGATTTTTCTAGGCGAGGTGCTGGAGGAGGACCGAGGTGCCTATGGGTGCCCTGGTCTACAATATGGGTGCTTTGGTCTTCCGAATAACCTAGAACCGAATACGGAAGAGTCACTAGATCTTCGTAATATCTTTATCCTTATTGTGTTAATGTCACAATACCCTCATTGATGATGTTGTAAACCTACAATGAAGATTCACTTGTAAAACCCCATACAAAGCATCAAACCCCTAAAAAGAAAGATGCATATGAAGGGGTCGACTGACCTTAGTGGTAAAAATGTGGACTTACAACTAAGCGTTGCACTACATTCCAGAACCAATGTAGTTATGTGTGCTTTGTGTGCGCAATTGTGGCTAGGGTGCCCTAGCGTCAATGACACAGAGATAGGGGCAATAACTAGATGTAAAATGCAAATGGTGGATGGAATATAATGAACTTACCTTTCCTATAGAGTGTGTGTGATGGAAATATGCCAAAATGCATTCCCTTGCCTTAGTAGATAGCTATCCCCTTGATGGTAAATAGTCTTCCCATAAGATAGTGAGTATGTTATGTTTATATAGGGATCTCTTGTTCAAATTTTGACACTAATGACCCAACATGCTGACTAGTACCTAGGGGAATGAGAGGGAAAATGACAAAGACCAACCTCGAATAAGTAAATTAGACCCAAGTGTTACGCTTGAGACTAGGTGCCTAAAATTAAAATACTTATTTCACTAAATTGGGACTTATTCTAATCCCAACAGCTAAAAAATATAGCCAATATCGGAATTCAATATTGTTATTTTTGGATTCCAAAATGTCAAATATTAGAATTATGTACACTCCAAAATCACACATATCGGATTCCAAAATCGCACATATTGGATTCTAAAATCGCATATATCGAATCCAATATTGCTATTTTTGGATTCCAAAATGTCAAATATTGGAATTATCTGTAATCCAAAACCACACATATCGGATTCCAAAATCACACATATTGGATTCCAAAATCGCATATATTGGAATCCAGAATCACATATATTAGAATCCAAAATCAGCTATATTGGAATTATATGTACTCCAAAGTCCCATATATTGGAATCCATTATACGGGCTAGCGTCCACTAAACATTATTTATGATTTGTTATGCATAAAACATGCTTTTGTTTTATAAGGCAAGCATTTTGGCCATTATTTATGTTATGTTATAATGGATAACATCCGTGACCATTATTTATGCTATGTTATAAGGGCTAGCGACCACCAACCATTATTTATGCTATGTTATTTATGTTATCCTATATGGTCTAGCTGACGTTAGGCATTATTTATGACATGTTATGTATAGAACATGTTTCGATTTATACGGGATAACAAACATATTCTCTTGTCCTTCAATGGTTGTAACAAAGGCCACAATGTGGTGTTAAATTTGACACTCGTTTAGACGTCTTTTATCATTTTTATACAAGCTAGCGGCCACTAGGCTAATGAATTTCAAGAGATGTGAGACACTTCCAGGTTCATTTACTATGATGGGATTGAACCTCAATGTAACTAGAGAATGACTGAAGATATTATGAATAAACTAGCAGAGGGCGTCAATCCAAACTATGAGAATATAATTAAATGTAATCCATCTTCTGATGTGCATGGTAGTGGTGTGAACCACCATCTTCTTTGTCCATCTCGATGATATTTGGTGGTGGCAGGAAAAATTCAAGATCTTCATTATCCTCCTATTCAAGCTCCCGCATCTCACTCTGTCGAACGCCATCACTATCGCCCCTAACTCAAGAAACGAGGAAAAGTCAATAAATCCTCACGCGTATGGAGTAAAGCTTTAGGGTTTACTGAGACATTCAAATTGCAATAAAAATAAAAATAAACAAACATCACAATGAGAAAAAATGTCAAAATCAATTTTAAAAATCAATATTTGATAGCTTTGCTATAGTGAAATCAAATAAATCATTATAGTAAATGAGGAAAGTCAAAATAAAAGGAGAATTGTTGCATTCAAGTGAAACACAACTTATCCTATCAACACTAAAAACCCTACAAAACCTTAACCAGGAAATAAGTAAAAGACTCAATAGAAAGATCTTCGATGATCTTCTTCGTTTAGCCTGATGATATTCGGCGATGGGAGAAGAAATTTTAGATTTTCATTACCCTCCCAGAATCTCACTCTATCTCACGCCATCGCTGTCATCCCTAGCTCAAGAAAGGGGTAAAGCAAAGAAATCCTCACGCATCTGGAGCAAAGTTATCCTTGGTTATCGTAGTAAAACCCTACAAATAAAAATAAAGATGATGCTCACGTAAATTTATTGTCAAGGTTTTCAAGTTAATATTTTTCAGCGTTTGAAGGGTCTGAGGGCTTCCTATTCTCTTTGCCACAAATATTAAGAAATTCAAGGTTAGCATCCCGTCGACTCTTCATATTTTATTTAGATTTAAATGAATTTAAATAGTAAATTACTCTTATAATCCCATTCGATCGAACACCTCCATAGCCTCATATTTAACATCATTGAGATCCCAAGGCTTAGTGTAAACCAAATCTTCCCCCATATTCCTATTAACAACTAGGCTATCACGAAGAAAAACTCTCTGTTCAATGCTACACAGACCCGACCACATAACTGCAATACCAATACACCAAGTATTACAAGAACATTAACATCCCCTTAATATTTATAAACCCGCGACGCTCGCATTACAAGAACATTAAAATCCCCTTAAGATTTATAAACCCCGATGGTGCTCGCATTATAAGAACATTAAAATCCCCTAAACCCAAATTCCAATAGAGGAATAAACCCGGATTACAAGAACATTAACATCCCCTTAATAGTAATAAATGTGTGATGTCATTCATCATTAACCCCCGCGTCACCTTCTACCATCCTTGCGTACCTCGAAAGAAGGGACATGAAATCATTGTGGACATTTTCCTCACACACTGACACTTTAAATGACAATTAAAATTATCCTACTCCCCTTGTCAAGAGGATATATTTTTGTAATTAAATATAGATATGAAATAAATTAAAAATCCTTTTCTAAAGGTAGAATTATGGTAAATCATTTTAAGAAGAATTTGAATTTCATTGTAATACTATTCATCACGCTAGAATCCCAAATTCATAGAATAATTCATTGAAAATTAAAACTGTTTTCATGATATCTATGAACACATTGATTGTTGAAGTACCTAACAATTTTTAAATTCTTTATACACCTTAAATCGATGTGAACAATTTTTTCAAAGCAAAGCAGTTTAAAGTCGAGAGGATAATATGACCTTAAAAAATCAAAGTAAGAGAGTTAATATTGTTGGTGAGAAAATTTGTCAAGGATAAATTGGTGTTTATATTGCCAATGCTCTGGGAGTCTAAGTCCCTCTACTTGATTGGTGTAGCTTCTGTATGTGCATGCACGAGTAAAAATGAGTTTTATTCTGGTGGCCTTTTGGCTGAGGATCCAATAGGGGCACTCCACTGACCCTGTGGAAAAAGCTTGTATATATCTACAAGAGAGGAATTTTCTAGGAAAGTGGGAAAGGGAGTGAGAAAGTTAGAAAAGAGAAACTAATGCTGCAAGTAGAAAATCAGAGACTTGCATTCACCAGCCCGAAGCTTCATATTATGCACTTAAATTTAGAAGAAAACAAATATGCATAACAACAATAAGACCAAATAGCGTTTAATGAGCACAAAGTACCACTAAACTCCTCAGTCAAAAAAGGCTAAAATTCCTTCTTCCTTTATTGAAGCTCAAGTAGAAATTGTACATAACATAGAAGTAGAAGAAATTTTTGAGTAGGGAAAATGGAAGAAATTTGTTATCTCTTTGCTCTCTTCACAAGGATATCTCTCTCATGAATTCACAAAAAACAACTCCAACATCTAAGAAGTTTCAGAAGTTGTCTAAGAAGAATAAGAATTTTTAAGAAGAAACTCAAATGAGGAGCTTGTTACAATTTATATAAGAGAAGGCAACTCTTCATCTTCCGGTGAATTTTCAAATAATTTAATGTGACTTTAGACTGTTCATATTCCACTTAAATATTTAAGTCCCTTTTATAAAAACAAGGCGACTTAAGTTTACATTATGTTTCTAAAGTCACTTAAATTTATATTAAAATTGCAAACCACAATGCAAAAATATAACATTGATGAGAGAGAGCGTTGGGTGAGAAGAGAAGAGAGAGAAAGAAGAGGAAGAAGAAGAAAGAAGAAGAACTATGCAGAAGGATGAAACATTGAAGTGGATTTGATCTTGTTCCCGACTGGTTTCCACTTCACGTTCCTAAGAAGGCCTCTGTTCCTCCAAGATCTTTGCTGAAATGAGCTATTATAGGTTCCACTTTGTTGGCATGAGGAATGCGAATGCAACTCAAGGTTTCTGTCCATCCATCAGCCACATTGTTGATGTCTTTGCACTTCCCAAACCATGATGAATGTTTCTCTGCGATAAGTGCAATGGAGGCCCGAATCTCTGAGAGGAAGTCGAGGGTATCCTTAGTGAAGGACGATGGATTGCCTACCTATTTCTTGACGTATTCTTCAAATGGACCAATCAACTCATCGACAGTTGTATCTTCACCCATTACAGGTACTCCAAGTTTTTGGATTTTCGATGTACACTATCATGCAATTTTTAATCTTGTTCCTCTTTCTCTTCCAGCTCTGTGATGGCTTGATTGATTGCCTCAAACCTGATTACCAAGTCCCTCGCCCACACACGTGATAAGTCTTCTGAAGGAGTTTCAAATATCTTCCTGTCAATCAACTCCTGATGATGAGTGTTTCTCATTTCATCTACTATTGGGCCCAAAGGTTCCCAATAGTCCCTTTATTTTTCCAAATCCTCCATGAATGTATGTGTCTTATTTTTTTGCACTCATATAAGCAAAGAGTTTGACCGCTTCTTGGAGCACTAACTTCCCTTTTTTGAAATTGAGTTAATCCATTCATTATTCGCTCACCCCTGTATTGTGAACTTGTGTGTCTTCTGATGGATTCTGGATTGAAGCTGCTGATGGTTCAACTTCCTCAGTGTGAATTTTCATGGCATTATGATCAACTAGATGTTACACATAGAATGATAGAGTTCACACTTTCTCTTTTAGTTCATCAATCTTCTTCTTATACTCCTTATTCCTTGCCACCATGTAAGCGGAATATTGTTGATACATGTGCAAATCCCCTTCATGAGTTGTCAGTCCTAGTTGAATTGTGCTCATTTCATAGTCATCTGGTGTCATCTCATCCATTGGATTGATTACTTTGGGCCAAGCCACTTGATGTATTGATTACCCATTTCCCCACTGTAGAATTGTGAGGTTGTATGTGTGAGCTTCCTTGATCTTTTTCTTTGGCCAATGAGACAATCATTGATAGATCAAGGGTTGCCACTTGCTGCATAGTGCGGGTGTCAGGGACAATTGTTTCTTGCATCCAAGGAAACATCTCATCGGACTCGAGCTCAATGATAGGTGCACCAATGGTACCCTATTATGAAGGAGGAGGAAAATCCTGAATGAAACAGGCATGAGTTTCATCAAGAGGGGAAACCTCCAGTGGTGGTTCAAAGACTAAATCTTGAACCATGTGTTCTTCATCCACTTGTGCCTTTGTCATGGGGTGTACTTCCTAGATTTTTGCAATAAAATATTCCTCTCAGCAGATGATGAAAACAAACCTTCTTCTAATATGATTTTCTTCGGTGTCTTCTAGTGATGAGAAGCTTCCAATTCAGCGGCCTTCCTTTTCAAACTCGATCCAGAGTGTTTAGGCGGAAGTCACCTCAATGAATTTTGAAGATGACTAATGCGAGGCTTGCTTCGACTCGGAGGAACTCCTTATTTGGATGATCATGGGATTATTCTTACGAAACCAATTTCTCATTCTCCTCACCACCTTCTCAGTCCGCTCTAATATATCCCCGATTCATGAACATACCAAGTTGATTAGAGTACACGGGGGACATCTTGACTACCACATACTCAAGAATCATACATCTCTATCCCATCATCTTGTAAAATATCTTCATACAGGAGAACTTGAATTTCTTCATTTTGTTGATTGTCATCCTCATATGATCCTTTTTACACACTTCAAATTCATCCATGCAATTAGCCCAGTAGTCCTCGACTTGTGGCTCATGTTGCAATTCTGGGACATGGAAAGAGTCGGGATCTTCTCGGATGTCAAAGTTAGGCCTAAAAATGTAGGAATGCAGAGTCAAATGAGCGAAAGAAGACTCCAGATGAGATGCGTCATTTGATATCTTACACGTGAATACCCTGAGAGAGATAGGAAATGGAATCAACTTATTCCTCCTGCTTCTAAGCCTGTTATTCACCTGAATGATCTATCTGCAGAGCTCAAAAAATACAATTTGGTCATAAAGCTACTTGGTTAGCCTTAACAATGCTTGGTCAAATCCATCAACTCATAGGTAGGAGAATTTTGAGAATTGTATGAAATGGGAGCCATACTTCTTGATCAAGGACCGCTTGTGATGACATCCTAGCTTCCATATATCCTTCCAATATTTAGACTACGTACATCATGAATGCATCATTCACGTGAGTGAAATGCCTATGAATTTCCTCCATCACCACCTGTATAAGTTTCTCGAATGCAAGCACCTTGGTAAAAATGTTTTGCGTGAGATCCAATCCCTTGAATGATCTTGAGCTAAAGAGGAGGTAGACCAAGTAAGAAGTCATGTGGAACTTCCTTTTCATGGGTACTTAGAGCGATTATAGATGGAGGTTTTCACTAATGAGCTACCCCCGATAAATTCTCTTTTTTCCTTCATCAACGCGTCAAGATGAAAATGCCCATCCAGTCTTGGAAGTCTCTTGTGCTTACTTCACCCATTACTCTACTAAGGAGAGTGATGGCATTGAATAACCTTCTTGGAACTCACACCTTAGAAGGTTCTTGGGCATCCTAGACTTTCTCCCTATTTTCAACCACTACCCGAGTGCTGACCCCTTGCACGTATGCATCCATTGTTTCCTAATCTTGCAAGGATCTGTCTTTTGAGATGATGACAATGTTAAGTGATGTCGGTATCTACGAGAGAAAGAGAAATGGTTCTAGGGATGATGACCGCCATTGTTGTGCCATTTTCAGCTCGGATGGTTCATGTTTCAGGCTCATAGTGATGAGAGCAGGCTAGGACCAACTCATGACTTTGGATAAACACTGGATTTCTTGCGGTAGTGAACAAGCCACTTGTGAATATTTGATCTTCAATCTTCTTTTGTTATTTGGCTGTCATGCAAGTTCTTAGGTCATTCAGGTCCATGTATAAGAAATTGTTGTCTTCCATCTCGTACTCGAGGGAAAAGGCATGTGCCGGCTTTGTCCCATCCATTTATACATCATGTTTTCCCTAAAATAACAACTTACTATTTTTAGTAAGTATGACTAACCAAAGTAAAGGGAGGAGGGAGGTGGTGAGGGTGGTGTTCCTTCCGTCTCGGCCCCTCTCTCTATATAGCCGACCCCGCCCTATTTTAACTCTCTATGGGCTCTAGTCGGCACTCGGATCTATCCCTCCATCCCATCTCCCACCGGGGGCAGGGTATAGCATTTCTGCCCCCCCCCCCTCCTAGTTCAAATTAGAGATATGGCAACAACCTACTCTATATAGTGGTCGAGGCCCTAAGAGTATCAAGTGGAAGCGGTGATGGCATGGGACTCGGTCACTTCCCCTTCTATATAACGGGTGAATCGATAGTGATCGGACGGTGAATATAGTGACCAACTCCCTCGAACCTCAATTAGATGTTGCAACCTTGATTCCCCTTTCTCCCTACGTTCCTCCCTCCTTTTGGATCAACTTTCTATTTTTAGCAAGTGCTCGTGGGACCACTTACTATTTTTAGTAAGTGCCAAAATTCCCATTTTGATGAGTTCTCAGTTGCAGTGCACCTTCAATGTCTTCATCTCCTTTGCAAGTTCTTTTGTTGCTGACTTTCCCAAAATAGCAGTCCCCTATGTAGAAGACCTGCTATTTTTAGAAAGTGGGCTTCTAGAGGTTGGATTGACGTGGAATGAAGTTTTCTAATATGTTTTTTTTTCCCAATATTTCCCCTCTAAAATTTTAGACCTACCCGCTTTATAGTCTAGGAGATTTTAAACCTTCAAATTTTGGACGTGGCAGTGCTTCTGGACGTGGCAACCATTAATGGACCTCAAAATTGCAGGTCTAGTTTTATCCTTTGTTTGTGAAATTTTTTATATTTCTTATATGGGTTTTTTTCTTCTTGTGCTTCACGTGAAATTTTACTTCAATCTGACAAATGATTTGATGGGAAATTCAACTTTTTCTTCGTTGAGCTGGAAAGGAGATTTCTTCGTTGTAAATGCTTTATTACACAAGAGGAGAGTTTGAAAAATTTTTTTTTTTATGGTCTTGGATAGAGGAATAAAATCAAAATACGGTTTGTTGCTTCATGCCTTTGGTTTGCAATATTTGTATGAATTTCCGTCTTACAACAATGAAGATTTTTGTTGTTTTCTTCTTCATTGTTCTTCGTTTCTCCTTCTTAACTTGATGAAAACTCTTTCTAAGACCCACATATCACCATGGGAAAGGTATTTATATGCCTTGGTTGAGCTGGTTTGAGAATTTGTAATGGCGAGTGATGATAGAAGGTGAGAGAGGAAGTATGGAGAAATGGTTGTGCATAGGCAGTGTACAAAGTTAGAAGCGAGGAAACAGGTAAATATTTGAAATTTTAAAATCATGTTGAGAGAAGGATAAGCACATTTTCTTGTCTTGAATATCCCTCAACTTAAAGGGATGTGATGGACGTCGAGTTTCCACCGTGAGAAATAAGGTGACACGTGGCAACGATCGGGACGACGACAGGACCGAGTGCTCCAAAATAAGCTTTAAAGCACCGAGGGATGGAAGTCGGTCACATGGGTGACCAGAAGTCTCTCCTAGGGGGATGGACACATTTTTCAAGTTTCGATGTCCTTGAACTATGAGGGATGTGAGGGACATAAAATTCCATGATGGTCTTAGAGATGACACGTGGCAGAGATCCGACGCTAGGGGATTTGAGCTCCGAATTATACCTGGGGGATGAACTGGTAATCTAGATGGTCACATGGGGTTCCAGAGGTCTCATGGGATTTGGGTACATTTTTCCAAGGTTGATGTCCCTGACCTTCATGGATGTTGGGGACAAAAATTCCACACGGCTCCTAGAGCTGACATGTGTCCTCCCAAAATTTGGCTAAGTCCGGAACTCACTCCAAGAGGACAACTTGTGATGATGATATCTTGAGCTCCCGATGGAAATTTTCAGAAAAATTTATATGATCCTTAACTGGAAATGGAATTTTTCATCCAATGGTGGGGGTCTCATGTATTTATTCTTCCATTTGATCCCTAAAAATCGAATTTTTGATTTGGTACTCCACTTGTGCCTGAGAAAAATTACTTGTAGACCTAATGCACCAAAGTGTTGTGAAAAAATGATTTCACCATCTTGTAGGGCTTGGAATTATATTTATATATATGTTTTGTTTTTCTCCTAACTCCATCCAAAGCTCTCAGAACCACCTTCCAAAGCTCAACGACTGTTTTCTTATAAATATTGATGATTTAATCAAATAAAAAACAAAACATTACACAATAAAAATAATAAAACCAAAGATATTGTAATTCATTCGAGAAAATTTCCTAATGGAGAGATTACATATAAATAGCTCAATGAAATCCTATAAGTAAGGAGTCAAGGCTAATATCTAAGTCCTCTCAATATCCCAGATATCTCTCAACTATGAGTTGTGCATTACATTTCCTTGTTTTGCACACTCGTATATTATTTTATAAATATTAAAAACTATTACTACCAAATAACCCAAACCACTCCTAAGTGTTCACACTATGAACAATATTTCTATAACATGTTTTAGCTTTCAGGATAATGTAATGACTAGGCCTGTGAACCCTAATTTTGGCGAAACTGCCCCAACTTCTCTAAGCCCTTCCAAAATCTTCATGGATCACTTTCATGATGTCCCAAGACCTTTAAATCACATCCATGTCTATTTTGGCTTTTATTATCCACTCCATGGGGTTTTCTCAGCCCTAGGAAGGCCATTGATAGCCCTTCCCACGGTTGCATGTAGCTTGCAATTTTTAATGAACTCTAAAATCACACAGGGGGATGAATCGAATTTCCTAAATCACCTAGGGGATGAGATAACATTAATCGGGAGTTCACTTGGACTGACTAGACAGACCCGGGGTGTCTTGGAATGATAGGATTTGAAAAATTTAACACATGGAGATAGTTTTCATGCTCATAAATTGTTAATTTCCTTGTCACACATTTACATGACAACAGATGGCCATAGCTTGGGGACATGACATGGACTGAGTGTAGTGAAGACATGACATGGGGAATCCAAAATCTCAATTTCAGACCATATGATCTGTTGACTAGTGTCTTATCCATTGGGCCCTGCATAGTCATGTACAATTACAAGAGAGAATGATAACACAGAAGGAAACACACACACACACACACAACAAGACTGAAATGGAAACACACAACACACAAAAATAAAGGAAAACACACCTAGCAATCACCTATGGTACAAGGTGGGGGACAATCCACTTTCACTGATGATACAATTTTAGGTATTTCCCACTGTGAGTCAATTTCAGCGGCGTTCCATCCAAATATGAGAGTAGAAAAAAATTATTTCCACAAGCTTCACGAATCTGGAATGGGCCAAGTCATAATGAATCAAACTTTCCATGGCTTCCTTTTGGTTCCCTTCTCTTGTCCCATAGCAAGACGAAGTCTCCAACTTTAAATTCTCTTGCTTTGGCTTTCTTGTCAAAAATCTTCTTTACTTTCAATTGGTGCTCTTTGATACGGTCCACCACTCGGAGTTTGTTTTCTTCTAGCTTCTCAAGAAAGAGGATCCTCTTATCAATGGAATCCTTTTACTATCCATCTTCTATTTCCTGTAGCAACTTGAGAGCTGGCATCTCAATCGTGATGGGAATTTCTGCTTCAACCCCATATAATAGTTAGAATGGTGACATACCTATTTCCTTCTTGGGAGTGATCTTGTCCACCCACAATGCATCATACAACTTCTTGTGCCAATTCCTTTGGTTTTCATCTACAAGTTTTTGCGGATGATGGTTACAATGTTCTTGTTGCTTGATTAGCCTGTCCATTTCCCTATGGATAGTAGTCCGATGAATGAGATAAAGAGATTCCGTAGCCATAACAAAAATCAGTCAACTCCCTTGAAGAGAAATAGGTAGCATTGTCTGCTACAATCTTCTGTGGCACTCTGAAACGTACTATGATATTCTCCTTGATGAAGTTACATACTATTTCGGTGTTGGCTTGTTTGGCCAGAATGGATTCCACACATTTTGTGAAGTAGTCTACCGCTATGATCACATAGGTGTGCCCTGCACTTGAGTGAGGATTTAGAACACCAATGAAATCTAGTTCCCATTGTTGAAATGGTTCTTCAATAACAACTGGCTTGAGTGGTAGTGCAGCAAGTTGTGGTCTCCCAACAAATTGTTTGCATGCTTCACATTTAGAAACCCATTCCTAGGTGTCTGCAAAGAGGGTGGGTCAATAATACCTTCCCACAAAGGATATTTTGTGCGAGTTATCATCGCTAAAAAACTACACCACACGCTTGATCATTGTATGCTTTAATAAATTTTTCTTGTTTCTCTTTATCTACACACCTTGAGGAAGCATCCATCAAGACCTCTCTTGTAAAGTGCATGATTCTAGATTACAAACTTTATTGCCTTTAGATTTTGTGTTATCCTTTGCTTGTAATCAAGATGAGGAGGTAATTCTCTGTACATTAAGTAATATGCAATATCATCATACCACTCATTAGTAGTGGTTACAAAGAAAATATGTGGATTCTCTTTGGAACAATTTGATCAAGCACAATTTTCTTCACCGTGTTGAGCTTTGAGTGTTTCATCTTCAACAATCAACCTACACAAGCCATTTCCCCTTACCATATTTGAGGGTTGAGTCTCCAATTCATATTCTTGATTCTTTTCAATCTAATTCCCTCTTTTAGCTCTGGGATCCTATTGTGTCAAGATGGACTTGATTGCACTTTCGGGGACCATCACCACCGTATGAGATTTCAAGATGTAAAACCTAACATTTTTATAGCCTTGACCACTGCATAGGCATGCTTCTCCAATTGGTTGTAGTTTAGTTCGTGATTTTTCAATGGACAACTCATGAAATCAATAGGTGCTTCCACGCCTTCATCATTCTTCTGAACAAGAATGGCAAAGAGGGTATGTTCTGATGCATAACAATACATGATGAACTCTTTGTTAAAATCTGGAGACACAAGGGTCGGAGCCTTGGAAATGGATTTTTATCTCTTCAAACGTTTCCTTCCCTTCATTGTTCCATTTGAATTTTTCCTATGGTTTCATCATGGTGGTGATGTGCTTTGTCAATTTAGCAAACTTAGGAACAAAGTGACAAAGAAAATTCACCTTTCCGAAGAATGAATGAACTCCTTTCTTGCTTGTGGGTAGAGATAGTGCTTGAATGGATCATACTCTCTCAGGATCAATGTGTGCTCCATGTTTATTCACAATGTGCCCCAGTAACTTTCCTTCCGTAACTCCAAAAATGCACTTTTGGGGGTTTAGCGATATACCATGTTTTGTACACCTTGAAAGTACCTATTCTAAATGATGGATATGATCTCCCCTCTTCATTGAAAACACCATGAGATCATCAAGATATATTACAATGTAAATTTGTAAATATTTGAATGCCAAATCCATCACCCTCTGAAATGTAGCTCCTTCATTGATTAGGCCGAAAGGCATTCTGTTGTAGGCAAAGCGCCCCAAGGCATTGTGAAGGTTGTCTTGGTGTGATCCTCCTCTGCCACTTTGATTTGATTGTACCTTGAGAATACATCAAGAAATGAAAGTGTTTTAGACTTAGTGACTACTTGCAAAATTTGGTCCATGATAGGGAGAGGATAATTGTCTTTTAGTGCTGCTTAGTTCAAGTTGTGGAAATCTACACATATTCTTATTTCACCATTCTTCTTCGTATCGGCACAATGTTGGCCACCCATGTTGAATGATGGATGGGAAAGATAATCCTTGTATTAAGAATCTTCATTACCTCCTCCTTGATGGTATCAACAATCTTTGACTTATATGGCCTTTTTTTTTTCTTAATGGCTTGGCATCTTGCTTCAAGGGGATTGAGTGATGCATTTCCTTCGGTTAGAAGGATTTGAGTTCATCATAAGAGTAGGCCAAAACATATGAATATTTCTTGAGTAACACAACAAACCTTCTCTTCTCCTCGGGTGAGCAACATTTTCCAATATTGACCATCATTGGATCCTTGAGTGCCGATGTTTTCCTTATCAAAATCATCTGGGCACCGAGAAGATTGTTTTTCTTTCTCTTGAATGAATCTGTCATGTTTGTCAAATAGGTCTTCCAGAGAAACTAGGCCTTTAGGAATCTTGTTTCCTTTCAATTTGACCATGCCTTCTTCATCAATCCCTTCAATTCCTTCTTTCTCTTCTTTGACCACCACTTCTCGGTGTGGATTTTTGCTTCCTTCAAAGAAGAGATTATGGAAATTATCCCTTTATTCCAAAAATGCTAGAATATGG
Organism: Taxus wallichiana var. yunnanensis; assembly: GCA_018340775.1. Lineage (NCBI taxonomy): Eukaryota > Viridiplantae > Streptophyta > Pinopsida > Cupressales > Taxaceae > Taxus > Taxus wallichiana. The sequence continues at coordinate 702,979,578 of CM031242.1, read as the reverse complement.
TTATCATCATTATAGACTTGCCAATGATTTGCATTATCTGGTACACTAGGCCTAAATACCATTTCAATGGTCAACTTTTATTTTCGAAAAGAAGGATGAGGTGTCACTAGGAAGCCGACACTATGAGAGAATCAACCTTTTCATTCTTTTCTCTTGGGATAGATTCGATGGAAAATGCATTGAAAGATTCAATGCAATCATATACTGTTTCTATAATGTCGAAGTCTTGGGATTTTCACCTTGTTTCCATACTTTCTTTACTCTCACCTCCGCATCACCTCCGCATCTCAGCCTTCTTGATTCCCATGTCTTCTGCGATGCCCATGCCTAAGAAGAGAGATTCATATTCATGCCGTGTTATTTGTATTATCAAATTACAGCTTATAGGAAAATTGGTATAATTCATGGAAGGAGAGTACAACACCATGCCTACTCATAAACCTGCACTTGAATGACTACCATAAAATTCCATCATCCAAACTTGATCTTCTTCCTCCTCCATAAGAAGTGAAAAGTTCTCATCTTTTTCTGATGTGAGGAAGTAGTTGCCTAGCCCGCTATCTTGAAAAATAATGTTTTCCTTTGGATCATCATATTTTCATCTTTGTGAAATTCATCTTTCTTATTGGTAGTAACTTCTTCATCTCTCCTTTCACTGGAATAGTTACAGATGACCAATCCATTTTTATTTCTCCACCCAAGTCTCTACAGAAACTTTGGCTCGAGTAGCATGTCAAAGGATGTTGGAATGTTTGCCACCAGGATGGTTAGAAGCACCTTCTTATCTGGGAAATTAGCTAATGCTACATGTGCATCTTTGATTCTTCCCACCATTGGCACTTGTTTGGATTCTATTGGATAGTAGGTGTCATTTCCCGAGTCAGGTGATGCCTAGAGCATTTGTGACTTTGTGGGAATTACATCATCGAGGCTCTAGAATCTATGATGCAATTATGTAGCTAGAAGCTTTTAATGAGGAGTGAAAGGTAGAAAGGTTCAACCTTGTTAGTTTTCAGAGGCACCGAGGGATAGCATGTTTTAAGAAGGTAGTGTAGATGGTGTGGGGAGTAAGCCTTTGGAATTTATACCTGAGGTTATAGGATTACCACTACGGACTACATCAATGAACCTATCAAATTGGGAAGGATGTGTTTGTAGGTATTCTATTTACGAAAGTTGAACTTTAGTTTTTCTTGCGTGTTCCACAGAGTCAAATGGGGTTATGGCGGGCAAGGTAGAGGTTCGGGAATGATAGAATATTTACATGGTGAAATATTTGCTACTTTAGGGGTTTAATTTTCCTTCACAAATGTAGTAGCGGCTTAGAAGGAGGTGGGGATGTAGGTTTTGATGGAACCTTAGACGTTTTGTAGAAACAATAGTTGAAGGAGAATTATTTTTAGTAATTTTGAGTGGGAGGAGGACTAAGTGACTTGGTGTGGCGGGATGATCCTTGCTAACCGGTGGGTCTGCTTTTTCTTTAGTAGCCGACTCCATCAAAGGTGGTAGTGGTGATCCTCTGCTGATGATTTTATTTTTGGAACCTCCACAAGAGAATCTTCTTTCTTATTCTTTTCCTTTACCATAGCCATTGAGGATGGAGCACCTTTCTTGGACTATGTGCGGGTGAAAACTACACATGAGAAGCTTGGAGATTCTTCTTCATCATCAACATATTCAATTAGGTCATTATGTGTATCATCATCAACTTCCTCAACCTCAAGATAGTTGTTGTCATCACCCACATATTTTTCTTTAGGTTCTTCAATTTCCACTTCTTCCTCTAGTTCTTCAAAGGTCACCGGTGAAATTGATTGGTGGTGGTGCTTCGAGAGTGATCCGGGGGAGGTTGAGTAATCCTTGGTCTATTGGGAGGATTTGGCTTCCTTGGAGTATTCTACATTGTGATCTCGGGAGAGCTGTTTCTTCAATGAAACTAAGTCATTTGCAATTTTTGGAACATTGGGTCCGTGGTATTTGAGATTGAATTTTGGCCTTTTTGCTTTCTAGTTGGGCCTTTCACTTTACCAGACAAGATTAGATCATCATTGGTTTATATCGCGTGGTCCTGATCTTCCCTCAATGTTCTTGGCTGGGTTCTTCTAAGGAAGAAACCTACTTGACGGCACAAGAGGCAGCGATGAAGAATCTCTTCTGATTATTTTCAGGAGGCACCACATCTTTAGGGATTCTTCTTATCACTCTGTTATATCTTGCTATGAAGTCTCTCATTGATTCTGAGTTTTCTTTCTTCATTTGTACCAATTAGACCTAGAGATCCGGCGGTCTTACTGTGGTCTTGAACTTGTTTTTAATGCACTTCTTATATCTTCCCAACGGTGACAAACCTCGGGGATAACAGGTAGAACAATTCGGTAGCTTTTTCTTGGAGTGACTTCACAAAGAGACAAAAAGACACATCTTCATCCTCAATACCCAATACATCACAAGTGGTGATAAATGATGCTACATGTTCTTCTAACCTTCTCAGTCGTATTCAAGTATAAATGCTTCTAAATATACCCCATGGTGGGCGCCAAAAACTATTGGTGAGAAAATTTGTCAAGGAAAAATTGGTGGTTATCCGCCAATGCTCGGGAGTCTAAGTCCTCTACTTAATCTGGTGCAGGTGCTGTTGTTGTATGTTTATGTGCAAGTAAAAATGATTTTTATCTTGGTGGCCTTTCGGCCAAGGATCCAACAGGGGAACTCCAGCGATCTCTGGAAAAATCTTGCATATATCTGCAATGAGAAGAATTTTCTAGGAAAGTGGGAAAGGGAGTGAGAAAGTTTGAAAAGAGAAACTAATGTTCATAAGTAGAAAATTAGAGACTTGAATACACCAGCCAAAAGTTTTATTACATGCACTTGAATTTAGAAGAAAAAAATTTAGCATGTAACAACAAGACCAAATAACGTTTAATGAGCACAAAGTACCACTCAAATCCTCATTCAAAAAGGCTAAAATTTCTTCTTCCTTTATTGAAGCTCATACAGAAATCATACATAACATAGAAGTAGAAGACATTTTTAAGTAGGGAAAATGGAAGAAGTTTTACATCTCTTTCTTTGTCTTCACAAGGATATCTCTCTCATGAATTCACAAAAAACAAGTCCAACATCTAAGAAATTTCAAAAGTTATCTAAGAAGAATAAGAAGTTTTTAAGAAGAAACTCAAATGAGGAGCTTGTTACAATTTATAGAAGAGAAGGCAACTCATCATCTTCCCAGTGAGTTTTCAAATACTTTAATGTGACTTTAGACTGTTCATATTCCACATAAATATGTAAGTCCATTTTATAAAAACAAGGTTACTTAAATTTTACATTATGTTTCTAAAGTCACTTAAATTTATATTAAAATGTGCAAACTAAAAAGAAAAAATATAACATTGATGAGAGAGAGCATTGGGTGAGAAGAGAAGAAAGACATAAAAGAGGAAGATGAAGAAAGAAGAATTATGTAAAAGGATGAGCCACCTGCAAGTGGATTTGATCTTGCTCCTTGATTTGGTTTCCACTTCATGTTCTTGAGAAGGCCTCTGTTCCTCCGAGCTCTTTTTGAAATGAGCCGATGTAGGTTCCACTTTGTCGGCATGAGGAATCCGAGACGCAGCTCAAGGTTTTGGTCTATCCATCGGCTACATTTTTGATGTATTTGCACTTCCCGAACCATGATGAATGTTTCTCTCGTGACCATTGCTGTAATGGAGGCTGAATATTTGAGAGGAAGTTGAGGGTATCCTTAGTGAAGGAAGATGGGTTGCCTACCTCTTTCTTGACGTATTCTTAAAATGGGCCAATCAACTCATCGGCAGTTATATCTTCACCCATTGCAGGTACTCCAAGTTTTTAGTTTTTAATTTACACTATCATGTAATTTGTAAATTTATTCCTCTTTCTCTTCCAAATCTATGATGGCCCGATTAATTTCCTCAAACCGGATTGCTAAGGCCCTCACCCACACATGTGACAAGTCTTTTGAAGGAGTTTTAAATATCTTCCTATCGATCAACTCCTGACAACGAGTGTTTTTCATTTCATCTACTACTGGGCCCAAAGGTTCCCAATAGTCCATTTATTTCTCTAAGTCCTCCTTGAGTGTCTGTGTTCTATTTACTTTCGCACACATATAAGTGAATATTTTGACCGCTTCTTGGAGCACTGACTTCCCTTTTTCAGAAATTTAATTAATCCATTCATTATTTTCTCACCCCTATATTGTGAACTCGTGTGTCTTCCTGATGGATTTTGGATTGAAGCTACTGATGGGCATAACTTCCTTAGTGGGAATTGTCATGGCATTAAGATCAAATAGATGTTGCACATATAATGATTGAGTTCACACTTTCTCTTTCAGTTCATCAATCTTCTTCTTATACTCCTTATTCCTTGCCACCATGTGAGCGGAAAATTGCTGATAGATGTACAAATCCCCTTCATGAGTTGTTGGTCCCAGTTTAATTATGCTCATTTTATATTCAGCTGGTCTCATCTCATCCACTGACTTGATTACTTTGGGTTGATCCACTTCGATGTATTGATTGCTCGTTTCCCCCGTAGAGGCGTGAGGTTGTATGTGTGAGCTTCCTTGATCTTTTTTCTTTGCCCAATCAGACAATCGTTGATAGATCAAGGTCTACCACTTGCTGCATAGTGTGGGTGTCAGGGAAAATTGTTTCCTGCATCCAAGGAAACATCTTTGTGGACTCATGCTCAATAATAGGTGTGGGAATGGTACCTGTTCAAGGAGGAGGCAAATCCTGAATGAGAGAGGCATGAGTGTCATCAAGAGGGGAAGCCTCCTATGGTGGCTCAAAGATTGAATCTTTAACCATGTGTTCTTCGTCCACTCGTAGATTTGTCATGGGGTGTACTTCCTACTTTTTTTGCAATCAAATATTCCTCTACCAATGATGCAAACAAGCATTCTACTCTAAGTTTCTTCGGAATATTCTCATGAGGAGAAGCTTCCAATTCTGTGGCCTTCATTTTTGAACTCAATCCAGAGTGTTTAGAACTAGAAGTCACCTCAATGAATTTTGAAGATGACTGATGCGAGGTTTGCTTTTGACTCAGAGGAACTCCTCGTGACTAGATGATCATGGTTTTATTCTTCTGAAACCAATTCCTCATTCTCCTCACCACCTTCTCAATCCGCTCTAATATATCCTCTGATTCACGAACATACCAGTTGATTGGAGGTACAGGGGACATCTTGACTACCTCATACTCAGAATCATACATCTCTATCCCATCATCTTGTAAAATATCTTCATACCAAGAGAACTTCAATCTCTTCATTTTTCTGATTGTCATCCTCATATGATCCTTTTTACGCACTTCAAACTCATCCATGCAATTAGCCCAAAGACAGTCCTCGACTTATGGCTCATGTTACAATTCCGGGACATGGAAAGAGTCGGCATCTTCTCGAATGTCAAAGTTAGGCATAAAAATCTAGGAATGCAGATTCAAATGAGAAAAAGAAGCCTCCATGTGAGATGTGTCATTTGAGCTCTTACATGTGAATACCTTGACAAAGATAGGAAATGGAATCAATTTATTCCTCTTGCTTCTAAGCCTTGTTATTCATTGAATGATCTATCTGCAGAGCTCAAACAATATAATTTGGTCACAAACCTACTTGGTTAGCCTTACAGCACTTAGTCGAAGCCATAAACTCGTAGGAGGAGAATTTCAAGAATTGTATGAAATGGGAGCCATACTTCTTGATCAAGGAAACTACTTGTGATGACATCCTAGCTTCCAAATATCCTTCCAAGCTTTGGACTACGTACATCATGAATGCATCATTCACATGAGAAAAATGCCTATGAATTTCCTCCATCACCACTTGTAGAAGTTTCTTGAATGCAGGCACCTTGGTAGAAATGTTTTGTGTGAGAGCCAATTCCTTGAATGATCTTGAGCTAGAGAGGAGGTAAACCAAGTAAGAAGTCATGTGAAACTTCCTTGTCATGGGTACTTGGAGCAGTTGCAGATGGATGTTATCGTTGAGGATCTACCCCCAATAAATTCTCTTTTTCCTTCTTTCAATGTCAAGATGAAAATTCCCATCCAGTCTTGGAAGTCTCTTGTGTTTGCTTCGCCCATTAATCTACTGAGGAGAGTGATGACATCCAAATATCCTTCTTGGAACTCACACCTTGGAAGGTTCTTGGGCATCCTTGAGGATTTCTCCCTATTTTCAACCACGACCCAAGCGCAACCCCTTGCATGTATGCATCCATTGTTTCCCAATCATGCAAGGATCTGTCTTTTGAGATGATGACCATCTTTGAGTGATTTCGGTATCTGCAAAGAAAGATAAATGGTTCTAGGGATGATGATCGCCATTTTCGTGCCATTTCTGGCTTGGATGGTTCGTGTTTCAGGCTCATAGTGATGAGAGCAGGCTAGGACCAACTCATGACTTTGGACAAACACTTGATTTCTTGCGGTAGTGAACAAGCCACTTTTGGATATCTGATCTTCAATCTTCTTTCGGTCTCTTAATGTCATGCAAGTTTTTAGGTCATTTAGGTCCATGTACAAGACATTGTTGTCTTCTATCTCTTACTCATGGTTGAAGGGCTATGCTAGCTTCTGTCCCATCCATTTCTGCTTTATGTTTTCCCTAGAATAGAAACTTACTATTTTTAGTAAGTATGAAAAAGTAACTCCTCGAACCTCAACTAGATGTTGCGACCTTGATTCCTCCTTCTCACTGCGTTCCTTGTAGTACCCACATTTTCTAGCCTCAATTATTTGTGGACGTCCTTACTCATAGTTATGATTTGACAGGAGTTTTGACATATTTTGGACATTATGTTATGTTATTTGACCTTCATGGACATGTGTGGTTATTCGAGCGTGTAGCACCAAGTTAGCTTTGATTTGTATGTTGGCACATTTTATTAGATGTTGGGGATACTAACTTATTGCTATGATATTCGGGATTAATTGATATATGATGGATACATAGTTTAGTCACATGTCTTGATGCTATAGAATATTTGATTATTGATGAGGACACATGACGGCATGGTTATATGACATTTATATGTATTACGATGGCTAACATATGAAAAATTGTGTGAGATTGTGCATGCTTCGCATTTACGATTCCATGTGATGTTGTGATATCATAAATTTGCATGTTTAGACTTGATCGTTTATTGAGTAGTTGGTTTACACTTGTATTGGACATATGTGTTTAATGTGTGTATTGAGTGTGCAGGTGACAAGTCACAGGAGAACGTGGGTTTCAGGGTGGCTACACAAATTGTGCACAAGTGGCCCATGGGGCTAAGCCCTAACCATGTTAGTTATATGAGGCCTTATAGTTTGAATTGTGTTGTCGGGCACCATGAGTGACCCTTAATTGTAATGTTGTATATCATGTAAAATTAATTTTATTTAGGATGTTTATTTTCGTTAAGTTAATTATAGAGGATTAGGGTCACATGTCCACCCTTGAGTGGGCCCCACATCCTCTACACTTGTGCCCAAATGTGCCAAACCCGAAATTGGGCTATTTATGGCACTTTAAGTGACCCCTTTTAGTTTTGGGAGTTCACTTAGCATGAAAATAGGCCCTTGGACCCTACCTATTAGGTAGGGGGCTTAATTCCAAGGCATGGAGGGAGTTTCCCTCCCATTTAGCCTCTCTTTTGTCACCATCCATGTAATATGGATTGGAATATGTGTGTGTGAAAAGTTTCACTAACTTGTCTCTTTTTCTTTTGGGAAATTTGTGAGAAGGGTGTTTAAAAGTGAGTTTATCTTTTCTTATTTTTATTTAGGGAAACTTTGACTTAGAGGGAAGAGAGGGGTGACACATGTCACCCCCTCATTGGTGAGGAAATTTATTTGTTTTTATTCATATACTCCCTCATGTGGGAGAATGGGGACCCATTTTTTTGTTCTTTTGGATTTTGTTTTGGGCTTGGAGAATTTTGGAAGTGGGAGCTTTGCTTGGACAAGGGATTGGGAAAAGCTTTGAGTTTTGGAGAGCTTTTGGAGGTAGGCCCCTTGATCTTATGTTATGTAAATTGACATGTTAGATTTAGTTTTGCTTATGGTTGAAGTATTGTTTTGTTGCATGTGTTGAATGGTTTACTTGATGGGTTATTTGTTATTTTCTCCATCCATCATATGGCTTGATGGATTTTGGAGCTTTATAGGGGAAGAGGGAGGGATTTTACCTCTTAAACCTCATGGCTTGATGGGAAAGCCATGTTGGTTATTTTATTTCCCCTCATATGGTTTGAGGTGGGGAAGGTGGTTCATATGGTTTGAACCCCCCTTCCCCATCCTTGGAGAGGAAACCCATGGGTTTGAAAATCCTCCCAAGGAGGATTTTAGGTGAATGGGTGGAGCAATAAGGCGGGATTGTTATCTTGGAGGGATAAGGAGGTTTTGTGAAGAATCTTGTAAGTGTGCATCCTATGGTTGGACCACACTCTTTGGCAATTTGGATGTCTCATCCACTCTTCCCCATTGTTGAGGATGAATATGGTTTTCTCCTCTTTTCTTTTGGTTGGTAAATGTTGTGTTTCTTCAATGTATGGATTGGTCTTGTATGTGAATGTGTTTCTTGTTTATTTCTCCCTAAATCTTGTGCACATTTGTGGAAGCTAGCTCTCTCTCCCATGGGCTCGGGGAGGATAGCATGTCTTCCAACCTTTGGATAGGCATGTAATGATGCCTATAGGTTGGGTGGTAAATCAGGCCTTTCTCCTTGTGTTTGAAGATCCTTTGAAGTAAAAAAAAAAAATCATGAATATTCCTTTGCTTGAGAATTGTTGGAGAAGAATGAAGACTTTGTTATAATGTTCCCAACATTTGGGTAGCCTTCTTCATCATTTAGATACTTGATGGTTTTTGCAAATAATCTTATGACTATTGTAAAGAGTTAATATTCTTGGAAAGAACTTGTAGGTTTGCACTTGTAAGGGTTGAATGGAACTACCTTCTTGTGAAGGAATGTTGGCCTTTTGTAAGTTGGATGTCTACTTGTTGTAATGTCTCCTATTCTTGTTATGGAGCTTGTTGTTGAAAATTGTTTTCAAAATGAAAAGTTGTGGGGATACTCTTGTTTATTGAAGAATTTAATGACGTTTGAATCTCTTCTTGAGTTGAAATTTTGTTGGGTTTGAAAATCTTGGTTATACCATATTGGAGTAGAAACACACTCGTGCTTATAGGGAACATAGTTATATTGCACTTTGCTTCTCTATGTGGAAATAAATCTTCATTCTAGTATTCTTGTATGTTTATACACCTAACAAAATGAAAGATAGATGTGTGGTTGTTAATGAGCCTTGTTTTGTTTCCTTGAAATAATGTAAGGAAGCTTGTTTGGGATTTGGAAGTGTATATAGTTATGTGGGTTGAAATCCAAAGAAGTCTACTTCATTTTATGTAAGTATAAAAAAATTACTTTTCTTGATGAATTTTATTGTGGGTAAGAAAAGGAAATAAATTAGTTCTTTGGGATTTTATTTTGAAAATGTATTTGGGACGAGATTGAATAAGAAAAGAACTATATTATTTTGCAAATGATCCTAAGGTTCAATTATGTTGTTTTGCAAATTATCTTAAATATTAGCTTTATTGTTTTGCAAAATACTATAATGTTATCATCAAACTTGTGTGTAAATTATAAATAAATTTTGGGTTTAGCATTAATTTACATAGGATAATGTATGAAATAAAAAAAGAGTGGTCTCTTTATTCCAAAAAGAATATATGTATATATAAAATATAAACGGTTTCTCCTTTCTTAGTAGAAAATATAAATGACAAGCTTATTTTGTTGTATGATAGGTGCATTTATCTTATTTATTGAGCTAGTATTTATGTAGTCAAAATCAAAGAAAATAATGTTATTTACACTTTTCAAAATAAGTTATTTATGTTGTGAGTTTTAAATTAAACAAAAATATATGTATTTTCATAGTAGCATATTCTGATTTTATATCAAAACTAGAAAACAAAAAAAATTATAAGGTAAAACGTGTGTTAAAAAAAAGAGAAAATGATAAATGGAACTGGTATTAAAATACTACGATCTGCATAGTGCAGTCAATATATAATAATCACATAAACAAACCTGAAAACCTTCTATCCATGGCCGCCCCACTAGGGAGCACTGCAACAATGGAACAGTTCAGTTTAAAAAAGATTTTTCTTTAAGGTCGTCCAAATGTCAGAACCTCCGCCCTGCAACAAAAGAATAAATGGAGTTCCTCCTCCATGGCCGCCCCTGTTGGGAGGATACAAAAAAATAAAATTAAATGTTGCTCTTCCATGGCCGCCGCCTGGAAACAACCTCTTAATTTTTTTTTAAATCAGCAGGAAAGATGAAAACCCTCTTCTTGGAAAATCTAAAAATAAATAAAAATCAGAAAACCCTCTTCAGATTGGACCGCCTCCATTAGTAGAACATCAAAAAAAAATCAACCCCCACATAATGAATGAGCACAAAAGAAGCTGAATTCAGGGCCGCCCTCAATTGAAGTGAATCTATAAAATCTCCCCTTTCAACCAAGGTAGTCGACATGCAGTGAAGAAAACAAAAATAAAATAAAAGAGATAAACATTCCCAAAGAAAATAAAGAATAAAAGAGAAGTTAGGGCACATGAAATCCTATGGCTAAGATTAAAAGAATCAAACGGCTATTGAAACTTTTCATACCTTAGGTTTGAATAAGTTTAATTTTAATGGTTAAATAAATCTTTCCCCTCCTCTACGTTGGAAAAAGAAGATAATGGGCTTCATTAATATTAAAAAGATGCAAATCACTTTTAGGGGAGTAAAATATTAAAAGTTATAAAGGGTATATTTTGGGAAAGATTTTAATATTTGAGTGTTTAAATAAGTTTGAGTAGGGTTGGTTTTTAAAAAAATAATAATAATAAATATTGCTTTAAAAAATTAACGAATTTTAGGTTTATGATTTTTTTATTTTTATATTGTCATTTTTTTTGGTTGGGTGGTTGAAGTATTTTTAAACCTAGTAAGTTTTTACTAACGAGAGTTTTTGAATTTGGCGCGAGTAAATATAGTTCCTTTTGTTTGAAAAAAAAAAAAAAAACTTATCCAATTTTTAATCGAGATAGTTGTTTGTATTTTGAGTTGCAACTATCGGGCATTACATTCCTCCCTCCTTTTGGATCAACTTTCGATTTTTAGTAGGTGTATGTGGGACCACTTACTATTTTTAGTAAGTGCCAAAAATTCCCGTTCCGATAAGTTCTCAAACTACAAGTGCACCTCTAATTTCTGTCTCCTTCGCAAGTTGTTTTGTTGATGACTTTCCCAAAATAGCAGTCCCCTATGTAGAAGACCTGATATTTTTAGAAAGTGGGATTCTAGAGGTCGATTGACATGGAACAAATTTTTTTGATATGGGTTTTTACCCAATATTGCCCCTCTGAAATTTTAGACCTACCCGCTTAATAGTCCAGGAGATTTTAAACTTTCAAATTTTTGACCCGACAAGATACTTCTATACGCAATGGCCATTAATGGACCTCAAAATTTCAGGTCTAGACTTCTCCTTCGTTTCAGAATTTTTTTATTTCTGATATGATTTTTTTCTTCTAGTGCTTCATATGAAATTTTACTTCAATCCGACAACCGATTTGATGGGAAATTCAATTTTTCTTCGTTGATCCGGAAAGGAGATTTCTTCGTTGTGAATGATTTGTTGCACGAGAGGAGAGTTTGAAAGTATGTTTTTGATGGTCTTGGATAGAGGAATAAACATAAAAATATGGTTCATTTCTTCATGCACTGGTTTGCAATATTTGTATGAACTTCCATTTTACTAAGAATGAAGGTTTTCGTTGTTTTCTTCTTTGTTGTTCTTCGTTTCTCCTTCTTAACTTGATGAAAAATCCTTCTGATACCTACATATCACCATGGGAAATGTATTTCAGTGCCTTGGTTGATATGGTATGATAATTTTCAATGGTAGAGTGATGGTAGAAGGTTACAGGAAGTATGGAGATATGGTTGTGCACGAGAGTGTAAGAAGTTAGAAGTGGGGAAGCAAGTAAATATTTAAAATTTTAAAATCATGTTGAGAGAGGTCTGGGCACATTTTATTTTCCCTGACATCCCTCAAATCAAAGGGATGTGAGGGACATCATTTTCCATGGTGAGAAAGAAGGCGACATGTGGCAACGATCCAACGACAAGGAGTGAGTGCTCCAAAATCAGCTTTAAAGCATTAAGGGGCTAGAAGCGGGTCACATGGGTGACCAGAAGTCTCTCCTAGGGGATGGGAAAATTTTTCAAGGTTTTATATCCTTTACCTTTGAGGGACATAAAATTCCATGGTGGTTCTAGAGATGACACGTGGTAGAGATCCGATGGCAGGGGATTTGAGCTCCAAATTGCACTCTGGGGGTGAATTGGCATTCGATGGTTGCATGGGGTTCCAAAGGTCACATGGGGGCTGGGAATATTTTTCCAAGGTTTATGTACCTGACCTTTATGATTTCGGGGACACAAAATTCTGCTAGGCTCCTAGAGCTAACAGTGTCCTCCCAAAATTTGGCTAAGTCCCGAACTCACTCCAAGAGGACAACTTGTGATGATGATATCTTGAGCTCCCGATGGACGTTTTTAGAAAAATTATATATGATCCTGACTAGAAATGGAATTTTGAATCCAATGGTGGGGGTATCATTTCTTGATTCTTCCATTTTCTCCCTGAAAAATCTGAATTTTTATTTGGTACTCCGCATGTGCCTTAGAAAATCTTCCAGCAGACCTAATGCTCCAAAGTGTTGTGAAAAAAATAATTTCACCATATTTTAGGGATTGAAATTATATTTCCATCGATGTTTTTTTCTCCTAACTCCATCTAGATCTCTCGGAATCACCTTCTGAAGCTCAGCGACTATTTTGGCTTGTGTACTGACTAAGCATGTGAACCCTAATTTTGGCAAAACTGCCCCAACTTCTCTGAGCCCTTCCAGAATATTCATGAATCACTCCAATGATGTCCCAAGACATTTAAATCACCTCCATTTCTATTTTGGATTTTTTTCTCTATTCCATGGGTTTGCTCCATCCCAAGGAAGGCCAGTGATAGCCCTTCCCACAACTATCTGTAGCTTGCAATTTTTAATGAACTCCTAAAATCACACCGGGGGATGAATTGAATTTCTTAAATCACCTAGGGGGATGAGATATCATTAATATGGAGGTCACTTGGACTGACTGGATAGACCCGAGGTATCTTGGAATGATAGGAATTGAAAAATTTAACACATGGGGGATAGTTGTCATGCTAGAAAATTGTTAATATCCTTGTCACACATTTGCATGACAAAAATAAGTAACTCTTTCTAGGTAATTCTAGTGTAGCTTATCGAGGTAAATTAACATTAATCAAATAAGAATTCACGAGAAATAAAAATGTTGTGTACACTTTTTATATATTAAGATATCTATTATCGTTTAAATCCTTTATTGTATTATAAATTTCCTAAAGATAATCACACATATTATACATATAAACATTATTAAGATATTTAGGCACATTATACAAAAACTTGTTGTCAAATAAATTTAGGGACAAATTACATAATTTTATTTTTTAGATAGTTAAACGCTTTTGACCGGAGCTATGAACTGGAGGGTTGATGGTTCCCACCCTATAAGTATTTGACGTTTTGATCGATGAAAGGATACATAAAAAAATAAAAATGAGTACGAAAGATAATGATGCCAATATGTAACATGAATAATTAGGCATGCAAAAACATATAGCCGTGAATATAAAAAAATAGAGCGGGAATGATAGAGAAACCCTAGGGTTCCACCCAGCCAAGCGCGTAATCATCTTGAGAAAGGAAAAGGACGTGCCAACAATAGACTTCAAGTACACCACGTGATTAGGAAGGGGCAGGGTTAGTTTTGCAAGTGCGACTAGGTCTAGGGATGGCATGTTAGAGATAGATGCCCCATATGATCGACAGATGCTTTGAACAATGTCGAGAAAATTGAAGTAGGACCCAAATTTTCAATTCTAGGGAATCAAAAATCCTACTGTCAACCCAAAAAGGTGATGGACAAGGATTCATCTTTGCAAAGAGACAAGGAAGGCATACTTATGTCGAGCTTTGACCAAACCCACACGATGATCTGGGTAAATGAAATGGATGTGACCACCATGACCACTACTTTATCTACACACAACACCAAGAAATTAAACACGAATATGCCTGTAATCTCATATTTTACATGAGCTATCATGGTGCTCTGGTGAAAATCCTCACACACGGGGACGTTCATAATCACAGTCATAACATCTACGAGTCTATGCGGAAGACATTGCGAAGACGATTGTCAGACATAGTAGAGATGAAAGTCATTTCCCGCTTGTTGTTGTGTAAGAGGATGAATGGAACATAGGTAGATGCCATGAGAGGGAAGGGGAAAACAATAGACAAAATGTGAGAAAATGAGTGAGGACAGGTGAAAGCACAACCCAACAATTAAATAGTCCCATGACTCGTGTGAGGAAGTTTGACGCAATAAAAAATGGATGGCATCATCAACTTTTTCCCATGCATTGGCTAGATTATTTAACGAAAAGGATATTATATTATATTAAATGCAACATGATACAAGATTCTCTCAAAAATAAGCAGGCGAGATGAGAGACATCCCCAAAGCCACAAGCACACTAGGCCAAGCATAGTAAAATAACAAAGCAACAACTATAAGGGAGTCAAGGAACACCAAAAACAAAGGCTATATTATGAATAAAGGCTACTCCAGTTGATAAACACACATTATAAAAATTGCATTACTAGAGACAGTACAAACATTATACATAAATCATTATCAATTAAATCTACCACACCACCCTTGGAGCCAGCCAAGACGAACAACGCATCTCCACCACATTTTGAATCATCGGCCTTGGATCACGTCAGCGAGGGTGCTGCAATAGGATTTCTTCTAAGGGGCTGCCTATAAATTTCATTGAGGGATCTTGGTTGGTAGCAACGCTGAGCTTGTGCCACTCGTGGTGGTAGAGATCATGCTTGTTAAGGCGCGCTTTGGCCACTTTACAAATGCACATCATAGTGGTGTCAACCACCTTAAGCCATGCTTGTTGAACTTGTATTCCACGATCTTCTTCACACCATTTTCATTTGGCCCAATGATATTTGGAGGTGGCTGATGAAAATCTAGGTCTTCGTTATCCTCGTCTTTAAGTTCCCCATCACACTCTATCAGACACCATCAATGTTTCTATTTTATACTTGATAGCGGCCACTAAGCTCTATTTTTGCCTTGGAATAACGTTTATAACAATTTTAAAATGTCATTAACATTATGTTTTAAAATGTATAACCTGTTTCCTATAAAGGGTGTAATATGTAACACTTGTCTCATTCTCGTTAATCACTCAAATCATTGGTTATCGTAGTAAAACCCTACAAATAAAAATAAGAATACTTATGCTCACATAAACTTCTTGTCAAGGTTTTGAGTTCATATTTTTTTAGGGTTTGAGGGGACCGAGGGCTCCGTATTATCTCTACCACAAATCTTAAAAAATTTAGGGTTACAGTCCCATTGAATCTTCATATTTTATTTAGATTTAAGTGAATTTAACTAGTAAATTACTATTACAAATAAAATTAAAAAAATGTGTTTGTTAAAGTAGATGGTTGTTAAACGTAATCACAGATGATAACCTTGTTTAAGAGAAACGACATATTACATTGCGAGGGCAAAGTGGATCTCTCTGTGCATGTCAACAAGACACTCTCTTAGGAGAACATGTTTCTTAGAAGAACAAAGAAACCAACTCAAATCCTTTGTATCATCATTTACATTAAAGTTGGTGGAAGACATCAAACAATACAAAAATTCAACATCTTGCATTGTCTTAAGGGGTTAAAAAAGTAGAATACAAATCATCTAGAAAAATACCATAGGAGTGGCCCATTTGACTCTGAGAATAATATTATCATAACCATAACCATTTAGCTTATTGATAGCTCTCTGTGCATCCTCCCTGTTGATGAAATTAATAAAACCAAACCCCCTGTTAACCCTTGTCTTTTGATCCATGACCACGTAGACACACATGATATGTCCAAATGGCTTGAAAATCTTGTGTAGATTAGTATCCATCATGTCCTCGAACAGATTGGTAACTTGATCATAATTTTCATCATTTTTACGGTGCATGGTGTCACCGGAGCGGTCCACAACACCCTTGAGATTGGAAGGGATGTAGGTTGATCACCCAACAATGGAATAAGTGGCGACCGCTAACACTTCTTCCACTGTGGTGAGGACCTCGACGACCTTATCCATATTTAAGGTGTCTATGATACTTCGAGGGCAAGATCCTTGTAAGTCCATTTTGATGTCCAGTGATCGCCCTTCTTACGGCAGATACAAAAACCATGTGCACCACACTACCCTTGGATCCGGCCGAAAGACGGCCAATGTATCTCCACCAAATTTTGAATCATCGACCTTGGATCCCGTCGGGCGGGGGCGTTGTAGCATGATTTATTCTAAGGAGATTCTTGTAAAGTTCACTAAGGGTTCTTGGTTGGAAAGCAGTGTTGAACTTGTACCACTCGCGGCACTAGAGATCGTGTTTGTTAAGGCATGGTTTGGCCACTTTACAGATGCACGTCATAGTGGTGTGAACCACCTTCTGGTCGTGCTCATTGAACTTGTATTCCATGATTTTCTTCGCCCTGTTTTCATCTGGCCCAATAATATTCGGCGGTGGTTGATGAAATTCTAGGCCTTTGTTATCCTCCTCTTTAAGCTCCCCCATCACACTCTACCGGATGCCACCACCGCTTCTATTTATCCGCTAGCGGAAGCTAGGCTCTATTTTTTGCTTTGGAATAACGTTTTTAACAGTTTTAAAATGTCATTCCAAACCTTGCTAATATTTTTGAGAAATCTATTTTCATTCCTGGATCATCGATAAATGGTTTGTTTGGTCACGATGCAATCTTCCACACAACAATAAACAAAAATCTTTAAAATAACAATCTGCAAAACAATAAATAGAAAATGTTTCAGTTCTATACGTGTTAGTGGCCGCTAGGTTTTATTTTTTCTTTGGAACAAGGTTTAATCATTTTCAAACTGTCATTAAGATTAACATATGAAGAATTGGTAAAAATCATTTTATGATTTCAAGAAGCCTCCATAGATCTGCAAATCAATAAGTATAGGGAGAGGGGCTAGTAATAGCACACCCTAAGTTAAGGGGTCCACACAATTAATTGTTTATCGCATGAGATTGTGATTTTTATACTAATATGTAGTTCAAATTTTTGTTAGCTTATATTTTTCTTTGGAATGTTCAATTGGAGGGAAATCCATATTTTGAATTAGTTTAAAATAATAAATTTGAGTTACACTATAACCGAGGTGGAAATCAATACTTGAATATGGGTGAAAATGCTTGAACATTGAATTTTTTATACTTGTACATGGGTAAAAGGTCTTACATGTCATGATGTGATTGGCTACTCTACATAATTATTATGTCAAAAATAAATAACTACTAGATAGTACTATGACAACTATTGGGTATTGTGTGATCAATAATCATGTCAACTATTGGACCATGTTCATCTATTGGCCCCTCTCCCCTAACATTTTTTGTTTTATATGGTCTAGCGGATGCTAGGATTATTTATTTCTTGCGAATAAGGTTCCTATCAATTTCAAAATGTCTTTAAGATTAAACCATGCATAACCTGGGAAAAAATGTTATTTATTTTAGAGAAGCCAACATCAATGTGTGAAACAAAATTTTAAACTATGTAGATATGGGAAAACTCGTTCTTTTATTGGTCCATGATCCATGATTGTCTCTTCACCCAAGTTAGAGAAAAATGTTTTTTTTTCCCAAAAAGAATCGGAAAAAATGATTACGCACTGTGAATATTTAAGAACCTTAAGGTAGTTACTTTATTCCATAAAAATGCACAATACATTGATGGATTTGGAAGCAAAGTATATAATTCAAATGCCAATTGTGTGTTTGAACATTTTCAATGATCTACACATGTTTTTGTGCTCTCCTGCATGTTTCAACCATGTACATAATTTAGTATAGATTTTTTAATCAATCTTATAGTTTCCATAAAATCTCCAGTATGTTGGGGTTTTGAGAATAATTTCCTCTTTAACCTTGTGCGACAATAATCTCGCATCATCCATCAAAAGTATATTTTTTTCACCATAGATATTACCATAAATGTCTACTATCTGTTGGCTTGTATTTTTTTTATCTTACATTGTTGGCATCCCTAAATGAACCTTAAGTGGGTTTCTCACAACCATCTAAAATTTTTGATGAACATGAAGACCATAAGGAAGCTGTCAAAATATTTTGATGTAGTACTTAAAAATTCAGCACTAAACTCTCATTCAAATTATTCAAGATTCCCGTATCTATAATCTGGAAGCATATTACGAGATATTTTGTTGCCAATACCAGAAATTCCAAACAACAACCTTCAACTCCCAAAACTAGTAATTTCTAAGGCTTCCCAATAGGATCTATAAAAACAACTCAAAATCAATGTAAGATTCCAAAAGTGATTAAAAACAAGGCATCAAAGTATCTAATCACAACTAAAAAACAACTTATAAAACTATAATATCATCTCAATCACATAGTGTAGATATAAAAACTACCTACTTTTAAATTTGTAATCTCAACATATAAAACAAAGAGTGACCATATGACTATACGAATGAATATCATTGTAAAAAACATTTTTAAATAATTAATAGCTATATTTTTTGTTTGCTGCAATTTTTGGATGCCCTCCACAACACTCAAACCCTGACACAGTATCTTTGTTATGTTTATGTACAAATCGGTCATCAACCGCTTATCTTTGAAATAATTTTCTTCATTGAATTTCTTCCCCACCATAAAATTTTTGGAGGGTTTCCCTTTGGGCCCATTGTAATACACAATGTGTTTCTAAGGCCAAAAACAATACCATCTCTACTCCAAATCTTTTGGAGATCTTTTCTACTGCAATTTTGTCTTCTACACAACAATGTTCTTTACCCAAAATAATAAATGGTTTGAAATCAATCGTGATTTTTTTTTAAAATCCTTAATCAGCTTTTCAACTTTGGCGCAAGAGAGATAGCTAAAAAAATCCCACTTCACATTTTGTTGTCAATATCTTTAAAAATTCTTTGAGCCCACCTCACAAGTTGAGAGTCTCCTTACCGAACTTGATTGTCAACTCTTTATAGGATTGATTTTTCTCATAGAGAAAACCCTCCAAATCTAAAATAATTAAATAATCCTCTTAGCCAACTACACGAAGTAATTTTTCTCAATTGTCCACAATTTGATATTAACCAATTCAAATAATAAAAATTTTAGTATGACTGATTGGGACTCTATCTTGGATTCCCTCGCACTCCTCGTCTACAGGTTCTTGTGATGCTCGTTCTATATAAAAACAACAATCAATTCAAAATAAATTTTAAGTCGATGTAAAAAAATATGTGAAACAACTCACTTTTATATAGTATTGCATAGATGTAGTTATATACTAGCGACCAATAGGAATAAATCTATTAATGCCTAGACTATGTTTGGGTTGACAATATATGATGGGCTTAGCGACCGCTAATAGACAACTATATAGAAGTAAAAAAATTTGATTGTCCGCGAATAAATATCAACCAATAAACTAAAAATTTACTCAATTCAAAATAAATCTAATTAAAATATGGACATTAGCGATCGCTAGGGTAATACATATTACAAAAAAATACTTCGTTATAGGTTCCTTCAATTATGAGGGTCTTATAAATGGTTTTCTTTATAATTGTATATGACTATCATACCATTTTCCATCTGCGATTTCATGTGTGATGTGCCAAAAACCTCTCCATTTGGCATCAAATCTGAAAAAAATTGAATTTATTATTACAAATATGTAAACAATGAAAATCAAAACATCTTGTAGATATTTTTTTATAAAACGAGTATTTCGACTCACCTTTTATAGATTCATTGGATGGATGGTCAACGACATCTAGGGCAACAAGTTGAATAGGTTCCGACATACTAAGATTGACATTGTCTCCTCTATTTGTATTTGAAGAGGAAGAGTGTGTCTTCCACTATTGTTTGGTTGCTGCATAAATATTGTATGTATCTATTCAAATGCATTAAACTAATAGAATTGTTTTAAGTGATCATTATCAACATACCTTTTTCAAATGACAATAGTAATGTTGTAAAAACATTTCTTGATCACGTGATTCAACAATAAAAATCGTAGATAGACCTAAGTCAACCAAAGCATGCACTGCAACACTACTTTGTTGTACAACAATATATCCGGAGAATTATTAGAAGTGATTCGAGTGAACATATGAGACCAAAACAAATAAGATCTCTCGTAAAGAAAAGGATGTGTCTTTCCTCGTAGGTAAATTTTTTTTGCAGTCATCATTTGCTGCGGAAGTTGATCCGGCCAATCCATGGCAATTTTTGCTATATCCCCATCGTCAACATCACAATTGTGCACATCAGTTATTGTGTACATAAGACAAAATCTCTTAAATTTTCCATTACCGTCGGAAAATCTATAACATGACCTTTCACAATTGACTCCCTCTTTTTTTTTTACTTTTTGCATGTATTCTTTTAATGTGTCTCTTAAAATTTTTAAAGAAGCAACAAGTAAGAGCACAATAATTACACAATTTAGTAGACTGGATCGACAACCGTAAGCGGGTTCATTATTGCATCGAAGTGAGTATACTAGACAAATTGTAGAAATCTACGATCACACATTACGCATTGAATGGATTAGTTAACGAAATAGAAGATATTGTTGATAGGAGCTAGAAGGGATATGCACATTTGACTTTGTAAATTCTTCGGTGTCTTCCATCCTTTACGGAATATTTCCTTCCATTGTAATCACGTAGTTATCTATAATTTCTTGAGATGCCACCGGGAGAACCTCTTCCACTTCAAAGCATCAAATTTTCTTTTTGCCGAGGATCTTGTAGGATAACTCTTGACATTTTTGGCATTTATGCAAAAACTCTATTGCATCATGCTCTAACATGGGCCAAAAGTATCTCATCTAGTGTATCTTCTCGAGCGGTTGTATGGCCTCCGAAGTGACCTCCACATACCTCGCTATGTGATTCATAAAGAATATTTTTAGATTCCTCTGCATCAACACATCGTAACAACATTTCATCAAATGCTCTACGATAGAGCACTTGTTCCAAAATAACATATTTAGCGGTAATGATATGTAACCGCCTTCTTTTTTGTGATGTTGCCCCTTCCAGGTACATATGGTCCATAATAAAATTAATGATTTCGGTACACCAAGGAAACACAAAAATGGGGGCCTACTTTTGACAAAGTATACACACTCATCGGGAAGTCTAAATCTACTAGATTGCCACCATCCAATGGATTATCACCTAACCGACCGCAATGATTTTTCCCTTGATGATTTACGATTTACAAATGTTAATCCAAACTCTCCCATAAGAGTTATGAACCATTCGAGCTTCTTAGATAAGGATACTTATGTAAGGAATGTTTGTAAGTGTTCTGATCTGACAATAAGGATACCTTCTTAGATAATGTCTTAAATGCTTTGTCATGAAGACTATATCAAGGCATTCATTATTTCTTTGCACTGTGTGTAACATGTCTCGTAATCAAGCAAGGTTCGACTAATGAAATAGATTGCATGTTCTTGTTTGTCATCATCTTCATGAGCTAACATGTAGGCTAATGAAACATCTGTAGCTCATAAGTATAGGATCAAGGGGTGATCTGACCTAGGAGGCATGAGTGTGGGAGGGGACAATAGGAATCATTTAGCGACTCAAAAACCTCATTACATTCTTCCATCCACTCAATGTTGCAATCCTTATTCAACAAATTATTGATTGGGTGAATAGAAAGGTCAAATTAGGGATAAACCTTTGGATTGCACCAAGTTTCCCAAGAAAATATCTGATGCCAGACTCATCTCATGGTGGAGTCATTTCTAGTACAACCAAGATTTTGGCTGGGTCAACATCAGTGCCTCGTGAAGATATGATGTAACCTAAAAGTTTGCCTCTTGTTACACCGAACATGCATTTTTATGGGTTCAACATGGCGCTGTATTCGATTAAGTGAGAAAGGATGATATGAAGCACCTTTGGATGATCGCAGTGTTTTCTGGCCTTAGCCAGAAGGTCATCCACATAGGATTCCATAATCTTATGGATGAGATCATGGAATATGTATGTCATTTCTCGTTGGTATGTGGCCCCAGTGTTCTTAAGTGCGAACGACATGACAACATAACAGCAGGTTCCCCAAGGGGTTATGAACATAGTCTTGGCCTGGTCCTCTTCAAAGATTCTGATTTGATTGTACCTAGAAAACCCATCCATGAGAGACAATAATTCAAACATAACTATCGCATCAACAATAACATCGATGGATGGTAATGGGAAATCATCTTTGGGAAAAGCCTTATTGATATCCCAAAATTCTATGCAAATGTGAATCTTTCCATTATTTTTAAGAACGGGGACTATGTTAGACACCCATTGTGAGTAATCAACTGGCTTGATGAATCATACCTACAGGAGCTTCATTACTTCTTCCTTGACCATGAGAGCCACCTTTGACTTCATGGGCCTTGACTTATGTTTAATAGGTTTAGTATCTAACTTGGTGATGAGGTTGTGAACTACTGATGTGTGGTGCAATTCCTATCATTTCTTTATAGCTAAACATGAAGGGACTTGGGTATGTATCTCTACCTCCTCTAGAGTTAGGGAGGATCCCAACTTTAAGATTTTTGGTTCCTCCTCGGTCCCTATATTTATATCGATCATTCTATCAATTAAGGAAGAATCTCCTTCCTCAAACTCAAGTAGGGCTGGAGGCAACTCTAAATCCCCTTCTTCTCCTACCTCATAAATCTCAAGATCCTTTCCCGGGAAAGACTCCACCATGGGGTTCCCAAAATAGGAAGAAGAATGTGGAATCAGAGAGAGATCGACCTCATGATGCGTAATATGTAAGCGTGCAAAAGTGTTTAGGTATCCTAAAGCTTCTTTATTACTATCAATGTTGTCTAGGATGATATTCTCATTCTTGGCTTCTATGTATGTCAACATTGGGGTAACCGGTGCTTTATGAACTAAGGGTTCAACATGGATCAAGGCTGTGAAGTTTTTGTCTTCCAACTCACCACTTGGAGTAAAGCGGGAAGCGAAGTGACTATGGAGTCTTCTAGAAGGTCTTGTTTGCATGGGATTTCTTCAATTGATATGATTTTGAACCCCTTTGTTAGGTTCAAAATTGTTGTCTTATAAAGTTGTAGGTGTTCAACTCTAGTCTCGTATACCTCGGATAATTGATTTGTGACTAGTTATGAATAACTCAAGTACCCTAATCTTAAGAGTGCTGTACGTACCCAAAATTGTAAGGCTATAATGCGTAACAGCGTAACACGTACCCCAATGATGATATAGGTCTCCTCGCAAGGTGTTCGGGATCGTAAAAGCTCCCTGTGTGCGTTAACATCCCGCATGCCCCGCTTAGCCCCCGCGTGCTTTGTTTTTCCATTTTCCCCTCTTTTCTTTGCTTTTTCTATTTAGTGACGAAACCGCCGCCTTGAACAGGTGGCGGTCTCAGTAATGCCGCCGCCTCGTGGCGGTGATCCTTTACACGTTTTCCAGAATGCTCTTTTAACACGACTCACGTAAAATTTCATCGTTTACCAACTTTTTCACCGCCATAAGCTTGCATTAATGATTCTAGTTCCCTGGAATAGTGTTTTGCCATTGTTTATAGTTTAAGAGATCAATTTGGTTTTTACCTTGGGTAAATGCAAATGCTATAAATAGTTGGCTTGTGCTCAAGCAAATGGCCCCTCAAATTTGCTTCTGAATTTCTCATTGCAATAGATTAGTCTTTCATTTTTTCTTAGAATCCTTAGTTTCATTCATTGCATTCTTAGTTAGTGTTGTTTTGTTGTTAGGAAGCCACATATCCATCTTGTGCAAGTGCTGTTGATATTTCATCCAATCCATTGGAGTAGAATAGTTTGTTTTCAATAGGAAGCCGTTAAAGTTGCGGCAGGTTTTTTCTTCAAGCAGGATAGTTTCAAGTTCTGGACGTTTTATGTTGCATGACTCACAATAAATCCCACTAGGAATTGCATAAGCCAAGCTCTGTACTCTTGTGCTATCTCTCTCCTACTTGCATTGTATTCAGTCTGTATCCTAAGCTACCTTTGTCCCAATATCTACTTCTGTTGATGCTAGCATTACACACTTTTCTGGATCCACGTGAACACGAAGGAGCGAGGAGATCACACTGAGGGGACAAGATCACACACACCATCGGATTCGCCACTGTTCTGCAGAATCCAGGTTCTAGCTTTCAAAGTTCTAATTAGAAGCATATCAAATAGAGTAGCCAATCACTTTATTTTAGTCAATTTTACTTTCGATATTTCCAGGGAAGCTATGGGGATTGATAGTTTCTAAGAAACTATGATTCATTCCTCACTTCTGAGGTAGGATCAAGAGTCTTTCAAATAGATTAGATCAGTTATTTCATTGTTTAGAATAGATTTACAACTACACAGGCAAGTAGCTATACTCGGTTACTTTGTTTGTTTTAAATTCGTCATTAGATTAATCGTCAATTTCTAGATATATTAAAATAGCTGCTCCTTCAATTTCATCTATAAAATTCATCAGAAAAATACAAAAATATAGAAGTCATATATGCATAGACGTATCTTTTACAATTAGTTTATTCTGTCATTGGTTAGATTTATATAACTTTCTTTTGTATGACAATCACGGGACCTAGAGAGCCCAGAGAATATGTATTCGAGCCAATCGTGCCCCAACCCAATATCATCACAGTGATAACTGATATAGATCAAAATCTTAGGATCCAAGTCTTCCAAACAACGGTAAACTTACAACAAATCAGTTTCCAACTGCACGGGTTAAACATAGAAGATGACCGAGCGCACACGTTTTGGCCAAATCAACCAAACTACAGATTACCCTAGGTATATATCCACATGATCACAAAAGGTTTGAAAGAGAGCGGACCTTTGGTTGTGATCCTTTGGTCCCACAACTAGACATAGGAGACACTCTCACAGATATAGATACCAACTTAAGAATTCAGGTTGCACGAACGCCTGTGAGATACTCTGAAAAGATCACACAATCTGTTAGTTACGAATATAGAGGCCGAGAAAGCATATGATTATTAGATACTAGGGATTCGGGACTGAGTCCCCACATGACCATAGTAGGACCACAACAACCACGAATCTATGGCTATGACCCACAAATCCCTCAACCCAACGAATCTACAGGTCAATATGACATTGACGCTGGCTTACGCACACTAGTATTCAGATCTACTCCACTTCCACCTATCATCATCGAACAATTATCCTTGTTAGACATAGTAGCTAATAAAGCTAAGGAGTTCTGGACTAGGCCAGAAAATCACCCATAGAGTCAATTATATTTACCATCCACCCTATGACCTTATCTGGAAACATACACGAAACTATCCCAGGTCATTTTCCACGTATCCCACATGCCTATGGACTGAATCACGCCGAGCTCGATATTGATTGGAGCCTTGAGCAGTCATCCTTTCCGATTGATCTATCACGCCGATTCGTGTTAGGAGGGCTTTCTTTGCCTTAGATTCACAATTTCCATTAGTGCGCGTCAAAGACATAAGATTACCTAACTAGTTTTTTCTGCGCCCCACATGTATTCCATCCCCACCATTTGTCTCTCGGCACGACCTCGAGAGGTCGGGTGCAAGGAAGAGTTACTTGTAGATTCCCACGCCGCTTGTCACTTTTCCATCGTACAAAGTGCCCATTCTCTTGGCCATAATGAGACTAAGGAGAAGAGCCTCACATTCATCCTCGTTGTATGTGCATTCAAAATTTAATTTGAAGGAAAAGGGTAGAATCCGTCCCTCTAGAGAGGTAAGAATTATACCTACCCCGGTGCCAAAGAAAAGCTTGGATCCATCAAAATGGAGAGTCCAACAGTTACTCGAGAAAAATGGAAGTTGGATCATCCTTTTAATATTTCTCTTTCACCTCGTTACTTCAACCATACTGAGACTTCATTTGTTGGGAGAGAACCAAGTCCCAAGGTAGATCCCATACCTATAGAATTGAATGGAAGAAGAATAGGAAAATCCTTTTCTAATATATCGATGATCTTTTCTATAGTTCTTAACGACGATGTCTCTATAATGAAGATTTCATCTTTGACCTTGAGAATTCCCTCAATTATCCCTGTGACCTCTAATTGTGTTATAGGGACCAATTTTTCTTCCGAGGCTAAAGTTGTAGGTTTTTTAACTAATTCGTAGGAAGCTCAAATTCAGAATGGACCCTTGGCTTCTTCTTTAAGTTAGCCAAATGTATGTCTAAGGGTTTTGGGTCACCTTGCACCACAAAGACCTTCCCTAAGTGCAGGAATCTAACTTCCGAAACAACGTAAAGGGAATTTCCTTCATGCGATGTATCCAAGGATGACCAAGGATCATATTATAGTTGGTTTCCTGGTATATAATATAAAACTCAGTTAACATTGTCTTAGGCCCAAGGGTAAATGGCAATACTATAGTGTCGATCGATGTTGCCTTGAGGTTGTCATAACCTCTCAGCATATTTCATGTTAAGAAGAAATTTGTTTCTTTGTAACCTAACTCCTATAGAAAAGATAAGGGAACTATGTTAACTGATGCCCCATCATCAATCATCACACGCTTCACATAATTTTTGTAAATCCAAACTTGTAAAAACATAGTTGGATCACCTCTACGGGCTATTTCAGCATCTGTGGTCATCTTGTTGATGTTAAATACAAATCCAACATCTTTTTTAGGCAGCCCTTATGGATAGACATTAAATTCCACATGATTTATTTGTGCTTCTGGAGGAGGGGTGACATTAATCAAATGACCAAGACCTAATGCTTCGATGAAAGCGGCTATGTGAGTATGGGAATTATTTAACAGATCCAAGAAGGAAATGTGAGAGAAGGTCTTAGTCAAGTCATTGATGCAATCATAAGCTCCTACTGGTTTGCTTAATGTATCACAAACATTGTCTGATACAATCAAGTAGATTGGGATTGGCTGCGATGAATAGTCTTTGGTTCTCGTGGCAGCATTAATTTGTGGTTCGACGTCCAACTCCACCAATCCCACAATTTTTGTTTATTGGCAGCCATCCAAAGGAGGTGCTACTTGTGGGTTTGACAAAGTTGAGGCTTCATGATCATGAGTTCCTACGGGGTCTAATCTACCATCTTTTGGACACATGGGAAGAGGCTCATTAAATATTCTGAGCGGTGTGTTTTTGGCGCCATTGGTCCCATGTATGTGTTCTGAGTTGGTGTGGTTGGATTTGCTAAAAACATGTCAAGAAACAATTGTCTTTGATCTTCGGAAAGCATCTTTGTAAAACTTTTTGCAATCACGACATGTTCTTGCATCATGCCTGTGAACCCTATGGAAGTCATAGTATAGGTCAAGATCATAATCTCGAGGCCTTTGGTTTGCACCTTGTTGTGGCCCGAAACTACAATTATTGTTTGTTTGTTGATTCTTGTAGTTAAAATTTTGGAACCCTTTCCCTTGGTTTTATTATTGGTTTGGATACCCGTCAGGTATTGATTGGGGCTTGGGGTCTGCGTTTGTTTTTTTTACTGAGGTTGTTTTTGTTGTTGTTATTGAGGATGATTAAAATCCACTAGTGTTTACCGAGGGTGAGAAATTATTGTTTCTTTGATTATTGCCATTATTATTGTTGTTGTTTGTGGTGTTTATATTGGGAGTATTGAAAATGTTAGGTTTCTTAGGTTGGTCAATCACACCATCGGTCGTAACTCCATGATTCTTATTAAGGATTTTTCAATCCATGATTGTTGTTCTTGTTATTTGAATAATCGGGGTTATTTTGGTTAGGAATGAATAAATTTCCATTTTCCCCGTAAGTCATATGACCTTGTCAATGGTTGCTTAGTACTTCTTCGTAGCTCCTTAGTGGGAACTTTTCAACCTCTTCCTTTGTTTTCCTATTAAAGGATTGGAGGAATAAATCACAAATTTATGTCTGGTCCATGTTTGGAGCACTTGCAGAGGAGTAGAGAACCTGTCGCCACCTCTAAATGAAGTGGGATGCAGACTCGTTGTGCTCTTGTTTGATGTGAAGGAATTCTCTGATTCTTTTCCTTAAGAGATTGTTCATATCGAAAGCCTTTATAAATTCTTGACACAAGTTGTTTGAAAGAGTGTATTGAGGCCTCTGGTATCCTATAATACCAGTTGAGAGCGATGCCTTCTAGTGTTTTAGGGAAGATCTTCGCAATAACCGCATCCCATGGGAGTAGCTCTCGAATGGCCATTGCGTAAGATTTGATATGAGCATTAGGATCACCCTCCCCTTTAAACTTTGGAATATCGGGAAAGGGTCTTGGGAGCATGACTTCCGGATGGAAAAGTCTAGAGGCTCTTTTAGATACTCAGAATAAGTTCCCATTGCATATGTTTCACCATATGAAGGTCCTTGTTGAGGAGGTGAAGGATACATTATTTGTTGAAATGGCACAACATAAACATTTTTTGGGGTGTATGGCATCCCCTGCGGATGACCATAAGGACCCGGGTAAGTGTACATATCCCCTTGTGGTGACTTAGAGTACATGTGTACATAGGGGGTTGACCACTTTGATATGGAGATCAAGGCACGAACCTGGGAACGTTGCATTTTCGGCTAGTGCCTGCTGTAAATATCCATATGTGGCATGTGGGGGCATACCCAAGGTGCTTGTCCTAGTTAGTAAATCCCCAGGGTTTGGAGTGCTCGTATAAACCAGAGGATTCTGCGCAGTGGGTCTTTGTCTGTAACCCTGTGGATAATGAGAAGTTCTTACTTTCCCCGTGTATGAATTTTGAATATTTTAGGAAAGCTCTAACTCCTTGACTTTGTCTACTAACACTGAGATGACATCCCCATTGATGGGGAAGTTTTCTATTTATGTGCTTGTTGTTGAAATTTTGGCGGTTGTTGAGGAGTGGAGTATCCCGATATGAATTGTTTACTATGTTGCCACCCCTCGTTGGCAATGTTTTCATTTACTAGAGGGGTAGTGTTATTATTTTGAAGTAGGACATCACCCTATCCTTGTAGCCTATCAAAATCCCGGTTCATATTCTAGAAATGTTGTTAACTCATGGCGTACCGTGATAACTACTCCTTGTCTAGATGTGGGAGTTGGTGCGATTGCATGCTAATGGGTCACAAAACAACACTCGAGGAGATGAACTTGCTTCTCCAATGAAATTCATGTTGTTAGAACTTAATTGTTCATGTGGATATATCGTGTATTTTGGTCAAGTTCCTCGATACGTATAGAATAACCAACATTGACTCCCTAAAGAAGAGGATTTTGGGCATTTGAACAATTGTCTACCCATGTTGAGAGCGAAGGTGACTGTTGTTGTCCACCTACTTGATAATTGTATATGTAATAACCCGAAAGGAGTTGACCGTATTCATCAAATCCCGACATATCCAAGGGTATAAGAATACCCACTAAATAATAAAGGGAAAACAAAAAGCGAATGAAAAAGTGGAAATGTCTAGAGAATAGCTCTTCGGCGTTGGATTTACCAATTTTATACAACAGAAAATCAACACGTGACCTTCTTCGCACCCAACCTCCCGAGGTCGTGCTGAGACAACCAGTGTAGAATGGAAGTGGAAGTGGATGTGGTAGTGATGAATAAGCTAATTGGGAAATCTTATGTCTTCTACACGTAATATCGGGATCTGCGAGTCTAAGGCAAAGAATGCTCTCCTAACCTGAAGTGGTGTGATGGATCGATCAGATATGATAGTTTCTCGAGACTCCAATCAATGTCAAGCTCTGACGAGATTCTATTTTTTGGTTGTTGAACACGTAGAAAGTGACCTATAAGCACCTCGTGTGGGTTTCCAGAAAAGGTCATGGAAGTGAAAGCGAGAGGCATGATGGAGCCGTAGGGACTATGGGAAATTTTCTAGTGTAGTCTAGAAGGTCTTAGCCTGATCGGCTGCTATGTTCAATGCGAAAAATATGTAATGACATCCGGAAGAAGTGGTGAGGATCTAAATACCAAAGTGTACGCAAGCTAGTGTAAATATCCAATTGATTAGCAGGCTGTTGAGTTATGGGACACGAGGATCACAACCAAATACTCGTGGAGGTTGTGGCCCTTATATGGTCATACGCGTAATCAAATCCTATTGCTAGGGGTAGTCCAATAATCGTAGGCTTGGTTAGCAAGTGATGTTCGGTGTGATCATTTTTTCTATTTTCTCAGCAAAAGTTGTGGGCGTGCATAGAATTGTTAAACGCAAACTTGTATCAATGTCAGTTATCAATTTCGGCTTGTTGGGTTGTGGGACCAAGGGATCACAACTATAAGTATTTTCCTACTTAGACCATTAATGGTTATTTAGATTGAATTAGAATAGTGGTTGTAACACAAGCTAACTATCAAAAGAAATCTAATATATGTTTTTGTTGTTTTCACAATATATTGGAATAAAGCAATGAAAGGAATATAATCTAGCAAAAGTAAATGTTTTTGTTCTTTTCTGTTTTTAAGAAAAGTATCTAATCTAATAAACAAACTAAATACAAATGATTAGTCGGATGTAGCTAATTACTTGTGCAGATTTGTGAATTTAAATCTAAAACAATTAATCTAATGTAATCAAAACCCTTCAAACCCTACCTCAGAGGTGAAGAACAAATCATAACCCAGAAGAGCTATTGTTCCTCACAACTTCCCTGTAATGTCAAAGAGCAAGCTTTCTAATGATTTGATCTATTTGTAATTACCTAATTAATTGAAATGAACAATTTCGCTACTCTATTTGATATGTAATTGAAATTAATGATTTGAAATTGAAAATTTGATAAACAAAGAAGAAAAACACACAACTCCAACCTGGATGAGCAAGAGCTTTGGAAAATCTAGTTATATATGTATCTTTCCCCTCAGTTTGTTCCTTTCTTTCTTCAAGTGTTCATGCGAGTCCAAAGAATTGGGAATGCAAGAACAACAACAGAAGAAGACATTTGAGCAATGGTAGCTTGAAGGCATTCTAGTTGCAATGCAGGGTAGAAGAGTGATAAAGACAAGAGATCGAGCTTGGCTATGCAATTCCTAGTGAGATTATGACAAAGCAATACAATGTAAGATACAAAAAAATTCTCGTGCCATTTTCTTGAATAAAAAAATGGAATATATAAGAATTTGGTCTTGGATGTGCCTTCATGCATAAGGCAAGAACAAGTAGTTCCAACTAATTAAATCTATTTAAAATAGAAGAGGGAAGGAGAACCAATCAATTGAAATTATTTTTGAAAATTTGGTTCACGGATGCATTCTAGAAGTGAATTTAAGTGAAGCGTTACATATTAAAACACACATGAAGAGTTCGGAAAATCGCAAGGCTACACGCCTAGGCAGGGCGGCGGTCCTTGCACTAAAGGTCAAAACTTGCACAGAAAGAAGTGGGGATCTCGAAGAAAGCATGGAAAAGCTAAATAAGGATGTCTAGGCTACAAATATACATTGTGAATGGGTTTTGGAGCTCAAGCACCTTCTTGAAAGGACTTGAATCATTATTGGGGATTTTGGTAACCGTTTTCCAACAATGTAGCACATGCAATTTTAGGTGCGTACAGTAATTTTTGGAGAAGTGATTGCGACAAAATATTTAGATGAAGAACCAAATTTAGAGGCTTTAGGAGGTGTAGGTTTGATTAGAGGATTGCGCATGGGATGTAGCTGAGATATTAGACAAAAGAGGTTTGTCTTCTTCAATAATAAGGTCATCATATTCTATAAGATTGTGAATGAGGTTTGGAGAGCCCAAAATGTCCAAAGATCATGTCCATGGGTACAATAATAGACACAAATGGTGTTAGAATCAAACCACGTGGGTTTTTTTCCACGTGAATCAAAGGATTTGATGGGGGAAGGATGATTAAAGAAGCTTGAACGAGGCGATGAAATATTTCAATATATGACCCAATGGGGATTTTGGAAGAGGGAGATTTTTAGATTATGGATTAAGTGGAGGATGAAGGTAAAAGCGGTGCCTTACTCTTGTGAGGCTTTGTGGGGGCCTTAGATTCGCTTTAGACTTTAAATGAGGAGTGGATGGTTTTGATTAAAATTTATATATGGGAGGAAGGGTGGATGGTTTTGATTTGGATTTAGAATAGGGAGGAGGGATGGATGGTTATGATTCAAATTTAGCACGGATAAAGGTTGTAGGAGAAGGGCCTAGTCCCAAAATGGATGGGCGAGGTCCTAAAATAGAATATTTTGCATTGGATGGTTAAGAAGGATGAGGTTTTAAAGGAGTGATCTCTAACTTTGTATGTAGATGAGTGAGATAATTTTGAGTGGGAATGCCAAGGTCCGTAGATTTTGATTGTGGGGTTTAGCCTTAGCGGGGATGACAATAATTTCAATCAAGGGCTTGTCCTTGGGAGGAGGATTATATTATTTGGACATTGTTGAGGATGAAACAACTCAATTTGAAGATGGTGTTCAGAAAATATGATTAGTAGGATGAGGAAGGATTGCAGATTATGTAGTGTTTCAAGGTTTTGATATACAAGTGGGGCGATTTGTTGAAGATGAGGTGGAAATAAGGACATCACATGTGATAGACTCAAGGGGAGATTCCTACTTGATAAAGGTTTGAGGTGATGTAGGCATGGTCATAGACTCAAATATGGATGTGGGTATAGGTATGGATATAGATGGAATTATAGATGTAGGGGTAGATGTTGAAGTGGGTATAATACATGTGGGGATAGAGATAGTCGTAGATGTAGGTACATTGGATGGAGAATTTGTAGATTTGGATGGTGGTGGAATAGATGTAGGTATGGGTAGGATATAATATGTAGGCATAGATGTTGAAATGGCTATGATAGATGAGGGAATAATGGAAGTGGGTAGTGATAATGAAACCAGACTTAAATTATTAATCGTGTGGGATTCGGGCAGCTAAGATGTGGGTTGATTAGCTTGGTTATTGGGTGGATGATTAGGGAAGGGATGCTTGAAGACATATAGGGGCTAATTAGAGGAGCGTTAGGATTTTCGAATTGAATTTCCCCATGATCGATGAGTCGTTTTACAAGATCCTGACGGTGCAACACTTTTTGATATCGTGATCTGTGGACTTAGTGATGTTTACTATGGTGGTCCTCGCAATAGCATGTGGGTTTGGGATGCAATTCATCAATAGGACAGATAGGAGGAATTTGGATGAGGCATGCAACCATGATTTTGTCGAAGATAGAGTCAGAGGATTCTCTCGGGGAGTATAATTAGGAGTTGGCCAAGGCCCTTTGTAGAGGCTTAGCATAGGACGTTTATGTAGAAGAACATTTGATTGCGATGGCATTGGCTGCATTTTTGGGCTTTTCATTATGAGTGGTGGATGATTTAGTAAATTTGTTTTTGGCTTGTTAGATTGATTTTTGAAATGGCCTTGCTCAAGGTCACGTAGTTCCAGTTATGAGCCATGGTGAATGCTTTTACAAAGGTTTGAAAAGATTGGATTTGAAGAGTGGATGAGATATGCTTCGCACATGATGTAGAAAATAGTATGATAAGCTCGGTTTGGGGACTCAAGAAGGACAATTGGTTGATGATGCCACATCGCCTAGAAAAAAATTGTGATAGATTCATCATTAAATTTCTTAATGGTGTAGAGGTCGGTAATGGTGATTTTACGCACAATATTGATAGAGAATTTCTCTAAAAATATTGCACGAGTTTGGTGAAAGAGAATATATAATTTTTGGGAATGTCGACATACCAATCCAAAGCATGTCTAGCCAATTACATGGGGAAAGTGCGGAGCGTGAAGTCCCGATCGTGAGCGATAAGATAACATGTGTGCCTAAAGGCATGAAGGTGATGTTGTGGATCCTCCTTACTATTTAATTTTAAAAATTAGGAGTTATCAGTATGGATGATAAGGATTGATAGGGATGGATGGGTTAATGGGCTCGTTGCAAATTTTTTTGTAAGAGAAGGAAGTTTAAGAACCCAAAGTAGTGGCTTCAAGATTGGCCATTCTGCTTAGTAAATCTTGTATGGGGTCATTGGATGTGTGGGGGTGAGGAATTATTTGTGTGGTTTCTAGTTTTAAGATGTGAAGGGTTAATTTGGGGATGAGATTGATATTTTTGGGGATAGGTAGGATTTTGTGGAGGTGGTCGATAAGGAGGGAGATAATTGAAAGGTTGAGATTTGATAGGTCGGGAGGGAGGATTGTTTGAGGTGATGTAAAGATAAATGGTTTATTAAAAATGAACATAATGTAACTATAGTTTAAGGCATTCAAAGAGATGGTTTATATGTATTTTCTAGTTTTCCTTTTGCTTCTTGTTTAATCGTTAATCAAAGTGATTTGCAATTATGGCATAAGATATTTGGTCATGTTAATTTCAGGAGTATGCATGACATGTCTCGTTTAAACCTTGTAACTGGTCTGTCACTCATTTCCCAAAATCATGAGACTTGTGAATTTTGCTTACATGGTAAACAATCTGGTAACCCTTTTCATAGTCATCAAGATGATAACTCTTCAGAACCTTTAGAGCTTGTTCATAGTGATGTTAAAGGACCACTAGAAGTTTCCTCTATTAATGGTTCTCTGTATGTTGTCACTTTTATTGATGATTTCTCTTGTATGATTTGGTCGTATTTTATTAAAAATAAATCAGATGTCTTATCAAAATTTAAAGAATTTAAAGTTTTAGTCAAGAACTCTTCTAATTTTAAAATTAAAAGACTTAGAACTGACAATGGGGGAGAATATGTGATTCATTATATTGACTCATTTTATATTGAATGTGGCATTCAAAGGGAATTAGCCACTCCCTATTCTCCTCAGCAAAATGGGATTACAGAAAGAAAAAAATCACATTATTTTAGAGATGGCTAGGACCATGATTCATTCTGCTCAAGTTCCTAAGTTTCTTTGGGCAGAAGCCATGAACATTGTTGTTTGTATCTTGAATAGAGTTCCCACTAAAGCCTTAGTAAATTCAACTCCCTTAGAAAAATGGTCAAACCAAAAACCCAGTGTATCTCATTTGAGAATTTTTGGTAGCCCAACTTCTCTCTTTATTCCAAAGTCAAAACGGAAGAAGCTTGATCAAACTTATTTTCCTTGCATCTTTATAGGATATGGTATAAAAACTAAAGGTCTTAGGATATTTGATCCCTCTAAAAGATAAGTTATAGAAAATAGGAATTTTAAAATCTTAGAAAAACCTTTTTGTTCTTCTTCTTCATCTTGTTTCTTATGATGTTTTAAATGAAAATAAAAATGAATTTGAAAATTGTGAAAATGATGTATGTAATGAAGAAACTAGTATAGAACCTATGGTTAATAATGAGATTGTTCCTAGTACTTCGTAACTAAAAGACCTAGATGGGCTGAGTATGTTATTCAAGACTCTAACTCAGGTAACCTTCAGAAAATGACAAGAAGTCATCATACATACCATGCTTTGATGACCTTGTATGAACTTGAACCCCAAACCTTTGAAGAATCTTTTTCGATGAAAGATGACAAGAAGCCGTGAAATATGAATACTCTTATTTAATTAAAAATCAAACATGGGAATTAGTCCCTCCTCATGAAAAATTAAGTATAGTCGGATCTAGATGGCTATACAAATCAAATATAAAGTAGATGGTGTAGACATAAAATCATGCACTCTAGACAATATTTAGCTCGATCTTATACTACTATTTAAAAGGTTTTGAAGTGTACAAAGTACCAATTAATCCTCCCTTTTGCCATCTTTCTTTTATATTTTGTTTCATCTTTCCCGCGTCTTTCTTCTATTACCTAACCACCCATTTCGTTGCTTCCTCAAGATTCTAGCCCTAATTGTGTGCCCACTATACTTTGGGGTGCCCTGGTCCCACTTTTGGACGCCTCGATCTATGCATAACCTCTCCTGTTTCTTTTTGGGTTACTTCTATTCATTTTTCATGTTTATCTTTTCCTCGGTCGTGCCACTGTCGAGATTAATTACGAAATTGAGCTTGATACCCCTATAAATATAAATCTTATAAGACCATAACGAGGGCCCTAGGTCTTTCCATCCTATCACTAATATCACTCCATCTAGGGCTACATCTACTATATCACTTGTATCCATATAGTCTCTATACATTCTAGCTAGGAAAGTTTGCATCACACACATTCTCAAAGGAGGAAGGATTCTATCTATTCTACTATCTACATCTTATATTAGCTATTATAGCTCGTTACTTCACAAAGTGCAACCGACATGAGAGCACCTAAGACACTACATGCACACACTAACTAGAACTACATCCGGGTCTAAAATGTAGTGCAATGCTTAGCGATAAGTCCACCGGTTTGGTGGTGAGTTCAATCTAGCCTCTTCCTCTTCTTTATGTCCAGTGGCATCATCCATTTCATTCAACGAATTCGGTGCGACAAATAGGTAGGGTTTTAGATAGGCTTTTGACACTACCAAACACATATCTTGACCATTCACACAATTCACAAGGTGCCTTAATCCAATCAGGGGCACCCTGGGACCTCGTACACTCTTGGGTGCCTCATTCACTTCGCAGACCCGATCTACCCTTCGCAAGGTCCTTAAGTGGTCGTCTCGCAAAATCAATTTCTAGTTTCATGTCTCGCGACAGTCTACCATAATCGTTAAGTCATTTCCCCCTTTTCTCTTACACATTAGGGTTTCTATTTCACTTAGAATAGTTTATTTACATTTATTACACATTCTTTTACTTTATTTACTGCATTCATACAATGTTTTAGTCCTCCTATTTAGATTAACTAGGATTAACATATCATCCATACATTCCTAATTTTAGTTAATCATTTTGGTGGACCCGACGTCTCCTTTTAGCACCTTCTAGGGTTTTGTCTTTGCACTTCTCACCATGGGAAAGCACAATTAAAAGTCCTCTAAGTCCTCTAAGTCTCAGAACTACCTTACAATTTGATAGTTGTGGTCATGATTTTGTCAACACTCCTACCCCTTCTTCTCATTATAACCCTTGTCCTTCTTTCATCCAACTTCCATCCTTTGACATGGATCCTGGTGTCATTCAAGATGTTGTTACCAATTACTTGTGCACTATAAATCCCACTACTCTAGCTCAACTTATAGCTGAAGTTAAAGCTCTTCCTCCTACCGAGATAGATGACCCTAGCACTGCCTTACCTCTTGTTGCATCTCCTCCTTCTCAACCAACGGTTCCTTCCCCATCTCTAGCACCTTCACATGACCTAGTTCCTACCATTGGCATGATTGATACAGTCCCCTCTATTTCACCACCTACTATGGTTCTTCCCAACACTATCATACCCCCCACGCGTACTCCACACTACTTTGTTGTTTTCCATATTCCTCCCATGTCCCCTTTTCTTTATGAGATGCCATTCGCAACTACTCTCTGCATGCTTAGCACAATCTCTTCTTCACTATTTGATCTTACCACCGCTATTTTACCATACCGAGCCCCTTTACCTTCTTTAGATTTTATCTTACCCGTCGCTAACAACATCTTCCTCCATATATCCACAATTCACTTGCACCCTCTTCATCAATAATTATTATTGGGAACACATACCACTTGACACATCTTGCACCGCCACTGTATGTTCCCATGAGGGTATCCTTTGACTAGGTTTTGACTCTAATAATATCCATTCTCCTTTATGCGATCCACATCTATATCGTGGTTTTGTCATCCTTACTGTTGCATATGGTCCGTGTGTTTTCCATCTTGTAGTTCACCTTGCACGTACTCCCATTACTGCCCCACTCACTCTTGGACAATCTTGGCTAGATTATATCAGAGGGGCACTTGATCCTGATCATGTTGATATCACTTTTCCCATGCCATTTGGTGACGTCCACATTTTTAGCAGCTCCTTTCTTTGTTATTCACCTAACTACACTATTTGGTATGCCTTAGGATGCCCATTTCCTCCCTTTACCGATGAAAAATATGTCATGGTGATGCATATTTTGTGCATTCACATTATTTAGATAACCAACCACATACCCTTTCTTATCAAGTCTCATGTGTTGTCCAATAAAATTTTGATACCTATCTTGATGATTCTCTAGAAGACCTTCCCTCACCTTTACCCTCATGTGTTAACACCCATTCACCTCCTCCTACCGTCCTCTCTCTCTCCTTTGAGACAGTTGATGACTCTCCCATACGCAGCCTTTCCCCTACTACACCCATATGGGAGGCTATACATGTGATACAAGTTCAATGTCAGTCCATGGAAGCCACAATCATGTCTCTTCATGCTACAATTACGCAACTTCAGCATGCTCCTACTCCTCCTACAACTCCTACTCCATCCACCTCCCCTACCGGTCCCCTCCTTGATCCACCACTTCTACCCTCTCCATTACATATTTTTCTTCCTT
Source organism: Taxus wallichiana var. yunnanensis (assembly GCA_018340775.1). NCBI lineage: Eukaryota > Viridiplantae > Streptophyta > Pinopsida > Cupressales > Taxaceae > Taxus > Taxus wallichiana. Next base: position 702,940,901 of record CM031242.1, on the reverse strand, counting down.
CTCATGCTACTCCATAATACATTTTGGGTCATCTTCTTCACCACTAACTCCTTATGTTGTCACCTACTCACTCTTCTCCTCGCAACGGTTCACCCCCATTCATGATCGACCATTCGTCATTATCACCACCTTCAAGGACATCATACTCGATTCTTGTCATGTAGTAGCCCGTCTTATCGTGAGTTCCATCGATTAGATATCCTCTCATTCAGCACCCCACCTCCTCATATCCCACATACAGACCCCTTCGGCTCACCCAGTTCATATACGCCAAACTCGGCCTATCGCAGCCATCTCACCACCAATCTATTCAAGGCCACCTTCCCAATTTCCCCCTTCGAGCATCACACCACAATCTTCTTCGCTTCTTCATCCTTCGTGTGTATATCAATCTTACTCAGCCACACCAACCCTCTCCACCATATCCTCGTTGGTAGATCCCGGCCCTCCATTTGCATCATCTCTAGCATCGGTTCGGGACCTTCCCCCTTCAACCTTATTGGTTGATTTCTCCTTTCAACACACTTGGGGGCATAGCGAGATCACATCCCTCCCCTATTTATCTTCTAATAATTTTATAGCCTTACATTACGTATTTTCTCAACATATTCATCCTTTATCATGTATCATAGCACCCTCATTACGATGATGCACCCTAGTGCTTCGATTCACATTGGACTGTTGAGGGATTACCATTGCACTGAACCACACACACCACACATCTTATATCATCATTTATGTACATATCCTAGATCATTTATCATCATCTCTATACATCACCACACATCTTACATCATCTTGTACTTACCTCATCCCCTAGTTATGTATACATCATCTCTTTCATACATGCCACACTAGTCATCATCATATATGAGGCTAGTTTTATATTTCACTCATACATTCTATCTCTACGCTAGGTCACATTATCCATGGGTCTAGCTTTACCTATCACCACTACACATTCTATCTACACCTATCATCACACTTTCTACATCCTATTACATAAATACACATTCTATCCAACATGTGGTCACCTACACTCCCTTATCCTATGTGTTGCACTCACTACCCTATAACGCACTTTAGTTCCTCAATTTATACTCCTCGCCGAGGGTTTATCAATCAAATGGACCTTCCTTACATGCGACATGTCATCATATAACATACATCGGACTAGTGATCAATGCCCTAGGTTATATCATCACACACATATATCATCACATCATGGTATATACCTTAGGTTAAACGACCACTCCTTTAATCACTTCTACATCATTCTATTACATTCTATCACCTCCTATCATACGAGTGAATTCAAACTAGACCGAACTCCATACACATCAGCCATAACAGACATGGTGTCCTTCAAAGCAATTTTGTGGAGCGGTTACAGTGCTCGGGCCGGTTATAGTGGGTGGCCTCTCTACACTTCTCTATCCATTGGTGTAAGATCACCCAAAAACTAGTGCAATAAAGAGATCTCTTCAACAAATTGCAGCAGAAGTAGTTAGAGTTGGAGGACACAGAGCATTTCCTCCCTACACTTTTTTAGCCAAGGTGGCATGAGATCACCCGAAAAAATCACGACAGTAACAAGATATCCTTCTACACCCTTCTCTCGACATGGATCAGGTGCACATGTTCCATTTTTCCATTTACACTTTCTATTCTACCATACTTTACATTTCACTTATTTTACATGCATTTTTACATACATACATATTTGAATACTTGAGCATTTTCTCCTTACAAGTCCGTTGTATGAAAAATAAATAGTCAAATTGGGGGCAACAACAATAAACAATGACAATGACAATGACAACACACCACTACAGGCATTTGCTTTTACACGACAAAATGATTACACACACATTCTACATTCTAGGTTCACTCTCATCACTTTTTACACATTTTCATCTTTAGAATCCACACTCCTCCACATTTTTCTTTTTGTCATTCCACGCTTCTAGTCCATTGGCGCGTTCTCTTCTACACTCTACATGGACATCAGGTATGCTTCTCTATCTACTTTATGTTACCGAGTTGTTCGCTCACCAACATAAAGTGGGGGCAAAATGTAGACATAAAATCATGCACTTTAGACAATATTTATCCTGGTCTTATACTACTATTTAAAAGGTTCTCAAGTGTACAAAGTACTAATTAATCCTCCCTTTTGCCATATTTCTTTTATATTTTGTTTCTTCTTTCCCACATCTTTCCTATTACTTATCTACCCATTTCGCAACTTCCCTAAGATTCTAGCCCGATTCTGGACACCCCAGCTGCTACTAGGGCACCCCATTCTATGAACAACCTCTCCTATTTCTTTTTGGGTCACTTCTAGCCATTTTTCATGTTTATATTTTCCTCATTCGCTTTGTCAGATTAATTTTGAAATTGAACTTGAGAGCCCTATATATATATATAAAGCTTAAAAGACCATAATGAGGGCCCTAGGTCTTTGCATCTTATCACTACTATCACTTCATCTAGGCTTGCATCTACTACATCACTTGCATCCACATAGCCTCCATACATTCTAGCTATGAAATTCTCGCATCACACACATTCTTAGAGGAGGAGGGATTTTATCTATTCTATTATCTACATCTTATATTATTTACTATAGGTCATTACTTCAAAAAGTGCGATCGACACGAGAACACCTAAGGCACCACATGCAAACACTAACCATAACTACATCCAGTCTGAAATGTAGTGCAACTCTCAATAAGTCCACCAGTTTGGCGGATGAGGTCATTCTAACCCCTTCTTCTTCTTCATGTGCGGTGGTGTCATCTAGTTCATTCAAATAATTCGGTGTGATAGACAGGCGGGGTTGAGATATCCTGCGACACTACCGAACAAAGATCCCGACCATTTCCACATTTTATAGTGCCCAAAATCCAAACCGGGGTTCCTCGTGGCACCCTAGTACACTCCCATGTGCCTCTATCACTTGAATAATCCAGATCTATGCTTTGCATGGTCCCCGAGTGGTCGCCTCTGCATAATCAGTTTCTGTTTCAAGTCTATGACATCCTGTGACGCAGTCTATCATAATTAGCTAAGTTATTTCCACCTTTTCTCTCATACATTAGGGTTTCTATTTCACTTAGAATAGTTTATTTACATTTATTACACATTGATTTACTTTATTTAATGTGTTCATACAACGTTTTAGTCCTCCTATTTATATTAACTATGATTAACATATCATCCATACATTCCTAATTTTAGTTAATCGATGGCAAAAGATAGATAAATTCAAAGCCTAACTTGTAGCTTGAGGATTTACTCAAAACCCGACATCGACTATGTAGAAACTTTTGCACCACTTGCAAAAATGAGCACGAGAAGGATTTTGGTTGCCCTTTTAGTTGCTCAAGTATGGTTGGGAAATCCATTAAATAGATGTAAAAATACTTTTTTGAAAGGCTTTGAAGAACTAGGAAAAGAATCGTATGTTTGTAAATTAAAAACAAAATTGTATGGTTTAGAACAAGCTCCTAGAGCTTGGTATTCTAAAAGCAATAGTTTTTAATGAAATTGGTTCTTCTAGTTTGTGCATTTGATAACGGTTTATTTTTAAAATTAAAGAAGATGTTATTATTCTCATTGTATTGTATGTTGATAATTTACTAATCACTAGTAATTCTAACACTTTAATTATGAAAATTAAATGGAAATTAATGCAATACTTTGAGATGACAAATTTAGGTTTATTACATCATTTTTTAGGCATGGCTATATTTCAAGATAAAAATTCTAATGTAGTATCTCAATCACAATATGCAACTAATATGCTTAAAAGATTTAATATGCTTGATTGTAAACCAATTTCTATTCCTATAGAAGTAGGATGTAAACTTGATCCTAACCCTGCATGTGAAAAAGCTAATCCTACTTTATATAGGAAACTTATAGGAAGTTTTATTTATCTTACTATTACTAGACTTGACATTTCTTATGCAGTAGGGATTGATTCAAGGTTTATGCAGGAACCTTATCAGGATCACTAGAAGTTAGCAAAAAGAATTTTGTGTTATGTAAAGGGCACTATTAATTATGGTTTACATTATGTTTCATCTAATAATGCATATTTACATGGATATTGTGATTCTGACCATGCTAGTGATGTGATAGATCGTAAATCTACAACTGGATATATATTCAAGTTTGGTGCAGGTTCCATTACTTGGAGTAGTAAAAATCAGCTGATAGTTTCCATTTCTTCTACTAAGGTAGAATACAAAAGTGCAATGGAAGCAACAAAAGAAGCCATGTGGCTGAAAAGGCTGTTGGAAGAAATTCACATGGAAGTTAAAGGAAGTACAAAATTACTAGGATGACTCCATACCACCTTTTGACATTCAATGGTTGAATGAATTCATTTCCACGATCTTTCTCCTAAATCATGAAATTTTATGTTATCCAATCCTGCATCAATAAATTGACCAATTATGCTCTCCTTTTAGATCTTCAAAACTTCAATCCTTGACAACCACAAACAACATTATTGGACTATCCAATTGACCAATCATGTGACCTTTTGAGTGATAACCTTATTGGAAAACCTTTGGTTCCTTATCGGGATGAGATTCTAGGGTGTATTGTTGGTGGATATAGATGCACTCATCCGAGCTATGCAGATATATTTTAGGGATTATGATTCAGTCATAGGTTATAACAACTATATTATTTTATTAGTATCATGATTATATGTTATGATGTGTACTTGATATTTTGGTACTCTTCGGCAGCCATTAAATGTCATAAAATGAATGTGATGTGAATATTTCTATGTATTTTATTTGTAAACTTGAATTTCCTCAAAACCAACATCTTATTTATTTGATTTATTGGGAAGCTTCAAGACTCTTCTTATTAGTTTTGTTTTCTTACGATATTTTCATAGTTTGAATGCATATACTTTTCCACTTTCTTGGTTTATGAGATTTATTAGTTTTGTTTATTTTTTGAATCTCAAAGCTTCATGGTTTTGAATTCACTTGGCTAAATGTCGTCAAGAGTGTAATGGGGATTTCCTTATTTGTTTGATGAGATGGTTCTATCTTGTTCGTATTGTGTACGCATCTTATATGGGGGTACTCCTAAGGTGTCATGTCTGCATGCATGGTGTTTCAATAACATACCTGGATATTTTAGTGATGGGGATTTATGCATCCAATACCATGGAGTGACACAAGCTCACTTGGCTACCTCATACTTAGTCCTCTTATGATGTAGTGACACATGTGATATTTAGTTCTCATAATTGGTGGAGAGACATATATGATACTTAATTATCCTTTGCAGAGTGGCCTCTGTGACATGCACTATAGTTGGTGGGTTTCATGGTGATTTGTGTTTATATTTACACCCCAAAGTTGATGTTACGCATAGTTGAGATAGATAAGGGATTCATTTCGACTTCATGATTGAGCTTTAGTTTATTCACTCTTCCAGATTTTAGATTACTTGAGAATAGTGTAATTTTGGAATGTGGAATTCTCCTAAAAATATGAGATGGGACACTTGAAAAATTTTACTTGATTATTTCATCTTTCATCGAGGAAAGGTTACCGAACAATATTATAGACTCTTTTGGCCTATATTTTTCCATTGTACCTAAAGTGATTTGTTACATTGGGTCTTAAGGACCCCACTACGGATGTGCTTTTTTTTCCCTATAATAGATGTGCTTTTTCATACCCTATTGTTATGTGTTGTATGTACCACGTTATATACCTATTGATATGAATTCTATATAATGAAAACCATGTTTTGGGTATTATATTTTATACACTTACAAATGAATTTTAAGGTAGAATTAGATCTTCTCCAATTGCCACAATATTCCTCTAGCAAAATAATGCCTAGTCTCTTTTGGAAATTTTCTCCAATTTGTCTCCTAGCTCTCACAATAATCATTTTTCAATACATATTCTATTGTCCATTAACCTTCAAATACTATCAATGCCTTATATAGCTTAGTATCATCGTTTGACGCAATGGTCAAGTCATAAATTTCGCAAAGCACGGGATAAGGGTTTGAATCCCTTATCCCCCTCTTTCATTTTGATTTTCCTTTGTGGGAAAATGCTTATATTGGGCAGCAGTTGAGTGTATTTCGGTCTTAAGATTAATTTCTCTAATTCCAAGTGTGTAGGCCATATGGTAATATGCTATGTTGGGCTGTATGGAGGTTAACACCAAGTTGGAAAACTATGTTGGGATGAGTGGAGGTTCGGGAGATTGATGTGGTAACATCACGAGATAAGATATAGTGAGTTGGCGAGCTACGTGGCATAGAGCTGGTAGATAAGGTTGTTAGGATGGTGAGGTAGGTAGGTTGACTCGGTCGGTCAAGTTGGGTCAGCTCGACTCACCGTGTCGATGTCCACCAAGCTAATACAATGCACAATGTTTACAATTACTCTACAATATATCGCACATTCATCCTGATATGAATAACATAAGTAATTATATATACAAGCTTAATAATGGTGATATGAAGATAAGAGGCAAAGACACCCCTCAACAAAAATATTATGTCGATCTTAGCCGAGGACCCCCACCAACAAACAAGGGGGCCCACCCATTCGTAAACAAGTGTTAAAGACCGGCATCACAAAACCAAATTTTTCTTCATACCACTTGTCGCAATTTAATTGGTTCACTTGGTGAATGTGCACACATCCATGTCACCAACCCATAGTCCATTATTTTTACTAGTTGGCCAAAAATTTCAGTGGGTTATATCTTTTGCATACATGCTTAGTTTTCAGTAAATAAAATATCAGGAAAGATATTAATTTTCTCTACATAATACAACTTCATGGGACTGATTCGAGAAGATCATAAATCAATGTTTCTCAATGAGGATCCTCTAGATCACTCCCACCCACTGAGAAAATTTTGGACCTCCAAAAGTGTTTTCAATTCATAAAGAGGTGAGGGTACTTCTCCCTCACCTTCCGGTTTCCATCCATATTAACTTGTTCGGATGCATGTCTTTCAAACACACACACACACAAAGATATTTAACATCTCCCCTTTGTGAGGTTCTGACCTTCCTATCCAAAATGATATCTTCCTGTAACTCATCCAAATACTCAGGTGCAAAATCATCAACAGAAGGTACAACATTAACATCATGATCAATAATCATAGGTGGTTCATACAATTTTAGGTTTTCAACATTTACAACTGAATAAATTTACATGTAAGGTGGTAAATCCAACTGGAAAGCATTATTACCAATTTTCTCCAAAATTTAGAATGGACCATACTAAATTGGTTTTAAATTTTTACATTCCCCTTTCATCCTTTCTTTGCTCATGTGAAGTGAAACTGAATCACCTACTTGGAATTTGTGATCAGTTCCATGTTTATCATGCCTAGCTTTATATTTTTCTTGACTTTTCTCCAACTGTTCTCAGAAAAATTGACGTGCTTGTTGTATTCTCAAAGCATAAACTTTTTGACTTTGTCATTATCACTAAGTACACTAACAATTTCTTTTCCAAAAGAGAAATCTAATGGAGATTTAGGCAGATAACCAAAACAAGTCTCAAAAGGATACTTCATTGTAGAAGAAGGTTATGCACGGTTATAAGCATGATGCACATAATACAAATTTTCATCCCAAAAATGATGGGTGTCGTTATTCCCTTCATTTAATCAACTTTTGGTTAATGCCATATTCAAACCAGGGGTGTGTCTGAAGCTATATGCAACAAGAAGAATCTTAGTGATCTAGTAATTGATAGTAGGTATTTATTATTTATTTTATTTTCTGGGGAGGTTTTAAAATGTTTTAGGATTCTTTGGCCAAAGCCTTATTAAAATTAAATGAAAGAAGATTCTTGAAATAAACACTCTTTGCGTAATGAAATGAATTTTGGAAATAAACACACGTTTGCAAAATGAAATAAATTACTGGAAATAAACACACGTTTGCAAAATTAAACACACTTGCTTGGAAATAAACACATGTTGTGAAAATGCTTACAAGGAAATAAGAGTCTAATCTATAACACCTGCAGGGACAAGTACATAATATAATTCAACTGAAGAATCAAAAGCATTTACAAAATTAATACTTAATGATTTACACGAATTGCTTAAAAATATAAATACCAATAAAATAAAGAATCATGCTTCTTGGAGGAGTGGGCCCTTGCTCCACCTTGAATTAGGAGTTGACAAAGTATGATTCTCTCAAAATGAAATGGCTATCTTATTACTGAAAATGTTCTGTCTTATAAAGATTTTATGTATTTCTATATCATCTCTTATATATCCTATTTAATATATCTACAGGTCTTTATATATATTTCATCATCAAAGATGCATTTACAACCATAGCTATCTATTGATTCAAGTGGAATCGAATAGTGCCCAAAATAGATGTGGATTTTAAACCTTACTAGACATACAACCTGTCGATCCTATATAAATATTTTTGGATCTCGGAGTATGAAGAATCAGCAATCTGTTGATCTTCTCCTGATTGGAAGGCCCATTAATTTCTCTAAGATCATATTTTCTCAAAATAAATAGATCCCCATTGATTCTAGAACTTGGAGAAGTTCTTGAACCAAAGGGAACTATTCCGTAACTAATATGTGAAAGTTTTGGCGCTAAGCGCATGAGTTCTGGAACTAAGTGCTAGAGTTCCGGAACTAATTCCGAAGGTTCCGGAAATAAGCGATAGAGTTCCTTAGTTGTGTGATGGAGTTGGAACTAATCTCGGAGGTTCCAAAGATACGTTTTATTGAAGCCAATGTTCCAAAAAGGTGCGGGTTGCTTCATACTTTGATTATCTGACCGAATATGACCTGTTTTATTCACAAAAATTGAATTTCCACACACTTTGTTAGGAATTATAGAGTTTTTAGACGTTAGAACTAAATCAAAAAAAGATGGACAATTACATCCTAACTTATCTCTAGATCAAACAAAGGTTAAACTATGCAGATAAAATTTGCTAAAAGGATGTAGAATGAGAGCATTCATTGTACATTGATGAAGCATATTTTAGCCTCATCATCTCTCTCACACTTACTTGTTTGTAAGTCCTCTTACAAACTCTATTCTTCAAAATTAGGATTATGAATTCTACATTCTAACTAATCATTGAGATCAAATGGCTAGAGCTGAATATCCCAGTGCTTTAGCTCAGAAGTGTTGTATCCTGATCCTTCTTTTATCTTTCTCTGCCAATTCTCAAACTCAATGGGATCCTGAGGTTCTCTGTTCTACCATGGAGACATGGGAGTGAGAAGGAGAGGAGGCCTTGTTCTCATTCCCATCCACATGCCCCTGTGTTTTTCATTGACATGAGGGATTAGTGTACACAAAACTCTAGCTCTTTCTAGACTCCATATTAATTTCATAGGAAATATCACTTTTCTTCTTCTTAATGCAGCTCCATCTCTTCAAGCATTCATCGTAAATATATTCAAAAAATTTCTCCTCATAAGAGGTGAAGGCATCAATGCTCTTTTGTAGGCTGGAAATATAATGTTCCTTAAATCTATTATCAAAGGCATGAGTTCTGAAATGTTTGGCAAAGGAAAATGGCTTCCCATAATGAGTCCTCATACATAGGCTTGATGAAATGGCCTTTAGTAAATGTTCAGTATCCCTATTTTTCCAAGCTACCTGATTTTGGAGTATTGAAATAAATGCGTTCATTGGCTTTCCCTTACATACGATTAATCATGAAGCGTGTATTCTCTTCCAAAGATAAATTTCAGAGATAGAATTCGTAGAGGATATTTTTCTGATTTTTGCCTTTGGTTGAGGAATATGTTGTCATGAACTTTGATTCATCCTTTATTTCATGTGGAAGGCCACATGCAATCCTTGATAGTTGTCAGCGAATAAATTATTCTTCCAGAAAGACATTGTATGTAGGAGAAGGTCTCCTACATGTGAGTAATCTTTCACTCATTATACAGACCATTTGTATCTTTACCAGACATTTAAATTTGTCTTCTTCCATTTTGTAAAATTTTTCTTCCCACTCTTTCCTTGCCTTCTTCTCCTCTTCCATCTTGCTTCTTAGTTCCTCATTTGATATTTTGAATTCATTAAGCTTTCTGTAGGTATCATCACACAACCGCTTAAGTGGCAGTAAGTCGGGATTCGACTGCAGACAACTCTATTCATTGAAGATATCTTTGACATAGCACTCTGTTTACTAGCCAATTGACATTCTTTTTCTTTTTCCATCATTTGTTGTTTGACCAATGTCAATTCTTCATTGTTATTTTGAGCCTGGTTTTCGGTTGTTCAATGAGCATTTCCTATGCTCCAATTTGAGTTTGAGGAAGTTTAATTCCTCATCTTTTCCTTGATGATAAGTTCTGCTATGGACAAGAACAGAGTATGTTTTAAGTGTTGTTTTTCCTCTTTTCTAAGAGTTCCTCAAGAGATGGACATTGTTCTTCTACCAAAGGGGATTTTCCTTTCAATCTCCATAATGCTAGTTGTTCTTCCTCATGTGACATCTTTCTTGAGTCACCCATCTCCTGAAAATCCTGCTCTTCAAATATTTCATTATCTTTTTCAAATTCCTCTATTTGGCTTGGTAGAGGAGGATACATTTCCATGATGCCCAAAATATCAACAACGTCTTTCTCCAAACCCTCTTGTGTTTCAATAACCACTGGAGTTTCCCTAGACTTCTTATGAACTCTTTTTCTTCGAGGAGCTTCAACTTGTCCTAAAGTGGGATTTATTCTTAAACTTCTTCTTATTTTTACTTCATGATCCAACTTGAGTGAACTGTCACTATCAAAGATAGGTATTAGTTCTTCTAGTATTACTACAAAGGAAGGAGTTTCTTTTGAAGACACAATAGGTTTTATAGCTTTGATCATCCTTTCAGATCTCCTTCTCTTTGACACTTTACCCTCACTTATTTACTTCTTTTTCTCTTCAGGGGGGTCAATCTCCAAGTTAATTTTAGGGAAGAAAGGGTTTGGTATTCCCATTTTGATAATATCAGGGTTTTTCCTTAACTTATTGAGAAATTTTTCCCATGCTTCTTCTCCATTTTTCTTGGAGAGAAAATGATGCTGAAAAACCAAATGGACTAATCCATGGTGTTTTATTGTTCCAACACCCCAATAATACCTTTGATCCATTGTCTGGATAGAGTCAAAGAGGAAACCAAGAAGGTTTAATATATATTATGGTTTTGTAGCCCCATACCTAAGATGTATCAGCATTTTCAGGACCTCCCTTCCCACAGTTCCATATTCACCATCGCATGTTAGGTACTTAACTACCCAAAATGCTACTCTGTCAAAAGGTTTGGGTAGTCTAGCTCTTCTGACCCCCTTGATGATCTTCTTAGTGTTATAAATATATTGGGGTTCAAATTCACCATCTTGTATTAATGTTTCCACCATTTCGTTAGGGTCCCTTTTACAGGATTTGGAATATGTACAATCTGTATCCCAGATACATTACTCATTATATTGACGGTAAAAGGAATTACAATGCTTTTAAACTTAGTTCTAGACTATTCTAAATTTACACAAACTCCCTTACCAATTCGTCATTGTACCTTGAGAATTTTTTCAGAACTCCAACCAAACCTACTTGTTCAAAATGGTGGCCGCTACCTCTCCATCTCGCAATAAGTTGAGTGTTATCTTCTGGCTCGACTTCTTTTTGACCCGCATGGTTCCAAGGATGATTCAAATTCTTGCTTCCTTCAAACCATTTTTACACAAGGAGATAATCGCAGAATCGCTGGTTTTAGTGCAAGGAACTACCGATTTTGGCTATGGAACTCGCTAGTTTTCCTTGAATTTTTATGCAATTGCTTTCTTTTTTTTTTTTATTCCACCTAAATGATAATTCATTATTAATACGTCTCCAATTTTACCTATCTATTTCCATCACCTTCATAATTATTTCCCTTTATTCATAATGTACAATGAATGACTCATAATACCGTTGACTTAAGTCAAGTCTAATCACACATGCCAACTTTAATTTAAATATTTCAATAAGATTAAGATATAATTACCGTCCTTGCTGACGTAATCCAAGTGCCTTGATGACTCATCATTCCTAAAAAAAGGTGAAAAATAGTTAGAAAAGACAGTTGGAATTGCAAAGAAGCTCTTTTATTTCAAATTTGCCATTTATTAAGGAGACCAACCGCCATTTCTAGTTTTCAATTGGTCTCGAGAGATTTTTTATTTTTGGGGAAGAGAACGCCATTTATTAGTTTTCATTCCTTCCTTTATATATATATATATATATATATATATATATATATATTATTTTTATTTTTTTTTTTTTTTGGGGGAAGAGAGCACCATTTGTTGGTTTTCATTCTCTTCCCTTTAATTTGGATCCATGCATCTCGATTACTTGATCATTTTGGAAGAACTAGGTTCTTCCATATGATCAAATTCTTTGTCTGCTTCAAGAATTCATCCCTAGTAGGAGGATTCCTATAGAGTTTTAGCCTATGATCATTGACCAAAAGTGTCCTTCTGCTGCCATCAATAGGAAGAAGTTGAATAGAACCATTATCATATATTTGTTCAATCTGATAAGGTCCTAACCACCTAGTTCTCAATTTGCCTTTGAATTGCTGGTACTTGGAATAAAACAGTAATGCTCAATATCCTACCTTGAATTTCCTTTCCTTGATGTGTGTATCATGCCACTGCTTCCTTTGGTCTTGGATTATCTCTATTTTTTGAAGTGCCTCCAATCTTAGCTCATCCAATTCATTGAGTTGTAGAATTCTTTCCTTTTGTGTTGTATATAACTTAATACCCAATCTAGATGGTGTCCTCAATGTTTGCAGCTTCAAATTCAATAGGTAATAAGGGCTTATTCCCATAGACTAACTCATATGGTAAGAACTTTGTTGTAGTCTTCCAAGTTGTGTTATAAGTCAAGACATGCCTCGGTGTAGCCTCTTCAGCAGAATCTCTTATGTTTGCCTCAACTGTCTTGGTGAGAATGTTTTCCAATTCCATGTTTGTCACTTTTACTTGTCCATTTGATTGTGGGTGATAGGGAGATGAATTCCTATTATTGATCTGATAGTGCATTGTGAAGGCCTGGATCATATTAGACATGAACTGTGGCCCTTGATCTGAAACTATACTCCTTGGTGCACCAAACTTCATCATAATTTTGTGCTAAAGGAAATCAACAACTCGCTTCTTTAGTAGCATTTGTTAAAACTTGCACCTCTGCCCACTTTGTTACATAATCAGTACACACAAGAATGTTCTCCTTTCCTTGTGATGGAGGACTAAAAGGACCAACAAAATCCAGCACCCACCTTTCAAATGGTTCAATCACCACTTGAGGTTGTAGAGACATTTCATTGATAAAGGTTGGTTGTCCCATCCTTTGACATGGATCACACCGCTTGATATATTTCTTCACATCTTTATATAGAGATGACCAATAATAGTTAGTGCCAAGTATTTTGTGAGTTGTTCTTTTCACTGAAAAGTGTCCTCCACTTGGTTCATCATGACATGCCCTAAGTATGTCAAAAATTTCATCTTCTCACACACACCTACGTAAAACCAAATCAGGACCACATTTAAATAACATTCCATTTAACCACTTAAATTGTGCACTGGTTTTAATTAACATTTTCATTTGTTTCGTAGTAAATGAAAGTGGAAACTTCCACGATGCAAGATAATTCACCATATCAGCAAACCATGGTGCATCTCGCTGAAATAACAAATAATTGTTCATCGGAAAGTTATCCTTAACTAGATCTTCTTCCTTGTAGTGGTCGGTGTTGACAGAAATCAGCTACCACATTAGATTTTCTGGATTATCCATGATGGTAATATCAAATTCTTGTAAATTTAATAACCATCCGATTACCCTACCTCCAACCACTGGTTTGTTCATTAAGTATATAATTGCGGAGTGATCGAATGTACAAATATTTTGTACCATGTAATATAATGTTTGTACTTATTAATGGAATAGATCACATCAATAAATTAAGTTTCGGTGGTGGTGTAATTTCTTTCAATGGAAGTAAGATTTTGATAAGGTAGTAAATAGCATACATTTTTCCTTCTTCATTTTTATGTCCTAAAACGCACAATTGCATTATTTGAGGCATCCTGTTAGGATGTGGAAAGGTTTCTCCTAGTTAGGTCCTCTTAAAATTGGGGTAGTGATTAATTTTTCTTTGATCTCTTTAAAATCATGTTGACATTTTTCATCCCACAGAAATTCACAGTCCTTGGTAAGAAAACTAAACGTGGCGGCAACAATCTTACTAAAATCTTTAATAAAATTCCTATAGTACCTAGCATGTCCTAAGAATGACTTGATATCCGTGGGGGTTTGAGGAACAGGTAAGTCTAAAATAATCTTGATTTTTTCTTGATCAACTTGAATTCCTCTTTTTGAAATGTGGTGTCCTAGTACAATTCCCTCATCAACCATCATCAAACATTTCTCATGAATAAGAGAAAAATGATGTTGTTCACATCTTGTTAATACTCTTTCCAAATTCGCCAAATCATCATCAAATGTGTCTCCATGCACAGTAAATTCATACATGTATACCTCTACACAATCATTAGTTAGATCTGCAAAAATTACAAGTACAACCCTTTGGAAGGTTGCTAGAGCATTACATAGTCCAAATGGCAGTACCCTATAGGCAAAGGTTCCCCATGGACAAGTAAATGTAGTTTTGTCCTGATCCTCAGCAGCAACTCTAATTTGATTATATCCATTAAAGCCATCTAGGAAGGAAAAGTATTGTTTACCTGAAAGGTTTTCTAAAACTTGATCTATGAATGGTAAGGGAAAATAATCTATAAGTGTAGCTTTGTTTAATTCCCTATAATCAACACAAATTCTTCATTTCCCATTATTTTTAGGCACAATTAAAAGGGGAGACACCCACTAACTATCTAAGATAGGGTAGATAAAACCTACTTGTAATAGTCTTTCAATTTCTTGTTTGACTATGTCCCTTAAGGTTGGATTGATCCTTATTTGAGGTTGCCAAACTAGTTTAACGTTTTTAGTATAAATGTGATGGGTGCAAATACTTGGGTGTATTCCTTCCATGTCTTTATAGTCCCAAGAAAAATCTCTAGTATGACCTTTCAGAACATCAAACAATTTAGCTTCTTCATCATTTTCAAACCAGCTATTAATGTTTAAAATTTTACCGGTTGAATTTCAATATGTTTGGTTCCAGTGTGTGATGAATCGATTTATCAAAGGGTTCTATTAGGGTGTGTAGTGGACATGAATAAGGTAACAACATGTGATATGTAGCCACATATATAAAATTCCCTTAAGACATAATACTAGATAAAGAAAAGAAGCGAGTTATGATACTTATCCGGGCGTTGGTCAAGCTCCTCATCACCGTCATTTCCCAGAGACTCCTCGTTGTTCCATGATATCTTTGAGACTAAGGCTAACGATTCTGTATCTATTTCTGCCCCTCCCAAAGAGAAATCACGTTCCTCTGGAGCAAAATTATTTACATTTGCATGGGGATTTTGTTGTTGTGGTTTTGGAGATGAGTATGAATGTTCCGTAATTAACTTTGAGTGTTCAGAACTAAATCTAATAGTTACGGAACCAAGTCTGAAATTTCTAGAACTAAGTCCGTAGTTTTGGAACTATCCTTGATTTCTCCAAAGATAATTAGTGATCATTCAATGGTTGATTAATCATATCTTCCAACTCCTGTACGTGATCCTGCAACGTTATCATATCCAAAGAAGATGAGTTTTGTTTACTAATATCGGGATCATCAACCCATAATTGTTCTTGATTATCGATAAAAGGTCGTAAATTTGTTTAGAACTATTACCATTCGAGATAGTCATATCACCGATCTCGTAATCAATTAATGAAGAATCGTAGCTAACCATGGTGTGCAAAAATAATGGGATAACCAAGTGTTTTACCTTTTGATCATAATATAAGGAAGTCCTTTGGATACTCCCATGAATTCCACCATGACCGCCACATCTTTAATGATCCCTTTTGGTTTTGCTACTAACCTGATCTCGCCATCTGCAATGTGGTACTAGTAGGTTGTATACTTGTCAAAGATAATGTTTTCAAAGTATCTATTGTCATCACATTTATAGTTGCTCCCAAATCAACCAAAACATTAAGTATATGTTTGTTTCCTATAGAGACAGAAATAATAGGGCTTTCGGGATCCCCATATTTGGGAAGTAAGAGTTTTCCTACTAATAAATCATCAAGTTTACCTTCCACCTTAATAGTCCTATGGTACTACTTCTTCCTTCCAGTCTTTTCAAACATAACATTTTGAGTAATTTGTTGAACTCGGGAATGTCTTTGATTGCTTGCAAAATTGGTATTTCAATATTTAATTTCTCAATTCCTGCACCAACTCGATTCCTTGGTCTCTATAACTTCATTCAATCTTTCGGAAATGGAGTTTCGCATAATTGTTATCTGGTTGCTTTTCTTTTTCTTTCTCGTCAACTTTAGGATTGATGAACTATGGGTCTCAGTATCATCTGATATTTCGGTGATTATGAAAGGTGGACTATTAATTATTTTGCTTGATCTGGTTTGAATATCCTTATAGTCCATGGCATTAAGATCAATTGATTTTCCTTGCTTTGTTCCATAGACAGGGGTTGTTTGTTTGTTTTTGGGATTAGCCACAGGTTGTGCTAGTATTTATGTTTGAACCACATTTTCAGTTTGTGAACTTTGTGTTGGGGAACCCATTATGGCTTGTTGGTGCTGATTGGGATATGTTTTCCCTTTAGCATAGTTATTAGGGTTCCACCTAGGTTTTGATCAAGCATAAGGGATACCTTGACCTGACCATGGTTGTTGGTGTCCTTGAGTATACCAAGCTTGTCTTGCCAAATCCTAGGGATTCCATGTTGGTTAAGGGGCCCAAGGTGGTTGTCCCCATTTTTGGTATCTTGTCTGAGCCACCCATGGCATCATCCAGGATTAGGAACCTGTCCTTCGCATGAACCGCCCTAGCTAGGTTGTCTCTCGGACAAAGTTTACTTCTTTCGTAGTGAATGGAGTGCTAGTTTTTTTGAGCTAATTTTTATGAATGGTAGAAGAGAGCAAGCATCGACTTTATGTTCCTAGATTCACAAATAAGACATATTTATGTTTTATCCAGAGGAAAATCTCTTATTGCATGTTTATTTATGCATCTAGGACAATACATGGCTAATGGTTCATTTTTAGCATTTGCTTTAGCTTGTAATCCATCCATGGGGGAAGTTAATTGTACTAAAATATCTGTTTTAAAGTTTTCTAATTCATCCATAAGTTTATTCACGTCTAGACTAGTACCTTTCATGCTTTTTCCTTTCTTAGGTCCACCCCTTGTTCTTGAATAACTTCTACAAAGGTCTTTAATATCATTCATTCTCAATTGATTGATGTTTCCACCTCCCATTAAGTTAAGGGCTTCCCTATAATACTCATCCAGACATTTAAGAAAAATGGTTTTGTTTGGCTCTTCTTGAAGTACAAACCCACATCTTTTACTTACAAAGAGGAATCTATCCAAGTAATCTTCCATGTTTTCATCCTCTTCCTTCCTGTTTATCCCTCTATAGCAGTCTTGATATTTGTCTAGGAAGGCGTTTCCATTTTATTCCAAGTGGTAATGGAAGTGGATGTTGATCCTATAAACCACCTCATTGATGCATCTTTCGAGTAGATGGGAATAATTTGAGTTTTTGATTATCTGTCTTGTAGTCATAGGTATGACACAATACTTTAAATTTAAACAAAAATTGGTTAGGGTCCTCACGATGACATCCGTCTAAATGTAGGAAAGTGTGCAGTGAAATTTTTAAATGGGTGCATCATCATCATCCAACTAAATTGGATAAGTAAAGGTCTTATCGGTGCTCTCTTTCAGCTTCTCGTTACATATCTATATTTTCTTCTAGATCTTTTCCCCAATAAATATGGTATGTGATCCTCCTTGGAGAAGGTGAGAAGTCAAGAGTAGGAGGTTGACTACTCGGTTGAGAATCAATACTTACTCTAAGTGGATTGTGGGATATAATCCTTCCTAAAAGTTCCACTTTCTTATGGTGATTGATCCAAAATTCCAAAGGCGCGAAGTTCTACTTCTTGTCTAACATGGGAAAATGGTGCTTCTAATTCTTGGTCAACTTCCTTATTTAAACTAGAGGGTGCTAATAATTCTTGTTGAGATATTTTTAGAAGAAATCTACCCCTTGAGTCTCTTGGTCTACTCATAAATTTTATGATATCGAAGGGAAAAATTTCAATTACTAGATGTATGATTATTTTTCTTGTCGACGCCTAATTAGATAATTATAATTAGTATGTCCCCAAAAATGGTGCCAAAAATGATGGGTGTCATTATTCCTTCATTTAATCAACTATTGGTTGATGTCATATTTGAACCAGGGGTGTGTCTCGAAGATATGCAACAAGAATAATCTTAGTGATCTAGTAATTGATAGTAGGTATTTATTATTATTTTTATTTTTGGGGGTTTAAATGTTTTAGGATTCTCTAGCCAAAGCCTTATTAAAACCAAACTAAAGAAGCTTGTTTGAAATAAACACTCTTTCGCATAATGAAATGAATTGTTTGAAATAAACACACGTTTGCAAAATGAAATAAATTTATGGAAATAAACACACGTTCTCGAAGTAAACACACTTGCTTGGAAATAAACACACGTTTGAAAATGTTGCGAAAATTCTCACAAGAAAATAAGAGTCGAATCTATAACACCGTAGGGATGAGTACATAATAGAATTCAACTGAAGAATCAAAAGTATTTACAGAATTAATACTTATGATTCACATGATTTGCCTAGAAATATAAATACCAATAAAATTAAGAATCCCCGCTTGGAGGAATGGGCCCTTGCTCCACCTTGAATCAGGGGTTGACAAAGTATGATTCTCTCAAAATGAAATGGCTATCTTATTACTAAAAATGTTTTGTCTTATAAATTTTTTCGTATTCTCTATCATCTCTCTATATATCCTATTTAATCTATCTACGAGTGTCTTTATATACATTTCATCATCAAAGATGCATTTACAACCATAGTTTCCTACCGATTCAAGTGGAACCGGATAGTGCCCAAAATAGATGTGGAATTTAGAAACCTTACTTGGACATACAACCGTTCTCGATCCTATATAAATATTTCTAGATATGGAGTATGAAGAATCAACAATCTGTTGATCTACTCCTAATTGGAAGGCCACTAATTTCTCTAAGATCATATTTTGTCAAAATAAACAGATCCCCATTTATTCCAAAACTTGGAGAAGTTTCGGAACCAAAGGGAACTATTCTAGAACTAATCTGTGAAAGTTCCAGAGTTAAGCGTAGGAGTTCCGAACTAAGTGTTGGAGTTCTGAAACTAAGTCTGACGGTTCCAGAACTAAGCAATAGAGTTCCTTAGTTATGCGATGGAGTTCCGTAACTTAGCCCTGGAAGTTCCAAGCTAAGTTCAGATTGAAGCCAATGTTCCAAAAAGTGTGGGTTGCTTCATACTTTGATTATTTGACTAAATATGACCTATTTTATTCACAAAACTGAATTTCCACACACTTTGTTAGGAATTACAGAGTTTTTAGACGTTAGAACTAAATCAACAAAAGATGGATAATTACATCCTAACTTATATGTAGATCAAACAAAAGTTAAACAATGCAAACAAACTTGGCTAAAAGGACGTAGAATGAGAGCATTCATTGTGCATTGATGAAGTATATTTTAGCCTCATCATTTACGACAATAACCCCGAGTAGATGTACCACTTTGTGGTTCACAACCTCTATTTGACCATCGGTTTGTGGAAGAAAAGTAGTGCTTTTCTTTAGCTTAGTTCCCATCAAATCCCACAAAGTTGACCAAAATTCCCCAAAAAAATTGGAATCCTAGTCGATTCAATAGAACTGGGCAAACCAAAATGAACCCATACAAACCAAAAGAATAAATACATTGTCCCTTCACTAGTTATTTGTTTAATGCAAGGAATCAACACACACATTTTTCTAAATTTGTCCATAACCACATATAAATAGTCATGTTTCCTTCGTGCATTGGGAAAACCTTGTACAATGCACAATGTTTACAATTACTCTACAATATATCCCACATTCATACTAATATGAATAACGTAAGAAAATATATACAAAATCTCAATAATGGTGAAATGAAGATTGGAGGCAAAGTCACCCACCCGCAAAAATATTGTGTCGATCTTAGCTAAGGGACCCCAACCAACAAATAGCGGGGCCTACTATTTCGTAAATGATTGTCAAAGATTGGTGTCGCAAAACCAAATTTTTATTCATACCACTTTTGTCACTTGTCACAATTTCATTGATCCACTTAGTGGATGTGCACACATCCATGTCACCTACTCGTAGTCCATCATTTTTACCAGTTGGCCAAAAATTTCAGCAGCTATTTATTTTGCATACGGGCTTAGTTTTCAAAGAAACAAGATATCAATGGAAAGATCTCAATCTACACAATGCAACTTCATGTGACTGATTCTAAGAAGATCATAAATCAATGTTCACAATGAGGATCCTCTGAGCATGGATGGTATGTTTTTAGTCTTGATATGGGATTTTTATCATATGTTGACGGTTTTTTGATACTAGTGCAAACAATAATTCCCAATTTGGAAGAGAAAGATGAGTAGGATAAATATTACACAAATAATAATTATACTGATATGAATGACAATTGGGATGAATGGGTGGGATTCGAAGGTGGTTGGCTAACCGGTGATTATTGTAACCATGTTAACAATGAGGATTAATTATAAGCAATTTATAATGACATCCCTTCACCCTTGATCATTTTGTCAAGTCTAACTATTCAATTCAGGTCTTGATCTTTGACAAATGCTTGTACATACAACTTTACCTCATCTTTCTCACTTATGATTATGCCCCTTTTCTATTGTATTGTAGTCTTTTTCATTTCATCGTAGCCTTTGGCTTTCCTGGTCAAAAGGTGGATGGTTTCTATCCAATGAAGAGCTCCTAATTATTATTGTTGGATTATGCAGGCTACTCAAAATCAATGGAATCATTATTCAAAGTAAAATATGGCCACCAATGTTTATCACATATTTGTTGCTATTTATTTTTCAAAGATACGGATTTATAGATTTTTAATTGAATCCTACTAGAATTATTTTTTCTCTAATTTGGTAATGGTGTTGAAGTTTATTTTTCAATATAAATATGTTTTTATCATAGATCAATATGGGTTTCAAACTGCTCCCATGCCTCCAAAAAATGAAAAGAAGAACCACAAGTGCAAAGACTTCAATTATAGCATTTTGGACTATAATTACATCTTTAAGAGAGTGGAAGCTAAGGATTTCCAGACCTTGAATCCAAATCTTGTTCATACAATTTATGACTTCATGTGCCTAAGAAAAGTAGTCTCATTTTGCATACATATGTAACATGGCATATCAAACAAAGATTTGAGTTAATTTTTTCATGCACAATCTAGTGAATGCTTATAATAATGTCACTCACATTTTGTGAATAGACCCTTGAGCTATTTGTAATTCTCATTTGTTACAAATTATAATTCGGGAATGATGAGAGTTTTTGAGATATTTGTAAGCCGCGTTTGGGCCAACCCAACAAAGATAACAATAACCCATGGGATGATATGTCAAGCAAATTAATATTGTCAATAGCTTAAACTTATGCACATCCTTTATCAACACCCATAAATCAAATAATTTGCAGCATTAGGTTTTTACTTGGGGATTCCAAATAAGATTGTGTTGATGGAACTTAAAAACCATAAACAATAGTTTTAAGAGAGGTTGAATACAATCTTGTGCTTTATGCTCCCACTTTTGCATAAACTTCAAATAGGGTAATAAAAACTACAACAATTAATGGAACTTTATTTAAAACAGGTCATTCGAAACTGAAACAATTAACAAAAACTTCAGTTGGGATTTTAATTTAGCAGACTACCAGGTTTGAAGCTCCCAAACTGATCTTTACTAGAATGATGCTGAAAAAACTAAGTGCATTTAGACTGGCCCTTCCTAATATGTCTTAAAATATTAATGATTTATGTCCATATCTCAAATAGTTATATATTCATTCCCAATCTCCATTAATGATTCTTGTTATGCCGAAAGACATTCCAAATGGGAACAAGGCTTCATGTAGCCAACGAGATAATTCTCATTGGAGTTTAATAACTCTCAAGAATCGTAATATGAGGTTATTCATATTGTCATGCTTTTAAATGTGTATTTATATATCATAATTTTTTTGGTTAACATGGATATAAAGTCGACCATGGAATAAATTAGAGATAAAAATAAAAATAAATCCAAGAAAACAATTCCAATCCTATAGTTAAACGTGCCCACAAGCTTTTTTAGAAAAACTCGTGTTGGGGTTGATTTAATATAAATTAAATTAAATCTAACTACAAAGTAACTATTGTAGTGTATGATGTAAAAATTCTAATATAGAGTAAGACACAAGCAAAAAAGCATGTACAAATATGAAACCCTAAGCAAGAGAGGGTGGTAGATAGACTTAGCTAATTTTCAAGTAGTATGGAAGTGATCTTGGAAAGTGAATGACTGAAAAAGACTAGGTAGAGTGTCGTAAATGCTCACTTGGAGGTTTTGGACTTAGGAATGTGTTGGACGGGAGTGTTCGCGGGAGGATAGGAGCATCTAACGCTAACGTCCATTATGGGAGCTAGTATCTCGTATGAGTGATCTAGGTCTAGTCTCTTACGTGCACGGGGAGCTTCAATGTTAGTCCTCGGTTGTCGCTCCGATTTCGCTCCTTGGTCACCGAATTTACCTATAACCTCCAAAAATCCTATCTACTTGCACATGTCCACAAACCACATCAAATATAATTAAAAAATATGTAGAATGTGGAGTCAAACTGATCCCGACAGTCAACCGAAGAGTAAACTTAATACCACTTTCTAAACTACATTTCGGACTCCATGTGGTTTTGTGTTAAACGTGTGTGTAATGATTCCCTGGGATGTCATTGTGCAAGTTACATAGTAATAAAGGGATAGATCTATAATGTAACATATGTATAAAATGTGTGGAATGAAATAAAATAGCCTTCCCCCCTATGTTGTGTATGCAGAAGAATGTAAACCTTGTCCTTTAAATGAGTGTGTTATATGGATGTTTTGGAGTGATTTTGTGCCTTTGGATGCAAGCTTAGGTGATAATATGTAATTTTTAGTGCTTGGTCCCTTATTTTGAAAACATAATTGTGTATTTATATGATTCCATTGTTTAAATTTCATAATTGACAACTGGAAGGCCGGCCCAAAGTAGTAAAAAGTAATTAGGAAGCGAAAGGGGTCTAAAATGATAAGAAGAAGGTAAAGAAGGATAGGAGCACCCAGGAGGATAGGAGCACCTAATTATAGTTTCCCAACTAGGCACTAGTTTTTGAGGCCATAGAGAGATAAAACAATCAAATACCAGTTAGAGTACAAGATGTATAAAGCCAATAAAAGTGTGGAAGATCAAGCAAAAGCCAAAAGGGGTCATCAATTACAATTTTTATTGCTTAGGAACCATGTAAATGCTAACATGCTTTTAGGGCTTAGAAATGTACCCAAGTACATAGATTTTGTGTCTATATTTACCCTCAATTTATGCTTTTGAGTGAATACTCGATAGCATAAAGTAGATAGAATATGTGTACCTTATGATCTTGTAGAGAAGAGTGTTGTCGATAGCGTGTCGAGTGGACAAGTGAAGTGTGGAGTGATCATAATGTGAAGCGTGAAGACTAGGAAAGGGAAGTGGACCCTAGGGGTGAAGTGTGTGCATAGTAGCATGTTGTGTTTGCTAATGTGAGCTGATCCTTGTTGCATATTAAGGATAAACCTACAAAATAAGAGTGAGAGAGTAGTCAAAGTTCCGTATATGAGAAATCAAAGTAATGCATGTGCATAAGTAAGTAAAAGTGTAAAAGTATGTAAAAGGAAAGTGTGCACTTGATGTATAAGAGTGTAAGAGATTAAAAATGTCCTTATTTACTTGGAGATGATGCTGAATTTATTATCGGTGGTGAGGTTTTTGGGCGATCTCATGCTGAGAGTGTGGTTTTGGGTGATCTCACGCCAAGTGTGAGTTTTTTTTGTGATCTCACACCAAGTGTAAGTATTTTGGGATATCTCATGCCAAGAGAAGATTCTTGGGGAGAGAGGTATGGTTATTCTCACCTTCCATTACACTTCATGAATAAGCACCACTACAGATGGTACATCCCGATTTGTTCTTATTAGTCCCCGGTTAGTCCCGATTTTTCCGATGAATCGAAATGTAGTGATAAACTAAATTATGTATCTGGGAGAAAAGTGCCTACTACTATAGAATGGTTATGAAAACTATTGGAGATTGTGAAGATATGAGAAATTGATTGTTTCTATCCCGGGGACATTAGTACTAGGGAGGACACAAGTGTCGTGCACTATTTTCTCGCTACTAGGTGCTAGTGTTTGTTATGTGTGTGAGGTCCAAGTTTGATTCTAGATCATTTTGTTACTATATTCATGTGATGATTTTGTACATGTTGATCTGTACTATAACTCGAGATGTTGTAGGGGTGATTTTTCACCCAATAGATGCCCCCTCATTTTGGGTGTGTGTGAAGACCGTAGGAGAATGTGATCTAAAGGAGAGGAACCCGATCCGATATGCATATCGAGTGGAAATACCTACAATGGGTATGGTATGTGCATGGTAGAAACTAAGGCACATGAAAACAAGAGAGGATAGTAACAAGAGTTAGTAAAAGTAGATAACATGTAAGAGAAGGAAATGTAACAAGCATGTAGGAAGACAAGATGGACCATGAAAAGTGGTTTCATACATGGCACATTACTCACAATGTCACAAAAATTAGGGTGAAGCAGGTAAAGTCATACAATGATCACACAATACATAGGGCATAGCCCACAAAAATAATATACAATAAAAAACAATAGTAAGCAAAATGTATCAGATAACCATGGTTGTATATAGTCTTCTAAGACAAATTCTACACATGAAGCACCCGTTAGCATGTTAGAAAGATAAATAGTATGTCAAAGCATGTATATATTAGCGAAAATTAAGTGCTAGTAAGAAGAAGTAGTAAATGATGAAACAATAGAACATGTAATGTGTGAGAGTAGTCAAGGTAGATGCCCCCAAGAGTGTGGCGAGATTGGCAAGGGATTCAATGTCGAGCATCATGCATCATGTAAGGAGTTGTAAGATATTTGCATTCACTTCCAAAGACCAAGTGAATGCGCATGTGTATATGATAAAGATAATGACATACTGAGTATCTGTCTAGCATAGTAAGCAAAGTGTAAGATGTAAGTAATATAAGCTAGCAAAAATAAATGTAACCAAGATATACAAATTTTGTATGAGTGTAATGGTGTGATATGAAAGTTGTGATGACGATAGGAGAAGTGTTTCCCCCATTATATGTGTATGAGATGAAGTTCATTTATAAATGCTCCCTCAACATTCAAGAATGAACCATAGAACAACAATGCGTCAATGATAAATGAGTGTAGCATGTGAGAGTATATGCTAGAAATATATATCTTGAATGCATAAAGCATGAAGTTTTTATGATGTGAGGTTTATAGATGAAGTGTGCCCTTAATAGTCAAGTGTGAACTATAGAACTAGAGTGTGTCATCAGGAAATGATAGTACAATGTGTGTACTAAATATGTAGGAGTGTTTACGAATATTAATCGTAGAAAGAGAGAGTGAAATGTTGTAGTAGATACTAGAGACAACTTGATAGTGATGGAAGGGGGAGAAAGCATGATGCCCCCAAGTGTGTGAGGGATAGAATACTATCCGATGATAGTGAAGGGTGAGGCCCCCACCCAATATCCAAGGAGATAAAGGCATGTGACCATGATCTAAAGGTGGTGGTGTGGGAGAGTAACTATGTGCATGTGAAGGAGACTCGATGTGGTGAAGGAGGTGGAGAACACCTATAAGAAGGGGCTGCCCAAGTGGGGGACTTAGGCCGACGAGGTGGACTAATGGGCCAATGGAGCGACAAAGTCAAGAATTCTTATGACAATGGACTACCGGAATAGGGGAATTAGACCGACGAGGCAGATTAATGGACCAATGATGAAAAAAGTTGGGGATATAAGCCACATGCAAATAGAAAAGCTAGGTAGAGAAGTAGTTTTGGACTTGAGAAATGTAGGAGATTTATATGCCATGACCGGTTCATAAATATTAATAAGAGTGGGTCGAGGACATTCTGCAGTGCATGGTGGAATACCTTTGATAGTGACAAGTTGTTTGTTATGGATGAACTTGAGACATAAGTGATGTATGGAAGGGATGGCTTGGGCAGTGCAGAGCCAAGGGAGACCTAATAGCATGTCACAACCTTCAATTGAAGATGTAACAATGAATGGTACAAGCATGGTGAGGGGCCCAACTATAATGGGAAGCTTAACATGACCATAATAATTAGGAACTGGAAATGTGATAATAGACATTGGGTATTTGATAACTAAGAGGAGTGCCACATAGCATATGTTGGTAACAACATATAGATAGACGATAGTGTTGTTGACGATATAGTAACCAATGGAGGTATTGATATGCAATGAATCAGAAGTAAATGTAACATGATAATCATGATCCGAGAATGTGATAACGGTGGTGGACATTAAAAGAAAACCCGAAGGAAGGTAGGGTTTAAACAATGGTGTTCACCAAATGATTCAATATAAATTGAATTAAATCTAATTGCAAAGTAACTACTTTAGTGTATGATGTACAAATGATAATATAATGTAAGATGTAAGAAAACAAGCATGTAAAAATATGAAACCCTAAGAAAGAGAGGGTGATAGAGAAACTTAGCTAATTTCGAGCAGTTTGAAAGTGATATGGGCAAGTGAATAACTGAAAAATCTTGGGAAGAGTATCGTAAATGCTTCTGGAGGTTCTAACACTCGTGAATATGCCAGACGGGAGTGCCCACGGGATTACAAGCACTGGCGCTAGCTTCCATTTTGGGTGTTAGTGTTTGTATGAATGATCCGAGTTTGATCTCTTCTGTTCAAAACGAGCTTCAATGTTAGTCCATGGTTATCACTATGATTTCACTCCTTGATCATCGAATGTATTTGTCACCTCCAAAACAAGTTGTCTACCTACACATGTCAATAAACCACATCAAATCTATTAAAAATATGGAGAATGTGGATTCACACTGACCAAACGACGATTACCCGAAGAGTGAACTTAGTACTGAGTGTTGTACTACATTTCAGACTCCATGTAGTTATGTGTGAAGGTGTTTGTAATGATTCCATAGTATTCCCATGTGCAATTTGTATAATGATACCGGGCTAGATCTATAATTTAACAGATGTATAGAATGTGTGGGATGAAATAGAATAGACTTCCCCTCTTATGTTGTGTATGTAGAAGAATGCAACCCTTGTCCCCTAAATGAGTGTGCTAGATGGAGGCTTTGGAGTGTTTTGTGCCTTTGGATGTAACCTTAGGTGATAGTATGTAATGTTTAGTGCTTGGTCCCTTATTTTGAAAACCTTACTGTTTATTTATATGATTCCCTTGTTTGAATTTTGCAATTAACAACTGAAAGGCCAACCCAGATTACTAAAAAGTAATTAAGAAGCAAAATGGGTCCAAAAATATAAGAAGAAGGTAAAGAAGGATAGGAGCACTTGGCGCTAGTTTCCCAACTGGGTGCTAGTGTTTGAGGCCATAGAGAGATAAAACAATCAAATTCCAGATAAAACACAAGATGTATAAAGCCAATAAAAGTTCAAACGACAAAGTAAAAGGCCAAAAGGGGTTGTCAATTACTTTTTTTTCTTAGAAACCATGTAAATGCTAGCATGATTTTAGGACCTAGAAATGTACCCAAGTGCATAAATTTTGTGTCTATAGGGGTTATCGATGACCATGTTTTTGTAGAAAAAATCCATTATATGGATGTTGAGGAAACATTATTCTCCACAATAGAGTTGGATATAGACTCTCTAGCAAGAAAAAAATACATATTCATCTTCGACATCATCATATTCTTCTAATAGTATTGGAACTACACAACATGGGTTTGATTTTGATATATGCCATGCTCAAGTGTACCTCTTAATCATTGTCACATAACCTAGTATAGACTTCATTTCTAAGATTTGTAAACCTTGTTCATACATGAATGTCCCCAAAAATTATTATATGATAATTGTGGTCATGTCTGAATGTACAACATAATAATTACAATATAGACTTGGTCATGCTTTATTATATGCATAAATACGCTAAATGGTGTATATCATTGTGGACTAGAATCCCTTATAACTAACAAATGACAATGGGATCCATGGTGGAGAGGAAATAATGGATGATGTTGAAGTATGCGAGTTCATGTGAACAATCGATCAAGTGGTTCATGCAACTTGATGAGTCCGACACACTCATGTAGCTATCGTGTCAATGACATACAATTGTTTATTGTTTCATTATCTATTAATTTTTATTTCTTTGTAGATATTGAACAAATTATTTTCCATGTTGACGCCAATGGCATTTATGATTCAATCCATGCAAGAGATGAAGAATGTCTTTATGCTATCCTTCATTTGATAGTTGTTCATGATCCACGATACATATAAAGGGGCTGAGATGAAGGTTGAAGTGGTAAAAATATTAATATGGTCCGACTAGAGGCCCGTCTTGGAAAAGGGTCAAGAATGAACGTGAAGCATTCGCAAATCTTTTCCCATGCCAACTCTAATGTAGCCTCGCAACCCACTATCAAAGAGGACTCTTGGCCCACCTTATTCATCGCCCAACCCTAACTTTAGGTACATCTTCCTCTTTAGTTCTAAATTCTATCATAATTAGTGAGCAAACGGACATTAGGGACGATTATCCATTAAAATCAATCTACTCATTTTATTGTGAAATTGATTTTCAACAACCTTTGATGGAGAATTTCATTGTGAAATGAAAGATAAAATCCATGTGAAAACTGAAAACAACTGAAAGGCATACCATTAAGTTTGGGAAATGTCATTTTATTGTTAATGATCCAACTGAGCACATAGGAGGCCTAATAGGCACAAATATGACAAGTACCCTATCATTGGTAACGTTTTAATGTCTCATATAATTGTAGGAAATACAAGGATGAACAAACAATCATTGATAATTGAGCCCGCTAATGGTTGGTCAAATGAGAAAAATGAGGATTATATCTTCCAATCAGAAGTTTTAGACTAAGAATCCATACAATTTCTCACCGATGAAAAACATGCATTTGAAGCACAAACAACACTAACAAACCATTTTTCCTTTGAACCCATTTTGTCTCTTTTGTTGATTTATTCCCACTTTTGGCTTCGAGGATAGGCTTGATGACAATGATGTGATCTATGTTCTCTACATACAACACAACATATTTTATATTTTTCTCTCTAATTTTCTAATTTCCTTGTACTTTGTCAGGATTTAATTTATGTTCATAGCTTTGGAGAAAGAAGGTGCAGGATGAGCTAGATAAAATAGTAGGCTAGGGTAACAACCTTCCCTTTTTAGTGGGGCCCTAAAAAAAGTCTCTATGTATGCATCCACTTGGTGCCCTCTTATTGTGGACTCCAATATGGTTAAGTGTGACGTATATGGGCATATACAAGCTTCTTATCTACGATCAAGCAGTGTAGGGCACTCCACAAAGGAATCGAGGGTGAGAAAAATGTGGATACCAAGGTCGATTCCCTGAGTCTTTCCCCTTAGGCATGGGTCATCATAGTTCCTCAGTAGCCTTTGAAGAGTTTGAATTTGGAACCACATACAACATTTCATTGTGTTGCCTCCTCTACTGGGCATGTGCATTGTGCAAATAGTTATTATTTTTGGTGGGTATGTTGACAACCCCATTCATAGCATCCCATGGATTTGTTTAGGTCCTCCATTTGTCTTATGAGATAGCATTCCTCTATTTTGCATGAGATTGTTAGAATAGATAATTGTTGTCAATATTCCCACATTTTTCGTGCTAGCCACCATGCCAAAATAGTCGGGGATCACAATGTTGAGGTTGTCAAGGCTTGCGCTTCCACATATCATCTACGAAGGCCAAAGCCTCTACTACAATTACGCTTCACATAACACTGGCATTGATACTCGCAGAGTGCATACTTTGTCCCTCCCGCTTTAACAAGATTACATCAACATGGGATTTTCCACTATGAACTCCTACAACAACACACGCCTTCTCATTTCTAATTTGTCAAGCAATTTAATTGTTTCTTCTATTTTAAAATAAATCCACATTATAATTTTTTTAATTATAGATCAAGAAAATTTACAACACTTGATCAAAAGGTTAAAAAGGACATTTGCAAGCTTCCCTCTATGTAAGCTTCCCTATCTCATTTTATGGTTCCATCCATATGTCCCTCGCTTCACATTCTCTTTTATCAAATTTCGCTAACAAATTTATTGCCTTTAATTTCAACCCTTCACACCTCCTCCACTCTTCACTCCTTTACCCGATCCCTTTTGGTGTTCACATTATAATGCTTACTTATGATTGTTACTTGTAGTTTAAGCTACGTGATAAAAATTCTAAAAATGTAGAAGCATAGCCTAGCATTTTGAGATTATACCTTCATGTTAATGGTTTGACTAGTGTACCAATCTGGTCATCTCCCCCTTCCAACTTCATCCTTTCCCACACATTTGGTCGCTTTCAAAGCTTAGAGGAAAGGAATTTTTTTATCAGAATTTCCCCAACTCCTTTTCGCCTTATCTTGTCGGCAAGACGTTCCGGATTCATAAACAGTCGAGTTAAATAGTCCCGTACGGCTGTTTACCGCAGATTGCGCGTGCTCGGTGAGCAGTTGGTGGGGTCTATACAATGTTGAACGACCGGTCGCAAATTCAAGTCTTTTGCATGAAGTCAGCGGGAGCATGCCAGAAGTTACGCTCAGCCCTCCTTTTCAGACCCGTGATAGGTTCTTTCTCTCGAATCCTCCATTGGAATTTTGTTAAACAAGTTGGGTGAGTGAGAATTTATTTGTTAACTAAAAACAATTGACTTTCTTTCAACCTGGTCACTTGACTTTGCTTCCGTTCTCATGACATAGACATGCTTCACCATGTGCAACAAATAGGATTTTAACCTGATCAGTTTATCATTCGTAGCGTATTTATAGCTTGTGCCAAAATGGGAGCTTTGGAAAAGGTATGGTCATCGAGCAAAATGTATAGGACTGAGGAGTTTCAAAAATGTTGTATGGGAAAGTGTGTTGTTAGATAAGTTTGCAAAATGTGGTAGCACATAGACGTGGAAACTAAGCTATGTGACACAAATTTATTTAAAAATAGTTTATCAATTGGTTGTGTGGACGAAAGTATTTTGGGTATACACAGAATGGTTTTGTTTAAAAGGCCTTGGAAATTTTCATACAAACTCTTTTGGTTGGAGAAAAGCTAATACCAAGCATCTGCTAGCATGCTCCCTAGCTGCACCAAACATGAGTGCAGTGTGGTGGTCAACACATATTTAGAGATTCTTGACAACTCCAACAGGTGGCTACGGGCATTATTAACAATCCAAATGCAATTTACAACTCCCCATTTTGGTGGCAGAGGAACACTCTTCTCCTCCCCACCATTCTTCTATACAAAGCTTTGAATCGTAAATTATTATTTTTGGCTTCATTTGTGACGACATTGTCTCTAACTTTGTACAGATATTATGTGTATATGTAGGAAAGAGTTTTCTTCTACATGAAAAGCATGCACCATCTTATGGATTGTAATCCAACTAAAGCATGCACCATCTTATGGATTGTAATCCAACTAAAGCATGCACCATCTCATGGATTGTAATCCAACTAAATCCATTAAATTTCAATCCTCTATTCCTCGTCAATTTCGTTTTTTTAGCCTCTCCTAACCTACGGGCTTCTTGCGTATATGCATGATGGAAGAACATAAGTTGCAACATTATGAGGATTCAACTCTAAATGAAGAGTTGTTGTAAATAATCTTTACCCCATATTCTTATGTTGCTTTATAAGCACCATGCAGTCACATCCTCACAAACACCGCAGGCTTAAGTGGTATTTTTAAAGCCAAATCCCTCAACCTTTGCTAGTATCCTACTCGCCCATGCCAAAATGGGAACTTTGGGGCAGGGTATGGACTTTCAAACAATTTTTGAAAATGAATGTTTGTCATTGTAAAAAGTGTTTGGAAGCATACACAATGCGGGTGATCTGGTTGACAAAATACTCGTGGTGGACTTGTAGAGTTGGCCTCTTCAAACCAGCCATGGAGCTCCTCTCTTACATTGCTTCATCGCATTATCTTGCATGTTTCTCATAGTGTTGTTTTCCATTCGTATTGCTATCAAAAATTAAATTTTATTGATGAATATGTTTTGGTTAATTAAATCGACCTTGGTTGTGGTTTAAAACATCAACAATTAATTTGTCTCACGCAACCAAAATAACTGTCTATAGTGTTGAACATGAACCCACATCACGTCAAGGAAAACAAACTTAGACAAAATAATTTAGAAATCACACTCTTTGAAGTTGTGAGTGAATTACGAGTTTTTATTTAAACACTTCACTTATACGCCTTTGTAAAAGTTAGTGAAAGTCACTTTAAAACCAACATACAAAATAACTCTCTATCTTCCGTGGTAGAGAAGTCAAATTTGACCATATTCCTTGGTGGCATGAGATGTCACGTTCACCTTTAAAACACCTTTAGATGGTCATTTGATCACCTTATGGCACACGTTTTGGAGCCTCGTTGGCTATTTTTGCGATTTGGGATGTAATTGCTAATGGTTGGAAATTGGTTTTGGCTCGTGGTTTAGGGGTCAATGTTGGGAAACATATTTTTGCCACGCATACCTCTAGAGTTTCACCATGAAAATTGCAATCAACATTTAGTTAAGAGAAAACTACATTGAAAGTTAGTTTAGAAAGTGTGTTTTGTAGGCCACTAGTCATTCTAACGACAAGGGTGTACTAGTGCATTTACGATAATTCGCTCTAGAGATGTAGGCGTAGATTGAACCCTGGCTGCTAGAATCGAGTTTTGTCAATTCCGATGGTTTCTCTGTATATGGAGGAATAAATGGGAACTAACATAGTGAGCGTTTGAGTCTTGGGTATTGGTTTAGGATTCTATTTTGTAGCCACATAAGCTAAATTGGTATCTTTTGGTAAACTTACAATGATAACCGAAAATTTGCCTTGGGAAACCGGATAAGGTTAATAACTTTTGAGAGACATTAGGACATATTCATGAGACTGCATGAAACCTTTATTATTCACTAGTGTAAAGAATTTTGTTTTTCGGATATTATTCTCTCTCTCTCTCTCTCTCTCTCTCTCTCTCTCTCTCTCTCTCTCTCTCTCTCTCTCTCTCTCTCTCTCTCTCTCTCTCTCTCTCTCTCTCTCTCTCTCTCTCTCTCTCTCTCTCTCTCTCTCTCTCTCTCTCTCTCTCTCTCTCTCTCTCTCTCTCTCTCTCTCTCTCTCTCTCTCTCTCTCTCTCTCTCTCTCTCTCTCTCTCTCTCTCTCTCTCTCTCTCTCTCTCTCTCTCTCTCTCTCTCTCTCTCTCTCTCTCTCTCTCTCTCTCTCTCTCTCTCTCTCTCTCTCTCTCTCTCTCTCTCTCTCTCTCTCTCTCTCTCTCTCTCTCTCTCTCTCTCTCTCTCTCTCTCTCTCTCTCTCTCTCTCTCTCTCTCTCTCTCCAAGGTTGTAAATGAATTTAACCTAAAAATGTACTTCTTGCCTTCTCCAACTACTTGTAAGAGTTTTGTTATCTTTGTGAATGGAAATTATATCTATGTGGAATATGTTAGATCATACAAAATTTCTATGTAACTATTTTGGGTTGATCATGCATTTAGTGGCAAGTACTCAGTCAAAAGGATTTAGTAGTGTTATCATGATGTTTTTCAGTTGCATGTTATAATGAATTGTATGTAGTGAAAATTGGGGCCTCATCTAATTAGTTTTTTTATGTAAGTATCATTGTTATATTGATCTATCTGAGAACTACATTGTCACGTTGTGAGGAAATGGTAATGGTATGGTGTGTAAAATAGTTGAAGCATATCCTTGAATGATTATCATTGAGAATTCTAAGGAAAAAAAGATGGGCATAGGAATTAAAGGACATTGGTATGATTGTATGAGAATAATTTGGTTATTCGAATATAGTAAAGGAAAATAACGCGCATTTTTTAGAGAATAATATTTTGATCTAATGTTGTGATGTGTAAGTTGATCATGGAACATAGAGAAAGTAAAATTAAATTTTAAAACTAAACTTTATTTTGGCAAAATATGTGTCATGTATTAATGTTTGACATTAAAAATTGTAGGTAATGTGTAGTGTGTAGTGGAATTTGTTCTCTATTGAAGAAATCAACCTATGTATCTAACTGTGAGTGTAGTGCCAATTGATCGTAAATATCTGAGTTGTGTACCACCTTAAGGGAGTTTTCACACTATTCATATGGAGGGTGAGTTTAGCAAAACGAGTAAAATGAGATTCCCTTGTTAAATAGGAATTTAAGAGAAATTAGTTATCTAAACAAAGAGACAAAAATAAGTTGGGCACACAATTAATGTTTACCTTGTTAAAGGATTCAAACACCTACCATAATAATTATGAAACCCTCATTGTCTTGTTCTTTTACAAACTAGAAAGTAGGTGTTTGTGTGCAATTAAGTGCTTTTAGCATGATGACTAAGTAGCATCATGCTCATGTAAAGTGAACTATAAGTAAAGAAAATATGGAACTTTATGTTCAACATAGGAAAATGTATAACAATGTATGAAGGTAATACTATTGTTAATCAAGTAATAAATGGAATAAGGTGTAACTCCTCTGCCAGTGTCTAAATGCTCATTACTTTTGGATCTAAGTGAAGCCCTTTAAACATGTGACGTGAAATGAATTGATGGGTTATTCTTGAATATCACATGGAGACTAATGAAGTTTTTCCATGACCTTTCATGTGAAATCCCATGAAGAAAGGGTCAAACAAGGTAAATATTTTATAGTACAACTCTATCGGGAGATGATGACATGAAAAAAATAAGGAGAGAACCTTCGTGGTCCTAAATAGGTAGTCAATCTTTCATAACTAGAAACTTGTGAAAATAACTTACAGTGGGTTATCTCAAAGTTAATGTTGCCACATCATTTTATCAAATGAAATCCTTTTTCTATGTTAATGTGTGATCATTGTTTTCCTCTATTGAGTCCTTAGGTGACGTAAAATAATGTGTGAAAGTTAACTTGAGCCCGCCCCTTAAATTTGTTGAGCCCTCATTATGTAATTCAATAAAACTAATGGTTCTAAGCGAGTAGCTAACGGAAATCATGGAATCCTGTTTTGAGGCTAGGTTGTGTAGACTATTTGTGAGTACATGAATTGTTTAGATTAGTTGTTGCACAATCAATAAAGTTAAATGGAAAAAATAACTTTAGGGAAGATGTGATCCACATAACCTACGTGTATGGTAGGAAAAAACCTTATGTCGTAAACCTTTGTTTGGGAATATTTATGTTGTATGTTAGATTCGTTGATCAAGTGTGGTGTAGTTAGCAATTGTATCATTTTTTAGTGATCGTGATTATGAATTTTAATTATCATTTAGTCAAAACTTCTTTAAAGGGAGAAAATCATATTATGACGTATATATTTTTGGTGGATAAATTCTTAATGGGGTTAGGTCATTGTTTTTCCCCTCTCCCTTGAGGACAATGTCAAATTAGCTTATGTTTTGTTTTGGATTATCTATCTTATTAAATGTGTTCAATGAAGCTTGAACTTGATGTCATGGACCCTTCATTCGAGTCAAGCTTGGCTTAGGGTTTTTCCACCACTATCTCTTGGTGTGGCTCATTAAAAGGGAATGTTGGAAACATAGTTCCATGTTTGTGTAGTGGTGTGTGTTGGTGTGGACTTTGGAGACAAACCAAACCAAGGATTGTGGTTAATGTTATAACAACTAGTAATGTAAAAACATTGCCTCATTTTTGGTTTCATTTTGTGTCGAAAAATTTTGGGCATGACAAGAGATGCAAGGAAATTAAATACTAAGCTAGAGGGGTAGTAATAGCACTAAAAAGTTGGAACTTTCCCAAATCCAAATGACATAGATGTAAAGCCACAAGACAACGATCATGAAAACATGTGTAATTCATATGTAAACAAATTAGAGTACATGAAATGTGAAAGAGGTCAAAATATTCATTTAAAACACAATATATTTGAAGGAAATAGATAAACCACATTTGAATTTATGAATCTTCAAGAACTTACATACAGATTCAAGGAAAATCACAATTCATGAGTTACAGGGTCGAAGCATGAAGTTTTGAGTTTCTAATAAGAGCTCGAAAATATTCTAAGGATGGAAAGAGTTGGAATAAATGTTTCAAATTGTATAAGAACTTACATTGATACAATTGGTACCAATAAGAAAGAGAGGGAAGGGAGAATGGAGAAGGAGGACCAATCTGGAACCGATCGCTTTTGAAAATGCATTTAATGAGTGTGAGTGCCATGAATTCTTGTAGAGTTGCTTATAGTATAGGCATGGATGCCTCCAAATGCAACCAATAACCATAACACAACCCCTTAAGTCTATCAATTGTCATTAGATTACACATAACGATTGCCATACTTCGTTAAATTTTGGTGATTGGCTCTTGGTTTAGAGTCTTCGGTGACTTTGATGTCTTTTATAGATCTTTCTTTGTCCTATGGCTTACACCATGATATTTCAAATTTTCCTCCTTCTACAAATGCTCGTAACCTCCCTTGTTAGCCTTGATGAGTGGAAACACTTTGCACCACCCGTGAGGATCTAATACTTTGATCTGTGGCCTTTGTTCCTAGCTACTTTCCTTAATTCCACGGGGTTGAGAAAACCCACGAGAACACTACAAATTAGTGAATCCACAGAACACTAAAATAGTGAGCCCATGTTTTTGAACTTAGCCGATTTCTTCAATTCCACATGGATATGCAACTCCACGGTGCTTTGTCTGAATTTTCCTTCCGAAACCTATTTCCTTAGTGTTTCAAATGCTTGAAGAGAAGCAAAACAATACTATATTTCACACATTCCTACTTAATTCCCACATTGCTCATTCCTTTGTTCCATGGGGTTGAGAAAATCGGCGGACCACTATGTTCCTGCAATTTGCGGAATATTGAGCTAGTTTCCGTGGCATTTCTAGAGCACAAAAATGGTTAAGTATTTAGAGGAGTTTTTCAAAATTACATGGGGTGTAATTTTGGACAACGGTGTTATCTTTTCTTATAATTTTCCCATTATTACAACAAATTAAATATTCTTATAAAATATCCTCTTGTTAGTTATTTATACTTCATCAATATTATTTTATATAATTATATATGAATCCACAAGTTTATATATATTTAGATGTGAATTTTGATGCATATAATAGGTTATACTACATTTAATGTAAAACCACTTTCTATATGACTATTTTCATACATATATAAGTATTATTTAGTGTTAAGTGTAAAACTTTCAAATTTGTTTTTTTAATATTTTTACATGAGAGGATTATTACTATTACAAATATTTTAAACATATGTCCGAATTAGACATTAGAAGATATCAATAAATAAATCCCTTCTCTTGGATTTTTAACATTAGTATACCATAATTAGAAATAACATTTATATGCTCTTCAAAATTTTCCCACCAAATAGTGGAAAGTGGTTTCAATATGGCTATACTAATGAGGATTTCTAGAGTAGTATAATCAATTCCAAGATGTAATGAAGAGGAATATCAAGAATCATATAGTAAGAATATATTTAGAAGTAATTTTGTAGGATTTTTGTAGGATTTTTCCAATATTTTGAAGCCACGTATATATGCTCGACAAATGGCATTCATATCTTAAGACAAACAATGCTCATATATTCAAACTTAAGATATATCCTTAGACAAATGATGCTTGTATCTTCAAATGTGTAGGATGAATACTTGTTCCATATTCAACAAGTACTCCACATAGAGACACTCCATGCATGAAAACATGGGATGTGTGAATAATCAATGATAATTTAGTGCCTCCAATGGTTATTAATATGAGTGATAAATATTTTATTTGTTGATCAAAATTCTTAGACATGGACTTCATATGATTTCTTATGTTTTTGAGTGAAATTTTCTCTCTAATTCACAAGAAGGTATTTTTATCAAAGTTTACCATGTAAACTCTAAGTGTGAATGTGATACCCAACTTACCTCTAGTCGAAGCAACTACTAAAGTTTACCAAAAGGGATTTTTCTCAAATTTCTCTCCAATTTACAAGAAGGGATTTTTAACAAAACTACCAAAGTTTACCATGGAAAGTCTAAGTGTGAATGTGATACCATGTTTTCTAAATTTAAAATATGATGTAATTTCTCCAGTCAAAGCAACTAATTTATTGCCAATTCTAGTCATGGAATTTGTGAAGAAAAGGATCATTAAACATATACACAGAAAATATATATATTTGAACTTCAAGCATGTTGGATCTACATGCCGTCACAAAGAGATCAAACATAGAAAAAAATGGATAGGTAAAATGATGGCGAAAATGATATTAAACAACACATCATGACTTTAGATTCTCTTGAAATGTTGGACCAACAACCTTCCTACAGTGTGTGATGTTTCTCTATAGCTTGAAAAAGGAGATGTATGAACTATCAATGATAACTAATACCCTACAATGGTTGGTCATATGAGTGGTAGGTATATTTTATCTACCAATAAAAAAATTAGACTAATATT
Organism: Taxus wallichiana var. yunnanensis; assembly: GCA_018340775.1. Lineage (NCBI taxonomy): Eukaryota > Viridiplantae > Streptophyta > Pinopsida > Cupressales > Taxaceae > Taxus > Taxus wallichiana. The sequence continues at coordinate 702,901,935 of CM031242.1, read as the reverse complement.
TCATACCATTTCTTACATAGTTGAGTATGAAACTCTCTTTGATTTTGAAGAAGGTATTTTTACAAATAAAACCAAAAAAGTGTACCATCTAATGTCCGGTGTTTTCTTAACTTAGGATCTAATGTAATCACTCTATGTTGAAGAAACTAGTTTTTGTTAAGTCTAATTGTGAAATTCATGAGGAAATGAATCAATAGCCATATATAAATCCAAAAGATTTGAATTTGATGCACGTTGGATCTTCATGTGGCCACAAAGAGAGCTAACACGTAGAATAATGGTGGCCAAGAAAATATGGCAGAAATTATATTAGAAAGTACATCATGGCTATGGATGCTCTTCATATGATGAACCAACATCGTACGCACGGACATGATGCCACTCTATAACATAAACACATGGAATGTATGAACATTTAACAATAATCGATCCCCTCCAATGGTTGGTCATATGAATGCCAAGAAAAGTTTCTCTACCAATCGAAAATGTTCTTTTTTTTTTGTTGAGTGTAAATTAATCTAAGATTTATAAGAGCATATTTTTTACAATAAAACAATCAAAAGTGTGTCATGTAATGTCTATATATGATTGAAATACCTTATTTTCATAATTTAAGATTTGTTTTACTTACTCTATTTTAAAGAATTTCATTTCTTGTCAATTCAAGCCATGGAATTTGTGAAGAAAATAATCAATAGCCATAAATAAATGTAGAATATTTTAACTTTATGGATGTTGAATCTACATATAGTTACAGAGAGCTAACATGTAGAATAACAACTAGTAGTAAAAATATGACGATGATGATAATAGAAAGCACATCACAACTTTAGATATTCTCAACATGTTTGACCAATCACCCGCCTACCTATATGATTCCGCTCTATAACATGAACATAGGGAATGCATAGACAATCAATGATAATTGATCCCCTCTAGCAGCTTTTTCATATGAACGCCAAGTAATTTTTCTCTCTCGATCGATATTTTTCTTACCTTGTTTAGTGAAAATTACTCTTTGATTTATAAGAAGGATTTTTACAAATAAAACCATCAAAATGTATTGTGTAACATCTAGCTTTGAATGTCATAACTTACTTTATAGCATGAACACAAGGAATGTACAAAAATCATTGATAATTAAGCCACTCTAATGGTTAGTGATATGAACGCCGAGTAAATTTTCTATGATGATTGATATTTTTCTTTGATTTACAAGAAGTGATTTTTACAAATAAAACCATCAAAGTTTATTATGTATTATTCTAGTGTGAATGATATGCCTAGTTTCCTTAATTCAAGATCGATGTATATTTTTTTATATTTAAGGTGGGTTGAAGGGACCCGTTCCTATTTACAAAAAAGAAGGCACATAACCTCAAGTGTAAAAAGTTAGCATCCATAGTCATCAAAGTGGCATACTAGCAAAAACCACTATTTATTCTATATCTATATCTATGCCCAAATTATGCTTACTGGGCTACATCGGCAGAAATAATAATACCCCACCGGGTAAGTCTTGATCCGGCTCGGGCCCTCCACCGGACGCACCATCCTGCGAGTTACTTTTAAGCCATCTGTGCGAGAGGAAAGAAAATGCATCACCCGCAGAGGAGCGCAGATCACTTCACCAGTCGGAACAGAGCAAGCGGTGCCCCCGTGAGCCTTGACGTTGGGTAGCTAAATGCAAATACACCCCACCTTTTTATTTTTCACATAGGACACGAGGGACTCAGCAAACTCTAAAGCAAGACTTTGAAGCGACGTTCAAGCTCCGAGAAGGCCGAGACATCACCAATCGACAAGCCCGAGGTGACATTGTGAGCAGGCCATGAAGCCAGGTTGAAGTTGGCCACCTCCAATGTGAGGTTCCCACAGAAGATGGGGCAAATCCAGTGAGCCGCAACTTTAACGACCTCCACCTTCGAAGGATGCAGAACCAACAAGTTTTCCACGAAAATGGAGGCAATACCACTATTTACCCTTGGCCACCCCTCCAAATTTAAAAATTCCAGACCTAGAACCTATTTGACTACCTCTAGGTCGTCAACACAAGAGATGAGGAAAATCTTCCATAGCCTACCATCAGTAACCCTATTTCTGAATGCCATTTCTCTCACGTCACAAGAAAGAGCCAACACAGGAGCCCTAGGAGGAGCCATTTCGTAGAGCAAAGGGGAATGAATGAGACAACCGCCCAAATGGCCTTAAATAAGAGTTCTATGTTTCACATGCAGGAGGTAGCCATCGATTTCATAGTGAGTGAGTCCTTCAAGGCAATCATTTGCAAGCCCTCCCATGCAAAACAATTATTAGCCACCCTCTCCCCACAATCTTGCTCGACACCTTTATTCGCTAACCAGTCAGCACACTGATTGCCTTCTCGGTAAATGTGTTTAATACTCCATTTTTTGAATTTAGACAACGTCCATAAGACCTTCTGAACTTCAATATCCAACTTCCATGACACAACTCTTTTTTTTTATGATGGCGCTTATAATTATCATGGAGTCTCCTCCGATCTCAATATTTTCAATATTAAGGAAGAAGCAAGAAGTAAACCTTTGCTAAGGGCTTGTAGCTCGGCAGCATTGCAAGTGCCCTCCTTGAGTTTGTATGAAGCAGCTTTAACCACCACTCTAGAGGAATTGCGGATGAGACACCCAGCACTAGAGGCCCCTAGATTCCCCCTAGAAGCCCCATCAAAATTTAGTTTGAAAAACCCACTGGGAGGGGGAGCCCATTTTGTGTTTCTTCGTGCCTAGGAGGAAGATAAAGAATATTTCATGGCACCATATCCAGGCTTGATTATCATTGGTCGACTTCTTTTAAGAAACTGTCATGGGAAGTAAACGAACAAGATCTAGACCAATTAGCGGACACGCCTTCGAGATATAGCCCTTTCCAGTCTTAGGAGCACCGATTCTATTATACCATATTCCTCCCTAAAAGTATTTTATTTATCTCCCACCATATATGCCACAATGGAAGCACCAGACTACATAACCAGATGGAAGAAAAATCCCATGGGTGAGAATTAATAGGCCAAGCTAGGATAACATCCGGGAGGGATTTAGGCTGGACCCATGGAAGGTTAAGCTTGGCACACAACCAGTTCCAACATTCAATAGCGAAGGGGAAATGCGAAGCAAATTGTCTCTATCTTTTACATCCTTTTTGCATAGAAGGCATCGGTAGGACCTTGAATACTAAACTTTTTCCTTCTTTCTTGAGTTAAAATCTTACCCTTAAATGCCATCCAGTGAAAAGACCAGCTTTTGGGGGGCATTGGGAATCCCAACAATCCTTCCATACGGCTTTCTCGTAAGCAATGTCCTCATGAAGCAAAAGGTAGCTAAGATGGGAGGAATAAGATCCCGAGGAGTGTAGTCCAAACAATTTCATCATGCTTATTTGAAATCGAACATGCCTTTCCTGAAAAATAGATAAAAAATTAGCTTTTAAATCAAGAGAAAGATTCAGATGGTCCACATTTTTCCATTCAACATGAGAGGAAGGAAATCATTCATTTCCGTAGTTTGAAATGAAAGGACTCCATTCACCCGGTGCCAGCCTCCTCTTGATGTCTTCAAAAGGGAGAGTCCCCAAGGGCGGCAGGTATCCACTCCATGGATCATCCCGAAGAGATCCTTCTATCCATTTCCCACTTTCTAATCCGCATAAAAAATGAACACAAGATCTACATTCAATTATGAAATTCCATATATGTGAGCCCTTAGGGGATTCACCACTCGAGAATGGACTCGGGGAGGAGCACCACAATATTTCTTCTCGAAGACTAGGCCGAGAGGGTTGTTGGGATTGGAGATAAGCCTCCAAACCAATTTAGCACCAAGTGCCACGTTTTGCAGGCCCAAATTTAGGATGCCCACGCCACCAAGCTCTTTAGGCTTTGATAATGTATCCTAGTTGATCAAGGGAAGCTTATTTTCCTCGGAGTGGCCTTGCCACAATAATTTTCTCAAAATGCCCTTAATTTTATCAAGAACACCCATAGGGGTTTAAAGAACCAAAATAAGAAATAGAGGAGCAACGCATAGAACTAATTTAATCAACATAAGTCTCTCAAATGAGGAGAGCTATTTACCTTTCCAAGCATTCAGTTTAACATCTAGAGAACTGAGTAAATCATTCCACATGGGAATTCTTACTCAGCACCTTTAAATAAAGGAATACCGAGATATTTGACAAGCAAGTGCCCTTTTTGAAATTGAAAATATTCAGAATTCTTGACTTCATTTGCAAGGTAACATTGAAGAAGAAAATGCAGGATTTAGCCACACTAACTTCTTGACCTACCACCCTAGAGTATCTGTCCAAAGAATCCTTTAACTCCTTAGCTTCCTAGATGGAGGCCCTACCAAATAGAAAAGTATCATCTCCAAATTTTGGTGTGTAAGAGGAGGAATACCATCCATGAATTTTAGTCCATTTATCTTACCTTCCCTAATTTGACTTTGATAGATCTACCAAGGGCTTCCGCCACAAGAATATACAAGAAGGAGGATAGGGGATCCCCCTGCCTAATACCACGATTACTACCAAAGAAACCCTCAACACTCCCATTAATAAGAACAGAGAAGGAGGGGCCAAAAATGCAACTGAAAATCCACTCACAAAGGTGCTTGGAGAAGCCAAACTTTAGAAGGACCCTAATGAGAAACCTCTGGTTTAGTTTATCATAGGATTTGCTGATGTCTAATTTTAACATCATACCAGGGGTATTAGAGGAAGAGAGAGAGTGAGTTCAGTTCATGAGACAAGATGACACCGTCAAGGATAGATTGACCAGGCATGAATCCAATTTGTTCATGAGAAATGAGGGGATCCAAAATAGGTTTCAAACGAAGGGAAATGGCCTTGGAAATGATTTTGTATGACGTATTACAAAGGGAAATTGGCCTGAAGTCCCCGAAGGAGGAAGGTTGATGCATTTTAGGAAAGAGGTAGATGAAGGTATTATTAAGCATTCTGAGCACCGAGCGGGATCTTCTTGAAGCCTCAACAACCGCCCATACATCATAACCCACAATGCCCCAAAACTTCTGAAAAAAATTGGCAGGGAAGCCATCCGGGCTAGGGCTTTATTCTTCTCCAAGGAGAATACAACTTTCTCAATTTCTAAGAAGGAGAAAGGCTTCAAGAGCTCTGCATTTTGATTCTCGGAGATAAGAGCAGGGATGCCATCTAGAAGGGAGGTGTTCATACCCAAATTGATTCTCCCTCAAAGTCTGAGTAGCATCACAAGTTTTGGTAGGAAGCTTAGAGATAGATAGATCATGGTGAGTCATTTTGTAGCCGAGGATGGGATCTAACTGGCCCTTTGTCACTCAGATGTGGAGAAATGGATAGCACCCTCAAGAGGATTTGATCTATCCTCACTATTTTAGGTTGTGCCTTTCAACCAAGGTAAGAGAACCCTTTTGTAGCCTGTTGTTTATGGAGGAGATGGAGATGTCCTTCCTAATGAATTTGTTAAGGAGACCTTGAAGAAAATATGATCAATGCAACAAAATCTAACTCTCACGAGTTGTCACTCTAGATAGTGGAGATATTCTCTAGGCAAGGTTCAGGCTACTAAAGACATTTGGAATCCTAATTGTTTCTATATGTTTTGGTAATAAAATTTATGCATTTGTATACACACATGACAAACAGGGGTAGTATGGGTAGGATTAGTTGTTTTTAAATAAGTTTTGGTGGGAGGTGAGGCAGAATAAACTTGATTTTCCAAATCTCTGAGAACTCTTACAAAATGGAAAGTCTAGATAACATAATGCTTCAGAATAGCTAAAATGTTCCTTTAACCAGAATATGTACTTCAATGGAGGCCCAGATTAGCACTTTTTCACACAATCTATGAGATTTTAACACGAAGGATCGAGTTAGAAGACCCAATAAAACATCAAAATCTAAGATCAATCATGCCTGAGGTACACCCAGAGGCTTACAAACAATCTCTGTCAACAAATGAAAGAAAAGTGATTTTAAATCGTTTATTTCACTCCCAGATGAAAGCTCTTCTGAGAAATGAGATTGTAGATGCCACTAAATTGTCACAAGGATTGAGACCTATGTGATTAAGACAAATTTTGATACAAGATTGCAATAAGAAAAAGAAAAACTATTTACAAACATTCAGAAATGAAACAAACACATTTTGCTCAAGATCAACACAGAATAACTTGAGTTTGATTAAATTTATCAGCAGGGGAAAGTTTCTAGAACAATCTCAGAGCTTGTCAATGGTTGTACACTTGCAACCACCTTGACATGATCAAACTTAATACAAAAGAGATATACAGGCTTCTCAGATGGCTTCTCAAAAGATAGGCTTTGTCAAATTTTCCTCTTGGGAATTTTCTTCGACCTCTAACACTCCAACCTCCAACATTTGCATGAAAAAATTGTGCCATTTATAACATTTACAATAGATCCCCTTTCCCCCAAAAATCACGACATTGAGTGCTACCAGTGCTCGCCATGATCACGATCATGATTTCTAGAATCATATCTGCAAAAATTCGCAGTGCTCAGGGGGAAAATCTCTTTGAATATCTCTCGCATTCAACTCCTCCTTCTGGTAGATCACTCTTTCTTCAACTCACCAACCACTTCCACCCCTAATCTATCAAATCTAGTTCCTTGCGTGCTTGGGAGAAGAAAAATGGAAAATCATATCGAGCTCGAGAGTCAGACCATTTTAATGGTGAAAGACGTCTCATTTTCTCCACCAAACTTAGATATCAAAATTAACTCTCCTCTTTGTTTGGCATGTAGGAAATACCAAGAAATCATGAAGACTCACACTTCCGGAGCGTTTCAGTAAAAATGGGGGAAAATCATATTCAGACTCATAGTTGTCATTGATCTTTACTTTGAATTTGGGTTGTCCACGTGGAAGATTCAATTTAAGACGGCCCTGGGGGTTTTCTTTGACTTTTTACAATTTTTGGAAAAATGTAAAATTTTCACACTTTGCTCCGTGCCTCCGCCCTTGAGAAATGATCCTAACACATGTCCTAAGGTGGGTCCCAATGGAACCGCGACCAAATTCTACTATTTCACCTCATTTTTGGAAAAGGGAAAATTTTCCAAGTTTTCCCCATAGCTCCGCCCTTGAAAAATGGGCCTGACACATGTCCTAATGTGGGTCCCAGCGGAACCGCGCTTCCTTTTTCACTTTTAACTCTTTTCTCCCAAAAGGAAATTTTTCCAAATTTCCCCGAGAGTCCACACCTCCGCCATTGACTGGAGCAAGCTTTGACCTTTCCTCTATCAAGCTTGCAAGGCATTTTTGGTATTTTAACCCTTTTGAGCATAAAAGGCAAAAATTCTAAGTCACCCCGATGGTCCGCTTCCCCACCCCTTCTGACTTTTCAAACTGTCATGCGTCACAATAGCGCACCTTGAGATGGTCCCCAAAATTTGAGACCTTGGAAGAGCGCGGGCTCACCACGTGTCCTGGCCTAGAAAATTTTGTTTGAAGGCTTGAAGCTCAGTGGAAGGTGCCATGTGTCAGGATCCAGCGTCTCTTTTGGCCATTGAAAAGTCCAAGCAAAATGCAAAGTGAGCGGAGGCCTCCAAGTGTCCTCTTGGCGCTTCCTTAAAAGACTCTGAATGAGCGCAGGCTCGCCACGTGTCCTGTTTCCTGCCAAACTATTTTAGCTACATAAAAATTTGTCTAAGTCCAGCAAAGCAATAGAAACCTCCATGTGTCCTCCCGACGCTACTCCAAGGCCAAACCAAAAAGTAGATCTTCAAATGAGCGTCATTCCTCCACGTGGACAAATCTTTAAGTTGAGGTGATTTATAAAATTTCTAAAGCACCCTATTGAGCTGTGTCCAACCAAAAGAGGCCACATTCCCTGTCGATGCAAGGATGCAAATTTGACTAGGGAAACACCCTCAAACCGTAAAATGCAGAAAAATGACCATTTGAGCCCGGGGATGAAGTTTTTTCCAAGGACAGAGGATTTAGAAATGTTGCAAGGCTCAAATATGCTCTTCATAGCTACATCCATTCATTTTTCATCAAGTATTTGGGGCAAAATGACAAGGGTAGCAAATCCGACTAAAAAAATGGAAAGAACAGAAAGCCCAAGTTTTTGAATGAATAGAGGACGGGAGACCCAAATTTTAGACCTCTTTGGAGAAACAGAGAAACAAGGACACAAATATAGATCCATACGTGATCTTCGGCCCAAGGAAAGATTAATTATGGCAACAAAGGAAAGTAGAGACTTCCAGGCACAACACAGGGGGATAAAATGTGACAGAGGCCATAAATAAATGGATTTTCAAAGGAAAAATGGGGTGAGACTATTTTGAGAATCAACAGAGGTCTGCTCGGCCTCATGGGAGGCAACATCCTCGGCAAGCAACGAGGAGAAAAAATTAACACCTTCAGAGATGATATCCTTTCGCTTAACCGAGAAGAACCCCTTCACTATTCTTAATTTCTGAAATGAAATTCGATTTCCTTTTTGCTTTTACAGAGGCATGAAAGAATTTGGTGTTTCTATCACCGTCCTTCAGCCAGAGCTCCCTAGATTTTTGTTTCCAATATATTTCCTCCCTGAGAAGCAGTTCTCCTAACTCACCTAAGAGATATTTTTCAAGAGCAAAATCTTCTTGGTGCATCCCATCACTGAAAAATTTTAGATTAAGGGCTTTCAACTCAGCTTCAACTCTAGCTTTTTCTTGAAAGAGGTTTTTGAAATACTTGACGTTCCACTCCTGCAAATCCTTTTTAGTCTTTTCAGTTTTTGAGCCAGCACAAACATCTTGGAACCCTCAATTTTATAAGAGTTCCACCAAAGGTCAATGTACGCCTAAAAAAGCGACAAGCGAGCATGGGAATCTACAAGTGACTCTCTAATATCTTCGACACGCACTAATGGAATCTGCGAATCTAAGGCAAAGAAGGCCCTTCTAACCTGGACCGGTGTGATAGATCGATCAGCAAGGATGACTGCTCGAAGGCTCCAATCAATATCGAGCTCTAGCGTGATTTGATCTATGGGTTGTGGAATACGTGGAAAATGACCCGGTATGGTTTCGTATATTTCTCCGGATAGGGTCATATGGTGGATGGTAAAATAGTCACTCTATGGACGGTTCTCTGGCCTAGTCCAGAATTCTCTAGCTTTGTTAGCTGTTGTGTCCAGCAAGGATAGTTGTTCAATGATAATAGGTGGAAGTGGAGTAGACTGAAATACTAGTGTGCGTAGGCCAGTGTCTATATCTAATTCTCTTATAGATTCGTTGGGTTGCGGGATTTGTGGGTCACAACCGTAGGTTCGTGTTTGTTGTGGGCCAGCTATGGTCATACGTAGAATCAAGTCCTGATCCCTAGTATCCAATAATCATACGCTTTCTTAGCTTCTATGTTTAGAACCAATAGTTGTGCAATCTTCTCAGAATACCTCACAGGCGTTCTCGCAACCTGGATTCTTAAGCTGGTATCTATATCTATGAGGGTGTCTCCTGCGTCTGGCTGTGGAACTAAAGGATCACACCCGAATGTTTGTTCTCTTTCAAACCCTTCTACGGTCATGTGGATGTTTTTCTAGGGTAATCTGTAGTTTGGCTGACTTGACCAAAATGTATGTGCCTGGTCGTCTTCTATGTTTAATCCTCTTAACTGAGATCTGACCTGTTGGAAGTCTGTTGTTGTTTGGAAGACCTGGATTCTAAGATTTTGGTCAATATCAGTTATTGTTGTTGTGAGATTGGGTTGAGGCACGATTGGCTCAAAAATGTATTCTCTGGGCTCCCTAGGTCCCGTAATAGTCATACGAAAGCAATAATATAGATAAACTGCAATAAAGTGAACTCTAAATATATGAAACGCATTTATAGCATATATGACTTCTTTTTGTATTTTTTGATGATTTATATGAATTTAAGAAAGCAGCTATTTAAAATATTTAGAATTGACAACTAAACTAATAATTTAAAACAAACAAAATAGCCGAGTGTAGCTATTTGTCTGTGCAATTTGTATATCTATTCTAAACAATGAAATAACTAATCTATTTGCAAGATTCTCGATCCTACCTCAGAAGTGAGGAGTGAATCATAGTTTCTCAGAAACTATCAATCCCCACAGCTTCCCCGGCAATATCGAGAATAGAATTTACTGAAATAAAGCGATTAACTACTCTATTTGATATGATTCTAACTAGAACTTTGAAAGCTAGAACCTGGATTCCGCAGAACAGTGGCGAATCCGATGGTGTGTGTGATCTTGTCCCCTCAGTATGATCTCTTCGTTCTTTGTGCTCACGTAGATCCAGAAAAGTGTGTAATGCTTGCATCAACAGGAATAGGTGTTGGAACAAGGGACAACCTTCAGAATGCAGACAGAATAGAACGCGGATAGGAGAGGGATAGCGCAAGAGTACAGAGCTTGGCTTATGCAATTCCTAGCGGGATCTATTGCGAATCATGCAACATAATGCATCCAGAACCTGAAACTATCCTGTTTGAAGAGCAAAACCTGCAACTTTAATGGCTTCCTAAGCTATTCTACTCTAATGGATTAGATAAAACAACAACACTGTTTGCACAAGTTGGATATGTGGCTTACCAACAGCTGGACAATGCTAACTAAGCATGTAATGAACTAAACTATCAATTCTAAGCAAAAGGAAAACTAAACCTATTACAACAAGAAACCACCGAAAATGAGAAGACTCAAGTAATGATAAGACTTGCACAAGATGGATAAGCTGCAATACAATGCTAACCAAACATGAAATGTGGCCTAAGCAAACTTCAAACCACTGAAAATGAGAGAAATTATAACAAGGAAAAAGCTATGCATTTATAGGAATTCAATCACCCAAAGATCAAAACCAAACCGAACTCCTAAACTCCTAAACAATAAAACAAAGGAAAAACACTATTCCAGGGGACCAAAAACATAAATGCAAGCTTAAGTCGGCAAGAAAAGTGGTGAAACGTTGATTTTTACGTGAGTTACGTCAAAAAAGAGCATTCCGGGAAAATGCGAAAAGCTGGTGAAAAGAGGACCGCCACCCTGCTCAGGGCGGTGGTTACAGGACCGCCGCCTGCTCAGGCAGCGATTCTGAGACCGCCGCCATCGGGCGGCGGTTTCGTTACTAAAGAGAAAAGGGGCAAGAAAAGAGGGAAAAGGGGAAAACAAAGCACGCAGGGGCTAAGCGGGGCATGCGGGATGTTAACGCATATTCGGAGAGCTTTTTCGGATCCCGAACACCTTGCGAGAGACTGTATCATCATTGGGGCACTTATTACGCTGTTCGCAGTACAGTACCTTACAATTTTGGGTACGTACATATTGCCCCCTCGGAGAAGCGTTTTAGCCATGAAGAGGCATAAAACGGTGGGTCCGAGTATGGCAGTCCCGAAATGGGAAGTTAGAAGTTATACCTTACACGTCCGTGTGTTGAAATTACGCCATCCAAAATTCCCGCTATCTGCAAGACGAAAGGAGAACTCAAGTGCAGATAGATACAATAATTTGGAAAATAAACGCTAAAATAATAGGGAATGAGAACGTACCATTCGTGCGGGGATAGAAACTTACCTCCATCAGCGCTCCAAACCTGTGAAAAGTCATTTTAAAATGAAACAGAGCGATATATATATGAAAGTGGGCCCATTTTCCTATTCATTTGTGCGAGTTGATTTGATTGTTTTTGAGCTCTGGGACCCACGGCGACGGTTTCTTGCGTGAGTATAGTCAAAACGTCCGCAGTGAGATCGTGATCATGCCTCCACGCGGAACACCGCCCTGCTAGATCACAGGTTGGTTTTCTTCAATTTTGTGTTTTTCCCCCTTTAAATTTGAAATGTTAAATTTGTCGTAATGGGGGGTTATTTTTGAAAATGTTAGGTTCAAAAGGTCCACCTAGGGGGGGCGCCTACTGGGTAGGCTCCATTTTTAGGTTAAATGGTCTTTTTTTGCTTATTTTAGGCTTTTTAGGATTAAAACCCACGTGGGTTTTCGGACCACGACCGCCGCCCGCCCTGACCGCCGCCCTGTTCGGGGTGGCGGTTACACACGACCGCCGCCTTTAAGGCGGCGGTTACAAAACCGCCTCCCTGCTCAGGGCGGCGGTTTTGCACAGAATGCAAAAGAACTTATTTTGAGATTATGCTTGTACATTTTTGCACTTCTACGCGTTTTTATGACTCTCTCGGTATTGTTTAGATATTAACTTGCTCTGTTTTGTGTGTTTTTGGGTGTATGCAGGCGAGAGAGGAGTATATTAGATGGAGCCGAGAGAGAGAGTGTGATTGGCTGTCAGGGGTACTGGATGCCCTCTCACACGGACGAGGAGGACACACTACAGAGGGCGGTATACTGCGCATATCACGCGTGCCACATGTCACACCATCTAGTCACATCCTTTGTGACTTATTTTCATATTGGGATGCAGATCGGACACCTTTCCGACTGCCAGGGGTCCGCGGTGAGTGGACTATCACGTTGGAGGATGTCTACCGTATTTTGGGGGTCCCGATCATCGGGAGGAGACTCACATTAGAGACGGCAGGCTCACGGGCACAGATTGCACAGTGGGCAGGTTACATGGGAGATGCAGCTATCTCCACGGGGTCGAAGAAGGGAGTGAGAGTTCGATCCATCCCTTCTTTGCCTATCCCCATATTTCGACAGGCCATCATGGGGATCCTTGCCTCGAGATTGATCGGGGACAAGGGAGGGGACACTTTGTTATACTGTTGGGCCCCCATCATTGCACAGATAGAGGGGCATGGCCGGATATACGCCTGGGGTGCAGACATTCTGGGGACCACCTACCATGATTTATATAGGGTGGTCCGTTTACAGGGACAGTCATTGAGCCACCCAACTCTAGTCATGAGTTGGGTGTATGAGCATTTTATCCCTTATGGCAGAGGCGTGGAGGTGGCAGATCCTGGGGCTGTGAGGGCAGCCAGATGGTCAGATATGTCAGTGCTTAGAGCACCTCACCAGCCAGTTGCCTCCCTTACTACAGCAGATATGGAGGCGACACCGTACCAGCTCATGGCCGGTATATGGGGAGAGGAGACTCTTACATTGATCTCTTGCTCCACCACAGGGCAGCTCATCGACCGTGTGGGACGAGTGGAGGTACATCCTTTTGGCAGAGTTCCTCAGCAGTTTGGCCTTCCATATACGGGCATGCTTCCCCCAGTGGCGCCAGTCTATAGATCGGTTCGCGAGGCCAGAGGGGGCCTAGAGGCCGAGGTGGACAGTGGTCACTCCTGGCATTCCCATTGCAGCCAGGAGGATAGTTCGGGCCAGAGGGAGAGCCGGTGCGCCTCGGGCACCTTTGCTTCAGATTGTTGCGGGTCCTGCTCATAGTAGTGATGACCCCATAGACATTGACTACGATTCTGAGGAGCTTACAGAGGGAGGGTCGGAGGAGCAGACTGATGATAGTGATCCTGAGTGGCATGACACTCAGGATATTATGCAGGCAGAGAGGGCCGAGGAGAGCGCAGAGAGGGTGACCTTAGTTTCAGAGGAGCCACTCTCCCAGAGCCACGGTGGAGAGGATGAGTCCGTTGCGGGCGTCATGTTGCTCCTACTACAGGAGCAGCCCCTCAGTCGGCAGCGGCATCCGCGGCGGGTGCTGGCCCTAGCGACCCATCTTGGAGGCCCGGTGATCCGAGTAAGTTATCCTTTCTTCCTTTCAATGTTTGTTTAATTTAGGATTTGTTTTATCTCTCCTTGTGTTTTTATCTTGTATCTTTTAGCCTCTTGCCTAGTTTCTAATTCGTTTTCTCCTTTGTTTGCAGAGACTGTTGACGAGTGGCGGGATCTGATCCGCAGGGTATGTACTGATTCCCTGATGATCCCCATGGATAAGACCCATGCGGAGCTATCCGTAGATGTCGGGGAGCCCTCAGCAGCCGGCAGGCATACCGACGTCTTCGCTCCCGTTTGGCACGTGGCCAGGATGGTGTCGACTCTCCGTACAGAGTTGGCGGGCTATAGGACAGCTGAGCGCCTTATGAGGAGCCATTCTCATGGTGAGACCGCGGCTGCTCCTCGGGACCCTGAGCCCTCCGTTCATTCAGAGCGCCGGCGTAGCCGGAGTCCTAGGCGAGGGCGCGCACCTTCGGAGGGGTCGCGTAGGGGTTGAGAGGCCACTTGGCTCCTATGTATTTTGTACTATAGATTCTTTTGTATATCACGGGCTCTTTGAGCGTTTTGACCATGCCTAGTGCATGATGGCATTGTATATAAACATTGATTATTTATATATATGCATTTGTTTTTGGATCAAAAGCTTGTCACTCATGTTTCCCTTTCTATTTCCAACTTCTTTGTGTATACTACGATGTATGTTTTGTATGCTTTCTAGAATATATGCAGTGGTGAACAAATGATGTAAATGTTTACTTTTCTTTTGTGTTTCATGATGATACATGATAATGTAGATATATTGTGATTTTGAATCTTAGCTTCTGTGAGCAATTTGGATACCTCATGTTTGTTTTGGCAAAGTGATGAAAATAACTAATATGATGAACAGATTAACTTGCCCCACTCCTAACTCCACGCAACTAGTAAGATGCGAGGGCTCATCACCAAGAGCCAAGAAGGGTGCAAGTTATGAAATGTGGTGAAATGACAAGTGATGAAAGACAGACAAAGCTTTGGTGGAACCAAATTGGAAGCTACAAGCCGACTCCACCCGAGTGACTTCATAGTTTTGGATGCAACTTGCCCTGCGGTTTATCCAGACTTAGACCCGTAGATGGCCACATGGTAGACAAAATCTGGATTTTAGGATTTTTAACTCTTTCGGGATTTTGAACATCTGTTTCATTTGTTTTTGACTCAAAGTTTGAAAGTTTGAATTGTTTGCGTATGACCATTTGCATTTATTTGTCAAGAAGACCCCCTACACTTTGCCCCACGCTACTAGTAAGAAGCGTGGGCTTATCACCGTGGGCAAAGTATAGGCGAGTAAGGGCATTTCCATCCTTTCCCAACCCTACGTCACTAGTAAGAGACGCAAGCTCATCACCGAAGGTTGGTGGGGCAAGAAATGTGTAAAATTAAAATTTTCTGTTTGATCAACATTTGATTTGTTTATTTGAGTAAAATGTCAGTATGTGCTTATTCCCAAAGAGATGTGTATATGGGATAGATGTGACACCATGAAGCTTCTAGAAGAGACCATAGGCAAGACACCTATCCTAAGAAGAAATCAAAGCGAGAATAAACTTGCAGATCTTGGTATGGTTACCGTTAAGACTTCGTCATGTCGATTTTATTTGATAAAAGATTCTGAGATGATTGATGATATTGTGAAAATGGAGAGATATGATTAGAAAGTTTTATGCCAACAACATCATGAGTTTGTAATGAATTGCTTTGAGAATAGATTCCTTGATCACAATTTGTGTAAGAAACGAATGGACAAAATGATCTTAATCTATATGAAAATGCAATGTAGATAGTTATATAGGTAGCGTTAGCTGCTTATGCGTAGAAACGTTTGAGGTGGAGGGAATTGACTATTTCGCCAAACTCCTCACCTTCTAATGTACATAAGAGGTATGCACCATTTCCATAGTCCTTCATGACTCGGTATGGGCCCAACCATTTGGGCCGGAATTTCCTTCCTTCACCGGTCTTTTATCGATCCGGCTATCCAGCCTTAGAACTAGATCACCTTCGTATATGTCACGTTCATAGACCTTCTTGTTATACTGCCGGCACATCCGGTCAGCATAGACTCTATGTCGTTGTTCGGCGTCTAACCTAGTTTCATCTAGGCTTTCTAGTTGGGAAAGACGTGCTTCTCTGTAAGCGTCTTCATCCATAATCCCTTGTAGTGAAATGCGGAGACTGGGTATTTCAACCTCAAGTGGGAGAACAGCTTCTGCCCCAAATACCAGCGAGAAAGGAGTTGCTCCCGTTGGTGTTCTTATTGAGGTTCGGTGGGCCCATAAGGCCGGATATAACTTCAAATGCCAATCTCGTTTGTTTTCTTTTACCGTTTTAAGGAGAATGGCTTCAAAGTGTTTTTGTTTTGTTGCTTTGCCCCGTTGGCTTGGGGATAATACAAGGAAGCCGTATGATGGCTTATTTTAAATTTATTGCATAGCTCACGAACCTCTTCATTCTTAAAAGAAGTTCCATTATCAGAGATAATGATTTGCATGGATACCGTACTGCAAAATGATTTGGTTAAAATGAACTTGGCGATTACTAGAACAGTACAGTGGTGGTAAGAGGCATGGCCTCTACCCATTTGGTGAAATATTCAGTGGCCGTGATTATAAAATTATGGCCGTCTGTGGATGAGGGAGAGAATTTCCCTATTAAGTCCAGGCCCCATGTAGAAAAGGGCCACGGAGTAGCGATTGGTTGCAGAACTTGTGCCGGCATGTGAATCTCATGGGAGAATTCTTGACACTTACGACACCTGCGTACAAACTCTATTGCGTCATGTTCTAGAGTGGGCCAGAAATAGCCCATTCGATGTATTTTTCGAGTAGTGGCGTGGCCACCGAAATGGCCTCCACATATTCCGCTGTGAGATTCATGGAGAATCTTCTTGGACTCTTCTGTGTCGACACATCTTAGGAGCATTCCATCGAACGCCTTTCGATAGAGAACTTGCTCTATAATGACGTACTTAGCTACGATAATGCGTAACCGCCTTCTTTGTTGTGGTGTAGCTCCTTCTGGATATGTATGGTCCATGATATAGTTAATGATATCAGCGTACCAAGGGCACTCAGAGATGGCAGGGTCGGGTTTCGATGTAGTATACGCACTCATCTGGAAAATCCAAATCTACTAGATCGCCTCCATCTAATGGGTTATCAGCTAACCAATCCGCAATTATTTGTCCCTTAATTGACTTCTGATTTACAAATGTTAATTCGAATTCTCCCATTAAGGTTATAAAACGTCCAGCCTTTTTAGACAAGGACCCTTGTGTGAGGAAAGTTCGTAAGTGGTCATTTTTACCACGACCCTTGTTTCTTGATTTAGCATATAGTGTCTTAGGCGTTTGGTTGCAAAGACTATGGCGAGACATTCTCGTTCTACTTGTGTATAGCGTGTTTCATAGTCGAGCAGTGTTCGGCTAATGAAATAAATGGCGCGTTCTCTTTTGTCATCATCTTCTTGGGCCAACATGCAAGCTAACGAAACATTGGTAGCTCGTGAGTATAAAATCAACGGGCGGTCTAGCTTAGGTGGCATTAGTGTAGGTGGTGACAGCAAGAAACGTTTAACTGCGTTGAAAGCTTCATTGCAGTCTTCGGTCCAATCAATGCTATAGTCTTTCTTGAGTAAATTGTTGATTGGATGAATGGCGAAGCTTAAGTCCGGGATGAATCTTCGGATTGCACCTAGCTTTCCGAGAAATGACCTGATTCCAGATTCATCCGAAGGTGGAACCATTTCGAGGACAGCCCGAATTTTAGTTGGGTCAACATCTATTCCTCGTGATGATATAATATAACCTAGGAGCTTCCCTCCCGTTACACCAAAGACGCATTTCTCTGGATTTAGCGTGACTCCGTATTCTATTAGGCGTGAAAGAATGACGCGGAGTACTTCGGGATGGTCTGACAGCTTCTTGGCCTTGGCCAACAAGTCATCTACGTAAGATTCCATGATTTTATGAATTAGATCGTGAAATATATATACGTCATAGCCCGCTGGTACGTAGCACCAGCGTTTTTGAGACCGAAAGGCATAACAACATAGCAATAGGTTCCCCAAGGAGTTATAAACGTAGTTTTGGCTTGATCTTGCTCGGATATTCTGATTTGATTGTATCCCGAGAATCCATCCATAAGAGACAAAAGTTCAAATCCAGCTGTTGCATCAACAATGACATCTATGGATGGCAACGGGAAGTCGTCTTTAGGACATGCTTTGTTGATGTCTCGGAAATCTATGCAGATGTGTATCTTTCCATTCTTTTTGAGAATGGGAACGATATTAGATACCCATTGAGAGTAATCGACTGGTTTGATGAATCCTACCTGAAGGAGTTTTATTACCTCCTCTTTTACCATGAGAGCTACTTTGGGTTTCATAGGTCTTGATTTTTGCTTAACTGGCTTTGCATCTGATTTAGTGACGAGGTTGTGCACCACAATGTGGGGTGCAACTCCTGTCATTTCTTTATAATTAAATGCAAATGCCTTCTGATGTTCTTTGAGGATCCGAGTGTGTATTTCTACTTCTTCTGGTGTTAACGAAGATCCTAGTTTTAAAATTCTCGGCTCGTCTTCCGTTCCGATGTTGACATCGATCGTTTCTTCGATCAAAGAGGCGTTACCCTCTTCGAACTCAGGCGGTGCTGGAGGTAAATCCAGATCATCCCCATTTTCTACTGCGTATATGCTAGGTTCCATTTGTGAGGGAAAACTCATCATGGGATTTCCGAAATAGGAAGACGAATGTGGAATTAAGGACAAATCTAGCATAGGATAGGAAAGATGCAATGCCGCATAGGCGTTTAAGTATTGCAAAGTGGCCATATCATTATCAATATGGTTTGGGGTGGTAGATTCACTTCCGCTTGAAAGGGGATTTGTCGTTGTTTTTATCAATGGTTCGTCACGAATGGACACTGTGAAATGAGTATCTTCTAGCTCATTGCTTGGAGTAAAACGTGATGCTGAAGTTGCTATTGAGTCGGCGAGAAGATTTTTCTCTCGCGGGATTGCTTCAATAGATATGAAGTTGAATGCCTTACTTAAATCTAATACGGCATTTTTGTAAAGCTGCAAGTGTTCGGCTTTAGTTTCATATACCTCAGAGACTTGGTTTGCCACTAATTGTGAGTCTCCTAAGACTCTGATGTTGTTAATACCAATTCTCTTGGCTAAGGTGAGGCCAAGGAGGAGGGCTTCGTATTCTGTGCCGTATTTTTGTGCATTCGAAATTTAGTTTAAAGGCAAATGGCAGGACTTTTCCTCGGGTGAAGTAAGAATTATACCTGCCCCCGCTCCATAACGGCATCTAGCCCCATCAAAATGGAGAGTCCAATACTTAGCTGGGAATATAGATGTTGGGGTATTTGTTGTGTTTGCACACTCTACTTCCACCACAGAGATCCTCTGCTGGAAGAGAACCAACCCCTAGGGAATATCCTATGCCTACTGAATCAAAAGGTAAGAACATTGGTAAATCTTGTTCTATTAATTCAACGATTTTTGCAGTAGTCCCTAATGATACGGTTTCTTTAGCTTTATCGTTAGGGGTTGGGGTTGTTTTGGCTATGCTGATGGTTTCAAGATCCGTTGTAGGTACCAACTTCTCCTCTGGTTTTGGGTCAGTGGGTTTATTAAGTTGGTTTGTTGGAAGTTCAAATTCTGAGTGTACACCTGGTCTTTTCTTTAAATCAGCTAGGTGTAAATCGAAAGGTTTTGGATCACCTTTGGCTACAAATACCTTTCCTAGATGCAAGAATCTTACTTCTTGAAATAACGTAGAAGGGATTGCCTTCATGCGGTGTATCCATGGTCGGCCGAGGATCATATTATAATTAGTTTCCCGATCTATAATATAAAACTCAGTTAGGATTGTTTTGGGTCCTAAGGTGACCGGTAGTATTATGGTTCCTATCGAAGTGGCTTTAAGGCTATCATAGCCTCTTAATGTATTTCGAGTAGTGGAACAATTTGTTTCCCCATACCCTAATTTTTGGAGGAAAGAGAAGGGGACTATGTTAACCGCGGCCCCATCGTCAACCATTGCTCATTTTACGTAATTGTTATAAACCCATACTTGTAAGTGTAAGGCTGGATCACCTCGGCGTGCGATCTCAGCATCTGTAGGCATTTTACTTATTTCGAATATGAATTCGACATCCCTATCTGCCTGTCCCGGAGGATGAACATCAAAGTCTATATGATTTACCTGTGTTTCAGGTGGTGGAGTGATGTTAATTAAATGGCCTAAACCTAATGCTTCTAAAAGAGCAGCCCTGTGGGCAGGAGAGTTCTTTAGCAAGTCGAGAAATGAAATATGCGAGAAGGTTTTTGTTAGATCATTAATTAAATCGTAAGCACCCACAGGTTTTGTTATGTTTTGCTGGATGTTATCTATTTCTGGCAAGTGATTTGGACTTGTTTGAGAGAAATACTCTCGTGTTCTTGTTACAGCTTCAATGGGTAATTCCGAGTCTAACTCTACTAATCCGACTACCTTAGGTCGTGGTTGACTTCCTAGTTGCGGCGCAACTAATGGATTTAGCGAAGTCGAGGCCTCATGATCATTGTTTCCTGTCATTGCACCCTTGTTTGTTCCAGTTGGTTTCAACCTATTGCTATCATGATTTGGGAGTGGATCGTTAAAGATCTTGAGAGGAGCATTTTGAGGGGAAACTGCCCCTGCGAGCGTATTGGGTGGTGATGATACAGGATCTGCCAAAAACAAATCTGTGAAGAACTGTCTTTGTTCTTCCGGTAAACGTTGCATGAATTTATTGTAGTCACGACACGTTCTAGTGTCATGACCCCGAATTTTGTGGAAGCCACAATAAGAATTGGGATTGTAATTCTTTTTTGTTGGTTTGGTATATATTGTGGCCTAAAATTTGATCAAACTGTTGCCTATTAGGATTAAAATTCTGCATTTGTTGTTTCTGGCTTTGGTTTTGGTAACCAAATGAGTTTTGGCTGGTGCCCTTGTATGGGATTACGCCGTTGTTGTTGTTGTTGTGGATGGTTAAAATCCACTGTATTGATTGTCGGGGTAAAGTTGTTGTTTCGTTGGTTGTTTGTTTGTGATGGAGTATTGACTATATTTACCTTTTTGGGCTGGTCGGTTACTCCATCCGTTGTTACACCCCGATTTTTGTTAAGGATTTTGGGTCCTTGGTTGACATTTGTGGTAGTGGGATAATTTGTAGTGTTCTGGGTGGAGATGATTAACCTCCCGTTTGCTCCATATGTCTTACGACCACTATCTATCGCTGCTTGGTCTATTCGAAGAGCGCTCTCAAGTACTTCATCGTAAGTTCTTAATGGGAACTTCTGGACTTCTTCTTTCACCTCTCTGCTGAGAGAATGAAGGAATAAATCACATAGTTCCATTTGATCCATGTTTGGAGCACTTGCTGAAGAATAAAGAACTGTGCGCCACCTTTGGATGAAATGGGCAACAGATTCGTTATGTTCTTGCTTGATGTGTAAGAACTCCCTGATTCCTGTCCTTAGCAGTTTGTTCATGTCGAAGGCCTTGATGAACTCAGACACAAGTTGTTTAAATGAATGTATGGAAGCCTCAGGTATTCTATAATACCAATCGAGAGCGATGCCTTCCAAATTTTTTGGGAATATTTTAGCAACAACCCCATCCCATGGGAGTAGTTCACGTATGGCTGTAGCATAAGCTTTGATATGCGCATTTGGATCTCCCTCGCCTTTGTACTTGGGTAAATCAGGAAGGGGTCTTGGAAGCATGACACTTCGTATAGTGAAGTCTAAGGGTTCCTTCAGATATTCTGAATAAGTCCCTATCGCATATGTTTCGACCATTGATGGTGCCTGTTGAGGGAGCGGCGGTGGAATGGGTTGTTGGTATGCACTGACAGGGACATAGGGAAGTCCCTGTGTTTGAGAAAAGATGCCGGGAGAGGAGAACATATCCCCTTGTGGCGATTTGGAGTACATGTTTAAGTACGAAGGGGTACTATCCAGGAATGGATTGTTCTGCACTAGACCGGGAGGAATGGTGCTAGAGATGGTGGGTCTAGTTGGCATTTGTTGTGAATACTGAGGGGTCATGCCTAATGTGCCTACTCCTGTGAGGAGATCTACTTGGCTAGAATGGTGTGGAGGATTGGAACTCCCTGTTTGCATGAATTGTGAGTTTCGACTTGCTTGAGCAAGCTCTAACCCTCTAACCTTTTCTATTAGAGTCGAGATGACTTCATTTGGTGAAGTCACGATATTCTGCCTTGATGGCGTTCGTTGTATATCATGATTTTGTATAGGCATGTGATATCCTGCTATGAACTGATCGTTGTCTTGCCAAGTTTCTCCGAGAGTATTTTCTATATGTAATGGCATAGAGGTATTTTCTTGAAAAGAGACCTCGGGTTTTGGTTGTAAACCTCCTACAGGTGGATACATATTCCGAGAGCGTTGTTCGTTCCGGGAATAATGCGCTGAGTATTCGTCATCTAGAACTAAGTATGGGTCTGATTGTCTACTAATGTGTGGTCTAAGTAGTACCTGAGGAGATGAAACAGATTCTCCAGTGAACGTCATATTATTTGAGCCTGAAGGCTCTGTTTGTTGTGCTTGAGCGAGTTGTTCCAACCCCTCAGTTTGAAAGGATGAAGTATATTTAGTCCTTGGGGTTTGTGTTGATAACTGACTAGTTGAATAGTTGTCACCCCACATTGAGAGTGAGGGTGATGATTGTCTATTCTGTTGGGCGTAGTATGCCTCAAGACCCAAGAGGGGTCTGCCATATGCATCGAATCCCGACATATTCGGGGGGTATATGAATACCCAGAATAATAATGGGAAGGACGAATAATGGGAAGGAGCAGTTGAAGGTGATTTGTGAAAAGCGTAGAAGGTAAAAAGAAGGTTGTTTGTTTCACGTCGGGTTCACCAATTTTGTTGGTGAAGCTGATGTGAAGGCTAATGAGGTACAGAAGGTGAAACAGTTGTTTGTTTCACGTCGGGTTCACCAATTTTGTATGGGAAAAGTGACAAGCGAGTGGGAATCTACAAGTAACTCTTCCGCGTACCCGACCTCCCGAGGTCGTGCCGAGACAGCGGTGGGGATGGAATATGCGTGGTATATAGACAAACTAGTTAGGCAATCTAATATCTTCGACACGCACTAATGGAATCTGCGAATCTAAGGCAAAGAAGGCCCTTCTAACCTGGACTGGTGTGATAGATCGGTCAGCAAGGATGACTGCTCGAAGGCTCCAATCAATATCGAGCTCTGGCGTGATTCGATCTATGGGTTGTGGAATACGTGGAAAATGACCCGGTATAGTTTCGTGTCTTTCTCCGGATAGGGTCATATGGTGGATGGTAAATATAGTCAACTCTATGGACGGTTCTCTGGCCTAGTCCAGAATTCTCTAGCTTTGTTAGCTGTTGTGTCCAGCAAGGATAGTTGTTCAATGATAATAGGTGGAAGTGGAGTAGACTGAAATACTAGTGTGCGTAGGCCAGTGTCTATATCTAATTCTCTTATAGATTCGTTGGGCTGTGGGATTTGTGGGTCACAACCGTAGGTTCGTGTTTGTTGTGGGCCAGCTATGGTCATACGTAGAATCAAGTCCTGATCCCTAGTATCCAATAATCATATGCTTTCTCAGCTTCTATGTTTAGAATCAATAGTTGTGCAATCTTCTCGAATACCTCACAGGCGTTCTCGCAACCTGGATTCTTAAGCTGGTATCTATATCTATGAGGGTGTCTCTGTCGTCATTTGTGGAACTAAAGATCACACCCGAATGTTTGTTCTCTTTCAAACCCTTCTACGGTCATGTGGATGTTTTTCTAGGGTAATCTGTAGTTTGGTGACTTGACCAAAATGTATGTGCTCGGTCGTCTTCTATGTTTAATCCTCTTAACCGAGATCGACTGTTTGAAGTCTCTTTGTTGTTTGGAAGACCGGATTCTAAGATTTTGGTCAATATCAATTATTGTTGTTGTGAGATTGGGTTGAGGCACGATTGGCTCAAAATGTATTCTCTGGGCTCCCTAGGTCCCGTAATAGTCATACGAAAACAAAAATATAGATAAACTGCAATAAAGTGAACTCTAAGTATATGAAACGCATTTATAGCATATATGACTTCTTTTTGTATTTTTTGATGATTTATATGAATTTAAGAAAGCAGCTATTTAAAATATTTAGAATTGATAACTAAACTAATAATTTAAAACAAACAAAATAGCCGAGTGTAGCTATTTGTCTGTGTAATTTGTATATCTATTCTAAACAATGAAATAACTAATCTATTTGCAAGATTCTCGATCCTACCTCAGAAGTGAGGAGTGAATCATAGTTTCTCAGAAACTATCAATCCCCACAGCTTCCCTGGCAATATCGAGAATAGAATTTACTGAAATAAAGCGATTAACTACTCTATTTGATATGATTCTAACTAGAACTTTGAAAGCTAGAACCTGGATTCCGCAGAACAGTGGCGAATCCGATGGTGTGTGTGATCTTGTCCCCTCAGTATGATCTCTTCGTTCTTTGTGCTCACGTAGATCCAGAAAAGCGTGTAATGCTTGCATCAACAAGAATAGGTGTTGGAACAAGGACAACCTTGAATGCGACGTAGAATAGAACGCGGATAGGAGAGGGATAGCGCAAGAGTACAAGAGCTTGGCTTATGCAATTCCTAGCGGGATCTATTGCGAATCATGCAACATAATGCATCCAGAACCTGAAACTATCTGTTTGAAGAGAAAAAACCTGCAACTTTAATGGCTTCCTAAGCTATTCTACTCTAATGGATTAGATAAAAAAACAACACAAGCTTTGTTTGCACAAGTGGATATGTGGCTTACCAAAATTTGGACAATGCTAACTAAGCATGTAAATGAACTAAACTATCAATCCTAAGCAAACTAACAGACTCAAACCAAGCGAAAATGAGAAAATTCTAACAAGGACTTGCACAAGTGGCCATTTGCTTCTAGCTGCAATACAAGCACAAGCTATGCATTTATAGGAATTCAATCACCCAAAGATCAAAACCAAACCGAACTCCTAAACAATAAACAAAGGAAAAACACTATTCCAGGGGACCAAAAACATAAATGCAAGCTTAAGTCGGCAAGAAAAGCTGGTGAAGCGTTGATTTTTACGTGAGTTACGTCAAAAGAGCGTTCTGGAAAATGCGTAAAGGACCGCCTCCCGCGGGGGCGATTCTAAGAGGACCGCCGCCTGTTCAAGGCGGCGGGATTCTGGACGCCGCCGGTGATCGGGGTGGCGGTTCGTTACTAAAGAGAAAAGGGGCAAGAAAAGAGGGAAAATGGGAAAAACAAAGCACGCGGGGGCTAAGCGGGGCATGCGGGATGTTAACGCATACTTGGAAAGCTTTTCTGGATCCCGAACACCTTGCGAGAGACTGTATCATCATTGGGGCACTTATTATATTTTCAGGATCAAGGTTTGAGATAATCCCCCTTCTTATCCCTACTATCGAAATAACATTAAAGTCCTCACTAAGAATGAGCAGGTTGATTACCTAGGATAGAGACCGAATGCGAGAAATCCATCCAGAGGGTTTTTACCCAAAGATACTAGAAGGAGCATAAACATTAAACATAAGAAAATTAAGCTGAGATCGACGGAAACTTACTCTTACAAACTACCAACTAAGGGATCGAGCTTGCAAATCCACCATAACATCGCCTTCCTTCCAAACAATCTTGAGCCCCGGAAGCACGGTTGAGTCCGTAATCACTCCTTTCTAGCCTCTAAAAGTCCTATTCCAAAGTCATTCAGCTTCAGCAGTGGGTAACTTAATCTCTTGAAGAAGAACCAGACAAGCCTCTGAGGAGGGGATATAACGCTTGATGAAGTGTTGTTTGTCGGAGAATTACGACCTCGACATTCGAGGAGAAGAACTTCATTGAACATAGGGAAGGGGTTTCACCTTCCCTGGGATCGAAAGATCAAATTTCAGGGTTCTTTGCTTCCCTGCATCGACCTCCAATTGGGCCACCTCCTACTTTGACTTTCTCCCCCTTTTACCTGCGGAGCCACACATAGCAACCCCATACCATCTTGACATGAAGCTAATTTAGATGGAACCAAGACGGGAACTAAAACTTCCGAATAATCTCTCCATCTTCCAAATTCCCGATCAAGTGTTGGGCAGATCCAAAGCCCGACAATTATTATTCGAAATCCACCCGTTAAGAGTTTCCATCGAGGAGGCTTGCCCCTGCACGATTCCTTCCTTAATCAAGGAGACAAGAGCTCCTGAATCCCTATGAACATCCTCTGTCCTCCAACAACAAGTGAGGGGTTAAGTTTTCTAAAAAGACCGGCCTGGGGGAAACAGAGGGACTTCCAACCCATCTCGAACCTCCTATAACAAAGTGAGAGATAATGGGGGAAGGGGTAGAGGATCGCGCGTAACCAACCTCGAACTAGATGAATGAGAGGAAAAGAGGGAGCCATCCTTTTTTCCAAAACTATGACAATCCTTCTTCAAATGCCCCAAGGCCCCACAAGAGAAGCACTTAAAGCTCAGCCCTTCATAAATTATATTTGTCGATCTGGGGCCCTTATGAGAAGGTAGCAAAACAAAACTCAACACGGGGGAAGATAAGTCCATATCAACACAAATGCACACCGAGCAAGCTGGTGATGGATTTTAGAGAGGCAGAGTTCTAGAACTCCACGGGGAGATTCAGGAAATTTAGCCAGAGCGGAGATCTGTGAATAGCTTCCACCTTCGGATTAAAGTCAAGGGACCAAGGCCTCATATATAAGTTGGAGGAGTTTAGAAACCAGGGCCCCCCTTTAAAAACTTTTTCCACAGAGGTCACAGAATGAAATAAGACTTGAAAGAAGCCATTCCAAAGAAAGAGGACCTTAAGACTCCCACCTTGCCCTAAAACCAATCAATCCAATTCCGAATTTTCCTCCTAGATAATTTTACACCAATGAATTTACTGACAAATTTCCCTCCTTACACAGATATCCACAAAGACCTTCTTTCGCTCACAGGGAAGATCAACAGAACCGATTCCTTGGAAATTTTGAATTCAATCCCGCCCACCTTAAATTCCTCGGGGCACTGAGACACACACACCTCAATCCTGTCATCGAAGAGGGAATTCCTTCCTTGAGGGTTGGGAAGAAGGAGGCCCTTTCTAGGATCAATTTCCTCGATCAAATTTTTTTACTACCAAGAACCCTAGCTACAAGACTAGAGATTTAATGACCACCCTGGGCCACACAACCTTACCAACAAAGATACCCCATCCCTTACCCTAGCTTCGCACCAGGCCCAATCCATTCCTCTCCTCTACTCTCACCGAGTGGAGCCTTGTTCGCGCTAGAGACGGGCACCTTCACTTAGGCGCCTCAAAATTGAAAGATTCCTCCACAACGGTCCTTTACGAATGCAAAAATTTTAAATTTTCATGGGATTTGCACCTAGGTTGCATCACTTCCTCTCAAGATCTAATGTATTTACTCTATTGTGAAGCAATTGATTTCTTGCCAATTCTAGTGATGTAATTCATGAAGAAAAGAATCAATAACCATATATATATCCAAAAATGTAATCGCTTGCACATTGGATCTATATGTGGTTGTAGAGAGAGATAACATAGAGAATAATAGTAGCCGGGAAAATATGGAAATAATGATATTAGAAAGTATATCATAAGTTTAGATGCTCTTGACATGCTACACCAATAGTATACATACATGTGTGATGAATCTCTTTGTCCTGAAATAAGGAATGCACGATCAATCGTCAACAATTGAAATCCTCCGTAAATTTTTCATATGAGTGCCAGTATATTTTCTCTCTTTTGATAAAAAATTTATACTCGAGACTAAACATAATTTCTTATGTTTTGAGTGTAAATTTCACTCTTACACAAAGGGATTTTTAAATGAAACCATAAAAATGTACCTTGTAATGTATGGGTGAAAAGACATTCCTTAATTTCCTAATTTAGAATTTGATGTACATACTCTAATTTGAAGAGGAATATTTTGTGTTCATTCTAAATCTGTCCCCCACCATGTGTTAACCCAAGTGGAAGAAAGTGTAACAAGAAAGAAACATGGTTGTTTGCATGTGTGGGAAACATGAATATGATAGAATGTACGAACATTAATGATTCAACTAAAATACAATGTGTCGTTTATACGGAGTTTGAAACATTTTTCAAAATAAGCAAGTTTGATCTACTAGCAATCATATGCAATTTGTGCGATGGGAATGCCAAAAGGGATGTGTGGGGAATCTACCATATGATGAATGAAGTTAGGGAAAACAAATAAGGTGAAGTTGAAGGAAGGGGTGGCAAGTGTAATTGATGGATGAGGAGAAACATGGGAAGACAAAAGTGTTTCCACTCTTAGATGCGGCGGTGCGTCCCATTTGTTGAGCAAGAGTTGGTGAAAAGACATCTAAATTGAATCAAAACCTTGTTAGTGGAAGAATGTTTTTAGTGTATTGGCCGTGGGAAATATCCTCTAAAGGTTTTTGCCATAATGTTGACTCACATATAATGGAACGTCCTTGACAGGAGGAAACTGAGAAAGGTCTCTGATGAGAGTCATGGATCTATTACCAAAAAAGATGTTTTGAAGTGGGGAAAAGATTCATGAAGGTGATATTCAATATTAGTAAGTATCTTGGGGCCATTAATAAAGCTCATCACATTTATGAAAATATACTTAATATATTTGAGGGAGTCTTGAAAATATGTTAGTGTTTTCCATTGAAGAGGTTTGATATCATCAATCAATAAGAGAAGGAGAGCATGCAAAGTAGAATTGGAAATATTAGAGGTGATAACTTCAATAGGTGCAACCAATAATAAAGGTGAATTATTTAAAAGGACTAATATGAGAGTGCTGACATTATAATACTAGATTTATGAGATATCATTTAACAACCCCTGCAATACTGTGAATTATTAATTTCACAACGACAACGGGTTTTGTACATGAATTGAAGAATAGTAGTATCAAAAACTAGTTTGTTTTCAAGTGACGAAGGAAAATAATTTGGTGTAGAGGTTAAGAGAATTAAGTAATACCCTTACATGCTTCAATGAAATATGAACCGATATTTTGTTAATTAAGAGGAACATGATGCTCAAACCAATTGTTATGTATGTCAAATTACCGTGACATAGCATTCCACCTATCATGGGCCATGTGATTTTGGGTCCGAGTTGGGATGGAAGCTCCCATTAATATATTACATAGGAATCCCAATCCATTTCATCTTCAACAATGAATTCATCTCCCAATGATTGTTTAGGTACGGTGGGCTCTCATAGGACATGCCAAGGTTTATAGTTATTTTGCAGAAGCTCCCAATTAGAAATAATTTAGTGATATGTACTTGTTATGTCTAAGGAAATGTCACATAATGGATTGTATAGGATTTCAATGGAACAAAAAAATTCAAAAGAAGTGGATTTTAGAGCAGGAATCTAATAAAACCTAGGGAGACACATAAAATTACAAACTACATGGTGTTACTTCTATTTTCCCTAAAGAATTTGTTGAAAGACCAAGATTAGACAACCTCACTAAGGCATAAACCTCAACTTAGTTGTTCAACCATGTCGTAGAAAGCTCACTTTATTTGTTCAACCATGTCGAAACCTTGCCTCTATTCCAAAAAAAGAATGCATCCCCAGAAGATTGTTTGTAAACCACATCAATTTTTGTGAGGCTATCTTTAGGGGAATCACGAAGCCTTTAGCAGTAAAGCCACTATAGTTTAAGGAAAGGTATGTTGGATATCCTATTTTATGAAAAAATTGTTGTAGCTTGACTTCGTTTTGTCATGCAAATGTGCAACAGGAAATTGACAATTTTGAGCATGGCAACTATACCCTTGTGTTGAACCTTTCAAGTTTTACCTTCGAGGCACCCAAGGTCCACCCAGGTTAGTTCGATGACCTCCCAGTTGAAGTTAACATAGTCCCCTAGGTGAATTAGGAAATTCAATTCAACCCCTAAGTGATTTTAGGAGTTCTTAAAAATGCTATCATTGGGTAGTGTTGGGAAGGGCTACCACTGGCCTTCTCGTAACTAAAGAAACCCCCTGGAGCGAAATTAAGGAGAAAAATCCAACACCAAAGTGAATTAAAGGTCAAAAACATCATGGAATATATTTAGGAATATTTAAGAAGGATTTGGAGGAGTTGGGGCAGTTTCATCAAAAACAGGGTTCACAAGCCTAGGTAGTGCAAAGGTTCAAAAGAGTTGTTGAGCTTCAGGAAGTGATTTGAGAGCTCGAATGGAGTTAGGAGCCAAAAATACATCGTTGGAAATAGAATTGAAATCCCTACAATATGGTTAAATCTTATTTTTCACAACACCTTGGCACAATAGGTTTATAATCGGTGTTTTCCAGCACGGGTAAAGGACTAGATAAAAATCCACTTTTTCAAGGACTAAATGGAGTAATCAAGATCCGAGACCCCACCATTGGATTCAAAATTCCATTTTTAGTCTAAGTGGAGAGGACCATTTCAAATTTTTGCTTCTACCTTTTTCTCTAGCATGGATGCCTTAGGTGACACATTCAAAATGCCTGACTTAGAAATATTTTGTGGAAGACTTACTAGGGAAAAATCCAAATTGTTTAACCTTGAGTCTTCCACCTCTCAAAAGGAATTAGTTGCATCTAATCCTAAGGGAAAGGGGAAACCAAAAAGTAAAACCAAATACACCCCTTCTCCATCTCAAAATGCTCCTAAACCCAAAGAAAACAACTCAAAACCCAAGGAGTCTTCTAAATCTAAGAATAAGTCTAGCCTTTCGTGCTCTTTTTGTGGGGGTATTGGTCATGAAGAACATAGGTGTTATAAGTGAATGCAAGCCTTAGAGGATGCAATCAAGAAACACAAAATTTTCATCTCCACTCCACCTCCTTCTAATCAAGTATGGAAAAGCACTTAATGTTGTTGGGAGATCTCGGTCAACACTTGCGGATAATTGTGTAACACCCACTTAAGACACACACCAAAACAACACGACAATTAATGGATAATTTTTTTTACATGCTTGAAGATTAAATGACACTATAAGTGATCACAAGGGCTACCACCAACTCACGGTAATCTTGACACACAACATTGACCCTAGGCATAAGAGAACATACAACAACCATCACAAAACTCAAATTTGTCCCTGCAGGTTCTAGAGCATGAACCTCCGCTCCGATACCAAGTGTAATGCCCACTTAAGACACACACCGTAACAATACAACAATTAGCAAATACATATTTTTTGACATGCTCGAAGATTAAACGACACCTAAGGTGATCACAAGGGCTACCATCAACTCATGATAAGCTTGACACACAACATTGACCCCTCGGCACAAGGGAACATACGACACCCATCACGAAACTGATCACTTCCCATTTTGACAAGACATCACATAATATTCTAACCACAAAACACACTTATAGTTAGGGTATACCACGGTGTAAAATATTTTAAGGTTACTTATTTACTAAAAGCGTCTTTTAAAACTTATGTTCTAGAAGATTTATACTATGATTCGCACAACTCTTCTTACAAAACATGATTTCTTCCTTTTATACTAATGGGTAATTAGCTTAAGATCATCTCTAATATGACAATTATTTGTTTAATTCATTTGTTTAATAAAGGAGGTATTCAATTCCACAAGGCTATCTATCTAAACTCATGCTACTGAAACTCGTTTCAAACTCCATCAGTACTGCAGAAGACAAGCGCAAGCTTCAATTTAGATGGAGTCTCGTTTAGGTTCGGAACTATAATCTTCTTTGTGCAAGGATCAACATTTAACCACACTTAAAGAGAAGATTAAAAAGCACCTTGGCAAAGGTTAGTGGAGGAAGGTCAAATTGAATTCATCTTCATGATCTCATTAGTTATTAACCAGTCTTTTATTGAGAATAAGGAATTTATCTGGATTGGGTAAAATCTTCATTTAGGCTTCTCTTGGTTAAGTTTAACAAAAGAATACATATTAGGTTTCAAACAAATGAGTTAGAATTTAATGATTTATTAATCAATCTTCCCTACTTACTAAGGCCTAGCCATTTTCCAAAAGCCAAACATTGATTACACCTTCATTACCTTTTTACGCCCCACAACAAGAATTAGAGTTTATTATTACAGCTTAGAGTAGAAAGGGTAAGTTCTTTTTAACACAGGAATAAAGTTTCCTTATCTTCCACTGAAAGACTCTTGACTTCATCGAAGGGATTACAACCTCTTATTTCTTTTGTAAAACTTTTATGAGGATTACCAAACCATTTTATTATGCCCAAAATGGCATTATTTCCATAACCGAGAAGGGAGGTTTTAAACACAAAGCTATAATTCAAGGAGTTCACCAAAGCCCTAATAATGAAAACTAAACATGATTACAACATTTACTATTCAACATGGCACACAAACCAACGGTGACAACTGATTCAAAAGTACCTTGACTTGGAAAAAAAGGGTAATCAAAATTGGTCAAGCAACACTATGCTATTATCAAGATTACTATAATACATTAAAACTTCTCATAACAATGCCATGATTAAATTTATATCTTTCACAATAGTATTTACAAGTTAAGGTTTTAGTGGCTATGACAACATTACTCCACAAGACAAAATTATAAGGCATTGAGCCTCTTCTGAAATTTTCACAAACCATTCCAGAGTTTTAAAACACATTAAGCATTTGAACCAAAGAACCCCATCAGTAAACTGATGCAACTTTCTACAATTCTTTTCCCCATCTACTTGCAAATTCATCTGCACA
Source organism: Taxus wallichiana var. yunnanensis (assembly GCA_018340775.1). Lineage (NCBI taxonomy): Eukaryota > Viridiplantae > Streptophyta > Pinopsida > Cupressales > Taxaceae > Taxus > Taxus wallichiana. Next base: position 702,869,399 of record CM031242.1, on the reverse strand, counting down.
TTTATTAGCCTGAGTCAGTTCGCAAGAACTGAGCATGATAAGAACTACACATAACAACAATATGCTACTATTTAACAATATCATGAAAGAAAACATTTTGTTTCAAGAAATGGATCAAAGCTCTCACCATGGATCAATTCTTAAGACAAATAAAATTTTCACCGTGTCAACAAAGAAGAAAGCCATATGTTTCAGTTATAAAAATATCTCTAAAACAACAAGAGTTTGACAACCAATCAGGTAAGACCATAGATCTTATAAGATTAGAAACAAAGGGTCGAGAGTATTAGGATTTCAATCATGTAATCCTATAGATTACGTGATTGAAATCTAATACTCAACCCATCAATCTACATTCTCATGGAGAAGTCAAAAATACCAGTTACGATCATTGTCACAAAACAACACTAGTTTAACAATCATTCCAGAAGGGCCATTGGCCTATTAAGTTAGAAAACAACAATCGAGTGAAAAGAGAGTTCTACCCCGTAATCATATGATTGAAAACGATATACAAACCAATAATAAATACTTTCATAACTAAAAGTGGCTTCACAATTATTAAGGAAAAAAGTGATGGCTATAATGTCTGAATTAGAAATTGCCTAAAGAAACCTATCTAGTTGGTAAATCCAAGCAGAAAAGCAACAAGCCACAACTACCCAAGTTCATTATGCAAGTAAGCATTCTAAAACATCCATCCAAGTTTCATAACACTTTAGATTTATAACCCTCCATAAAAATCTATAGTTTTGGTTTAAATAAAAGGATTACCACTTTCTCGTCACAAGTTCTTTTAAAGTAACCCTTGTTACCACATTCAAAACCACTCTTAAATATGCATCTACATGTATCACCAGATGCCATTTCCTTAACAACAATTCTGTCAAAAAAAACAGTGAAGTATCCATATATATATATATATATATATATATATATATATATATATATATATATATATATATATATATACCCCAAATGTCATTAACCATCTTAACAATTCCTATCATAAGCCATCAGGATATTTATCTATATATGAACCAACCAATTGTCAATAAATAAAAGATTAACAATTAAAAACAATGAGTTAGATAAATGTATATACCATCAAAAGTCTTCCGTAAGAGAATTAAGCCCTAAAATAGATCTAATATTAATTGAATACTATACCTAACTGCACAAATGCATCAGTACACCCCACGAGTGTTTTCCTTGGTGTGAAAGGGACTACCTCCAAAAGTTTTCAACAGTTCCAAAACAACTATCCTTAACTCATTTACAGGTTTAGGACTAGATATCTAACCAAACACGAATTCACATGATCGAACTTATTAAACACTTTTTAAGTTAGAATGATTTAGTATGACCTTATATACTCAAAAAAACATGTTATTATTGTTTATGTCATCTGGGAATAAATCATATATTTCCAACGATCTCATAATCATCCTACTTGTCACGACCATCAATTAATATACCAAAATAATGTTGTTTTCAAAAACACAACAAAATCATGTGGTTGAACACTCTAAAATAAAGTCTCTTTTCTAAATTTTATTTCGTTCACAAAAATCATTGCAAGATCAAAATAACATAAATCCCGTATAACCAAGCACCAAAGCTTCAAGATTTAATTTACAAGGAAGTCACCCTCCAAAGATGGTCATAAAATTTCACAACTATATCTGGTAATGCTCAAAAACCCCAAGGAATCGAGCTTAAAAGAAAACAATGGGGAACAACACTAAATCCTATCGGTTTTCCCCTTTTTCTTTCAAGTTGTCATCCTCCTTATTATTTTTATGTTAATCTAAACACACAAATACAGATTCAAAATATTTAGAGGAAAAATGAATTATTCACGATTCAGAATCCCCAGAAACCCTCTTATTTATTTTCTAACTCACTTCATTGTTTTTCCCTTATTGAAATGAATGCAAATTTGCAAATTTGCAAAAATCAAATTAGCCCAATAGATGTTTCTAGAATCGCAAACTCCATAGAAACCCATTATTTCTAGTTGGTTTTTAACTTCCTTTACAATTATAAATTTCCATAATAATGAAATATTAATAAACGAGTAAAGGTTACCTTCATTTTATTTAACTATATAATAAAATAACAAGGAAAAGAATGAATAGCCCATACATTCGAATATCTAGAATTTAAAACCAGAGACCAATCAAGAAGCAACCAACTAGTAATCAATGACTGAACAAAATACACAAAATCACAATAGAAATACCAATTTCAAGAAAGACAATGCTTCATTTTAGGATATTTTTAAAAACCTAGCAATTATTGGGATGTGTAGGTTTATCATGCTTGTTTTTACGCTTCCACGAGATGCTTACACGTTGAAAAGTGCCTACAACAACCACCCAAGTCAAAATTCCATTGTTCACAAACATGTTGGGTGACCACACTTTTCCCATGGCCATGTTTGGCACAGGAAGGGTAGGCGGCCAGGGCATGGAGTCCCAAAAACAATGAGCTGTAATTTCCTGAAAGAAATGTGGTCTCCTGGACTGCAATATTACAATATAAGCACAAAACGAGTTTGTAAAATGGCCTTGATTCACCATATGCAATTAATAGGTGTCCAACCTGCTCAGTTCACATTTTCAAGCATACACGCAGCCTAAAGTGCCAATATAGTATCTTTGAAATGTATGGACATCCACCCAAGCATTATGGAGAAGATACTTGGTCAAATGTTTTGATTCAAGTGCCCTAGGAGAAATGTATGCAAAACGTATTTGAAAGAAGGTTTCAACGCCTTCTCAATCGCCACGGTCGGAAACACTCCTCCTCAAACAGTCCTCATGGCCCTCCCTTTTTGGTGTTTCCAAGGACCACACTAACAAGAACCATACTTAAATAAAACAATAAAAACAATATAAGTGGCCAACTTTCAGTTTGGCATATACAAACCAGCAATTTAAAAGTCGAGAGATATTTAATAAACAACAATTACAATGAATGTGGCCAACATCAAATTGGTGTTTAGTCCAACAGCACAAGTGATAAACATGTTTCTTTTAATAGAATTGAATACCATTAAAGGAATGGCCGTAATATTCACCCAACTACCAGCTATTAACAAAAATTTAGCAAAAGAAAACAAGGAACAATGCCCAGCAGAGGTAATTTCCATTTGGTGAAGGGCCACGAAACAAGGACCAAGTCAATGCCAAAAGTAGAGAAAGGTGGTAGGTAAAAACATTAACTTTGGCATTAATTAATAGCCCTTCAAAACTTGGCACCACCACTAACTTCCCTTCACTTCCACACATGCCAAGATTGGTCATAGATGCCATCATTCCAAGTCTTTTAAGTGATAGATCAATTTAGTTAAACTTAGCTAAAAAATTAGGTACCTTTCAATAAAATATGCCTAAAATAAATTGAAATGGTTCTTAAAATTCCATTAGAAGTTCTAACAAACATCATTAAGCAACCGATAGTCATTAATATGAAGGTCTTCACAAGGTGTTATAAGTACCGCCGTAAATGCACAAGCATTAACGACAGTAACAAAATGGTATAATCGGAAGGAAAGGAGTCAAATTTACTTCGCAACAAGGATCATAATTACTTAATGATCAGAGGTATGCCTTGGATCACTGAAATTGATCCAAGGCATGATCATTCCACACAACAATAGAAAGGACTACAACACGGGTAACAAATTTTGTTACTAAGGTAACTTTCCCGTAGCGCCATAAGACCGTGCCTTCACCAATTACTTGGGTTCACAAATTGAGCTTCAAAACTCAACAAAAGGAGTACAAAATGACCTTCAACGCTAGCAAACTGGGGTCAAAAACAAGGACATGAGTCACACCGAAGGGGGCATTACATTCTCCTCCCCTTATGAAAGCATCATCCTCGATGCAACACAACACCGAAGAACGTAAAAGAGATATGCAACAATGGTTAGGCAAAGACAAGGATTCATCTTATGGTTGAAATTTCGTCGTTAAAGCACGACCATAGGGAAGACTAGAAAATTTGGCAGATTATTTAAATTTCAAAGTTTTGTGAAGATTGGCAATTTTCTCTTACTTCATTATTTAATTAATTCTCTTTCCCTTTTCATTATTCCTTAAACTTAAGTCCTTAAGATTTCATTGTTGTAAGGTTTTAGTTTATTCCTTCTTGTGGGTGCCCAATAGGAACCGCTATCACAATAACATACCAGGGTCATACGTAACACTGATGATTCACAGAAAAATTTCACATATTATCATGACCGTACCATATTACAAGGGCTTGATCAAACCATGGAAGAAATATACATGATCCACATAACATAGTACTCGTCACACATAGTTGACCGACACATAAGTACTCAGACGTAAGTGTACTATAACAATATGAAATTCCTACAATTTCACAGATGAAGATTTCACACAACTCAGAACAATAGCTGAGACACATAGAGTCAACAAGGGAATCAAGAACGTATCCATGACACCATAACACATAACCAACTCACATGAGTAACACATACATCATAACACTACTCCCAAAGCATCAAAACAACTTTGTATACCTCCCGAAGCATCAATCATACACACACACAAATCTCTTATGCCTCCCTAAAGTCTCTTATGCCTCCCTCAAATCTCTTATGCCTCCCTCAAGCAGTAATATATAAATAAATTTTCCTTTTCACTCCCCAAAGAGGTCGGTCACCCTATGGCCCTAGGCACGTAGAGTCCAGACACCCCTAACCCAAGTGACATAATAACTCATGGTTCGGCAACCCACTAGTTATCTGTAACTCCTTGGGGTGTACCCCCATACAACAAAGTGGGTACATAGGTCCAACCATTCCATGGTGCATCCCATAACCCTATTCCACACATTACGAAAATAGAACCAACATAACAATCGATTCAAATGCCAAGTGGCAAAATACAAGCCTTGGGCTAGGCTATAAAATTTTAAATTTAAAAGAAGATCCAAATCCAAGAAAAACAAATGGCCAAATAGCCATAGTGCAAAAAAATCCACATGTTAGTACCACAAACAAAGGAAATGCCCAAAATATAAAAACATATCAATCAAGAAAATTGTTGGTCCTTGTAAAAATAAAAGAAAAAGTTCAATTTACAAATAAAATACATATATAGAAGTAGCACATTACGATGACTATGTGGCCTTATATGGCCACCAAGGGGTACTCAATGAGTTGTTGCACTCGAAACATTGAGCCTCAGCTCAGTAAAATAACATATCAATAGTACAACTGTCATCATCTCTATTTGAATCATCCCGCCACCACTTCGACAAGGATAAACATAGTCATAGCTTCACTTAGGTTGAATCCATACGACAACCACAAGGAGAGAGAGAAAGAGGAGCACAGGTCATCATCTACTGAGCCTAAGGTTGGCTCGAGTTACTGGCCCATGGTACCCATTCCTCACTCCGAACATACACTATTACTTATTTCCCTCAGGGTCGGTGAGCGTAAGGTTCACAACATAACACATAACTATATCACTAACATAATGGTGGTCCACGCACATTAACCATAGCATCTTACGCATGGTACTGATATAGGGTATATCACATCCATTACATTCACAGGTTACATTACATCACATTACCACGTACAACACCCAAAGTGCAATACTGTACAATAGGGATCATATGCTCACCATATACACTTAAGTCATGACATGAACGATCACATATTACATGAATATACTTATGACGAACACAATCACAACATACAATCAATAGCAATACAATCATGGTGATATACACATTTCTTCATAACATGATGATGACATCACTATACAATCCAGTTCACTATACACCAACCTTGTCATACGACACATCAGCACAACTACACATCACAAATGCCAAAAGGCTCCAACACTCGTAATCAACAATAACATTCCTTTCACACACACAATAAGATAGTACATCACACTCGAATTCATGAAAAATAGATAGAATACTCTCATCTCCAACACATCAACATGCCAAGAGTTACACACTAAGTGACATGCACAACATGTGTGCTAACAATATCACAATTATGACATAGTTCACATCACGCTTATATCACATTACTCTTCCAATATCCACCACCATCACGTAACACCATCACAACTCAAGTGATGGTGTTATAGATTCTAGTGCTTCTCATCACATGACTTCTTCCAAGGAGTCTTTTGTATCTCTAGGTTTGATTTCTACTTCCAAAATTGAGGTTGGAGATTATTCCTTTATTTATGTTGAGGGAAAAGGTGATATACACCTTGATGGTGGTAGTATCCAAGATGCACTGTATGTTCCTAACATCACTACAAATTTGCTTTATGTATATCAAATTTTTCATTCTAGTCAAGGAAAAACAGTGACTTTTACACCACATGGGGTATAAGTATAAACTTTGTTGGAGCCTCATTCACTTGTTGCTCAAGGTATTGTTGATCATAGTTCTAGACTATATCACTTTGAGGGTTTTGATGACACTTCCTCTATAGGGATAGGATTGGTTTCTCATGCAGATTCAAAGAGTAAGCTTTGGCATGAAAGATTTAGACATCTCAATTACAGATATTTGAAGGAGTTGAGCACTCATGGTATGGTTAATGGTCTTCCTAGAGTTTCTTGTCTTGAGGGATTTTTCTCCTGGTTGTGCATTAGGGAAACAACACCAAGATCCATTTCCTAAGAATTTGTCCAAGAGAGCTTCTTCACCACTTGAGCTTGTGCATAGTGACTTGATGGTTTTTCCTACCCCTCTTTCAATGGAGCTAAGTATGCACTTACCTTTATTGATAATTTCTCGAGGCGTACTTGGGTTTATTTTCTCAAGTACAAAAATGATATTTTTTCACACTTCAAAGTATTTAAGGCTTTGGTTGAGAAACAATCTTCTAGTTGTATAAAGAACATTTGCACCGATAATAGGGGGCAATACTTCAACAATGAGTTTTCTAAATTTTTGGCAACTCATGACATTATTCACCAACATTATGTTCCTCATACTCCACAACATAATGGCTTAGCGAATAGAAGAATCAAACTTTGAAGGAAATGGCTAGCTGCATGATGCATTCTAGAGCTTTACCTCTTATCTACCGGGAATAAGCAGTTAATTTTGCTAACTACATTTAGAATCTCACACCACACAAAGCACTTGAGCATTTAACTCCAGAGGAGGCTTGATCCAAAACTAAGCCAAATGTCTCATTTTTAGAGTCTTTGGGATCCATGTTTGGACCTTTGTGCCAAAGAAGAAAATGAAAGCTTTGTATGGTATTGTGAGGACATGAAAGCATATAGACTTTTAGATCCTAATACTCATGACGTTCTTTTCGAACACATGTTCGGGTTTGATGAGTGCTTCACTCCTCGTGATTCTTCATCTTCTTCCATGTCTCCTTCTTCTTCATCTCATCTTGAGGATCCATTTTTTGAGGAGGCTTCGAGAAGGTCTCCATAAGGATCTTATTCCCATTGATGTTGTCATTATGCCTAAGTGGGCTCATACTATAGTTTTTGAGGTAGTACCTTTCATACACGATATTCCACCCACTAGGCATCATCACGCACATTCTACAGGTTCTGGACTTCTGTGTCGAAAGTTTCGAGGATCCATAGTGTTTTTCAAAGGCTCATGGGATACATGAGTTGGATGATGAAAATGACACTGATTATTCTTCTTTGATGAAGAATCATACTTGGGATTTGGTATCTCTTCCTAAAGGAAGAAAGATGGTTAGGTGTAAGTGGGTATAGAACCAAATATGTAGTTGATGGGTCCATTGACAAGTATAAGGCTCATCTTGTTGCAAATGGGTTTTCAAAAGTTGAAGTTATTGATTACTCGAGAATTTTTCACCCATTGCCAAGATAGATTTTGTACGCCTTGTACTTGTTATTGCTGCATTACTGAGTTGGGATGTATACCAGATGGACGTGAAGAGTGCTTTCTTACATAGAGATTTACAAGAGGAAATATACATGGAGCAACTGGCTAGTTTTTTTGGGATTCTTCTCTTGTTTGTACACTCGAAGGTCTCTCTACGGTCTCAAGCAAGCCTCTCGGGCTTGGTATGAGAAGATGGATTCTTTTTCTATCTATTGGTTTTGTTCGTTTTCACTCCGATCATACAATGTATCTACAACATTTTGGTGAGGATATTATGATACGTGTCTTGTATGTTGATGATTTGTTACTTAATGGAAACTCTTTTTCCCACATTCAAACTATTCAAAGGGATCTTTCTACACAGTTTAACATGACAGATCTTGGGTTATTGCATTATTTCCTTGGTTTGTAGATTTCTCAAAGCAGTTCGGGGACTCATTTGAGTCAAAGCAAAATTACACACATGATCTTCTTCAACGCTTTTATATGGCTAATTACAAGCCAAGTCCATCTCCTTTTCAAAGTATGGGGTTACTCTTACTTCCACATGTACCACTCCACTTTGTATAGGTAGTTGGTTGGAAGTCTCATGTACTTGACCCATACTCACCCCGATATTTCATTTGCAATTGGACTTATATCTCGGTTTGCACATTCTCCTCATAATAGTCACCATGTAATGCTAAAAGGATTTTGCACTACTGCAGGCACTTCCCACTTTGGCCTACACTACACCGGGGTTCTACTCAATTGATTGGATATACTGATTCAAATTGGACAAGTTCTATTGATGACAGACTTTCCACTTCTCGGGTTATTGCATTATTGCATTATTTCCTTGGTTTGTAGATTTCTCAAACAGATTCGGGGACTCATTTGAGTCAAAGCAAAATTACACACATGATCTTCTTCAACACTTTTATATGGCTAATTACAAGCCAAGTCCATCTCCTTTTCGGTATGGGGTTACTCTTACTTCCACATGTACCACTCCACTTTGTATAGGTAGTTGGTTGGAAGTCTCATGTACTTGACCCATACTCACCCCGATATTTCATTTGCAATTGGGCTTATATCTCGGTTTGCACATTCTCCTCATAATATTCACCGTGAGAATGCTAAAAGGATTTTGCACTACTTGCAGGCACTTCCCACTTTGGCCTACACTACACCTTTGGGGTTCTACTCAATTGATTGGATAGACAGATTCAAATTGGACGAGTTCTATTGATGACAGACTTTCCACTTCTGGCTATCTTTTTTATCTTGGTTCTTCTCCAATTGATTGGGCATGCAAAAAGTAACAGGTTATTGCACTTTTATATTTAGAGGCAAAGTACAGGGCAACAATTACAGCGAGTCAACAGATTATTTGAATTCAACACTTGATTATTTACGAGTTTGGATTCCCACTAGATTCAAGTGAGTATACTTTGGTGTGACAACCAAAATGCAATTCACATTTCTTGCAACCTTGTTGTGCACCAGCAGACCAAGTATATTGAGATACACATACAATTCATTTGTCAGCACATCCAGGATGGATTTATTTGCTTGGAGTACATTCGACGACTCACCTGCAAGTTGAGACATCTTTACAAAGCCTTTTGCATCACCTCACTACCTTGAGTTGTGTGGCATGCTTGGGGTTTTGGAAGTTGTTCTTCAGGGGTGTTTGTGAGAACATCTTCCTTCTTCTTCTTCTTTCTCTTTCCTTCTAGAAGGATTATTTCCTTCTTTTGGTTCGAGATTTCTTCATGGATATATTGTACATGAGTACCTCATTAGGCCTAGTTTTTGGGACTCATACATTGTGGATATGCCACTTTTATTTTGGGCCCCTAACTTCACTTGAGGGGAGGTGTTAGAGTAGTTATTTACCTTAGCTCATGTTCACCTAGGTACTTTATTTACCTTAATTGTATTTATCCTCACCCACTTATGTGTGTGAATATTTATTTTATTTTATTTAGATATTAGGGGGATATTATCTAGTTGTTAGGTATAGTTCTTTCCTTGATCTATGGTATTGACTAGATCCTTGATGACTAGCTCTTTCCTAAATCTATGGTATTGACTAGTTCTTTGATTACTAGTTTTTCTTTAATTTATGGTTTGATCTATGACCTTGGTGGTTCTTAGATTGTTATTCATTGCCTATATAAACAAGACTCATTCTCATTGTATTTCATTGAGTTCCATAATAATATATGATGTTGTTGCTCATTTGTTTGTAAAGATTTATGTAAAGTTATTACGCGAATTACTTTCATCTTATTGAGCGTGGTGTTTGATTAGCATATGAGTTCTTGGTTTGGTATGATATGTTTATCGTTCCTTTTACAATTTGAGTTGTTGTTGCGTCAACTTAAGCCACTAATGCCTCCTATGTGTTTGCAAGAGAGGCACGATGAGAATTTATAGAATGTGAATCCCTCATTGTTTTGATTAAATCCTCAATTTCATTCTTGTTTTCCACTATATGGGCTGCTAAATCTTCTTGAATGCCAGGGGATGTTGAGAAACTATAGGAGTGCTTATGAGGATCACATGAATTGCAGGGGTTGTTTGTGGTCGATCGGTTTGATGTGGAGTCATGAATAATAAAAAAATATGTATTCAATTCAAATTCTACTCTATAATTACCAAATTTCAATGCAATTTCGAGAAAAGAATTATGCCTACCTCTTCTCCATGGCGTCATCGTCAATTGTGATCTTCATAGTGATTCTTAGACAATTGTTTGAGTAAGATCCAACTGAATTTGAAATGTGAGGGTAGGGTTTTACTGTAAAACTCGCATTTGGGGGAAATGAAAATGAATAGGGATCAGTTTTTTATTTGTTTATAGTTTAACATAACGCATACACGTTATAGGTTCTGAATATCGAACTAAGGAAAACATAACGTGATCACATTATTACAAAATGCGTATGCATTTCGTTCATTTTCGGTTTTTGTCCACTTTTTGGCCCCCTAGATTGGTGCACTTACCCCGATACATATGTTTGTTTTCTTGCGACTCAAGTCAAATATGCCTCTTTAATACATCTTGAAACCGCCTCAATGACCATATAAACTATACATGCCTTACTATCAAGGGAGAACGTACCTCTTCAATGTATCTTGAACTTGCTTTAACGACTCTACAAACCCTTGTATTTTTACTATTGACATAACATTACACCTCCTTTTGATGAATGGTCTATACGATATGCCTTGTAAGACCTCTTTATTCTACAACGAGTGGAAAGATATAAATAAAAATAATAATATGTTCACAAGAGAAATTAAAATGTATTAAAGGAGAACATGGTGAGACATACTTATGGATTCATTAATATTTCAAGCGGGACAACAATATAATCACGAGACTTTTAGACTTTGTAAGCAAACATGATTATCCATACAAATTCATGACCCAAAGTGATATAGAAGATTCTATAGTTGGCTGCGTAAAACGTCAAAAACCCACTAATTAAGTCCGTTGTGGACGGTAAATTTTCATCCTCGCATAAATCATGGAGAAGAACATATTGTTTACGCTTACGTACATTACATGGTCACTCAAAATATTTTGAATCTTATTACAAAGTATACTCGGTGTGAAACAGGAAGATGGAAAAGACCTAAAGAGGCATGGGAAGAGAGAATTTGTGTCTTTTGCACGTCTAGTGCAATGGAGTTAGAGAAACATTTTGTGTTGGAGTGTAATGCTTATAATGACATTAGGGTTGAGTTTGCGGTATGGTGGCTACTGCATCCTTTCAAAATATTTTCGGTGAGAATATGGTTGAAAAAATAGGGCGTTGATTATCAAACTCACCAACAATAGATCTGAATGCTAGAAAGATCTTTAACAAGATGTGTGGTCCCATAGACTATCTTCGATAGCCTCGTGGATGTTAAAATATCGTCTTATTCTTCTTCTATGGTCACTCAAAAAAAAAAATCTTCAACCATTGCATGGCGCATATACCGTGCACGAGGGTGTATCGTGCTTCAACGACCTAAAAATCATGATTGTTGTTGTCTGTGTCACTTGCCAGAAGGGGAGGGGGCTTTCCACTTGCGAACACCCTTCCTGCATAAGCTAGGAATCTCAAATTAACTATGTCTGTCAGATGAGGTGGTTATAAATTTAATTTTTTTCTATACTTATTTTTATGATTTCTTCACATATATAAAAACAAGTCATATATTTTCACACATTTTTATATTTTTTATATTATAGGATTTTTATTAAATTTTTATTTTTATTGTAGTTAACAATAATAATATAACTAATGAAAATATTGATTTTTATTTTTATTTTTATTTTTATTAACTATGATAATAATTTCAATTTTGTTCTAATTTTTAACAGGCCTATTAGCTTTGTTAATAGCGACTTTGGAGATATTGCTAGTTATTAATAATTGTTTAAAAAAATTATAAGGTTTTTAAAAATTTCAACATTTCATTATTTCGACCACCTAAATGTTTTAATGGTAGTTATGCGGGAAGGTATGGAATGGGCTCGTCTCTCTTCTCAGCAGAAGTGTTTATCAAGATTGATTTTGCTAAAGCTTATGATAGAATTGAATGGTCTTTCATCTTAGCTATGCTCCAAGCCCTAGGGTTTGGTTCTCACTTCGTTCGGACTGTGCAAATGCTCTTAAAAATGTTGAAGCATGTATTACACTCAATGGAGCCCAGTCTTCTATGTTTGGTTTGTTTAGATCTATTAGGCAAGGTTTCCCCTAGCCCCTTCCCTTTATGTGTTGGCTGTTAAAGGATTTAGCTATCTTCTAGCTCACAATGCTTCTCAAGGACTAGTAAAAGGTATTTCTTTTCCTTCTACTACTCAACAACTTATTAATGGTCATTTTGTTGATGATTCTTTTCTCACACTTTTGGGGAGAAGCAACTGCATTCATCATTGTCTAGATTGTAATGGCACTTTTTGTCTAGCAGTGGTCTGCTTTATTCAATGGGAGAAAATTCAATGTTAGTGGAAAAATCAGACTCCCATCCCCGCTTGGTTGGCTGTTATGCAATGGATTTGGGTTCAGCTTGGGGTTCAGTTCAAATTTCTTGGGATCCCTTTCTCCTTTCAGGCTACTTCAGCTCAGCTATGGTCTTATGTGGTCCAAGTGGGTTAAACGCAAAATCTCTTATTGGATCACCAAACCTCTTTCTCTTACAAGGAAATTTCATATTTGCTCTAAGGTTTTAGCTGCCACACATGTGTACTACTCCTCATGTTGGGCTCCATCCAATGTTACTTATGCCAAACTTGAGAAGCTTCTTCATGATTTCCTTTGGGCCAACACTAAAGGGCACAAGGGGTTCCATAGGGTTGTTTGGGAAATTTGTTGTATGCCTAAAGAAGTTGGTGGTCTAGGCTTAATTGATGTTAAACACCAGGGGTGGGCTCTTTATGCTAAATGGATTTTGCGTAGTTTGGAAGGGAATGAAGTGTGTACAAGTATTTCTACAATTTAGCTAAGTTTAAAGCAAGAAACTACCACCGAAATAGCTTCCTAACCTAGCTAGAAATGAGAAATGTGCACCATCATGATGAAGAAATAAGCAAGTCCTACCCTCAACATTATAACTTTGAAATGATCAAAACATAATGTAAATTAATGAACTCTATTCTCCTTAATTGCCTAATTTAACATTAAAAATGAACCTAAGTAGTTCAATGGAAATCAAATTATATTTGCTTGCTTTGATCCTTCGATGGATGCTTGGGTGTGAGGCTTAGCTCTTCAAGAATGGAGGATGGAGGGCTCAAGAATGACAAAAGGCTATTAGTATGAAACTATGTGCTTTTTTTTGTCTCTTGAGAGATTTAGGTGTAGGTGTAGAAATAGAGGGATGGTTGTTTATATAGCCCAAAGGATAAAGGATTCAACACATTCTCATGAATGTGGAACTAATGGAGATGTAGAGTTAGTTATGGATAAGGGGGTTTAGATGGGGTTGAGTTAACTTTAGGAGGGTTTAGTTTGTCCTTTAGTGGCGCATGTGGATAAAGGGGGTGTATTAATTAATCAAGATGATTAATTAATACATGTCAAGCTTTTATAAGCTTTTAGATGGATTTTAGTGTGATTTGGACCATTAGGAGGGAATTAAACCAATTAAATAGTGATTTATTGATTTAATGAGAAGGAAGGCTAATTAATTAATAATAATTAATTAGACTAGACAAAAGGTCTTGATTAACGAAGGGTTGTTAATTAGGTGCGTGTTGGATAGGGGACTTAATTAATTAGCGTAATGTAATCAATTAACGACAATGGAAGAGAAGATGAGCGTTATTGACAATATGTCGTCAATTTGTAGGAAATGAGATAATTAGCACATTTTAAGTATTTAAATGCTTGGGCATAATTATAGTTGTCTACATGAAGCTTGGAAAATTATCCTTTGGCATGGTATTTGTCAGGGTGTTCCTCGTGACAGGCAGGCTTGGAAGGGTCTTAACTTTCAATCTCTTCTTCTCTATCTTGTTCCAGTTAAAATTAAGGGCACTTTTATTTTGCATAGTATTTGGAAGGCATGGGAATCTCTCGTGACCGCACCTTACCAGGGTTAACAATGGTTTCAGATCTAGCATTTCCCTCAATTAATTCTCTCTCTGGTGGTCCTCTCTCTTTTCTTACCATGATTCACCTTTGGCTTTGGCTCCTTGGGCTAAAGCCCTCACTTTTTTTAAAAGGGAATTAATTTTGTTGGGGATTTGTTCTGCAAGAACTCTCATTCTTGGCTTTCTTGGGAGACTTTAGCTTTAAAATTCCACCTTCTTCCTACAGATGCTACTCCTATCGACAATTAATTACATGCATTCTTAAAGATTATTTACACACGATAGGGCTTACCTTTGGAGCTCCTTGGTGGCGGGATTGGAATTGACTGCTGCTACCCTTTTTCGCAGATATAAACCTTCCCTTGGTTATTCTCTTCTGGCTCCTCGTTCGATTAATAGTGACACGCTCAATAGGCATTGGTCACTTTCCTCCTCGACCTCGTTTTTGTCCCGTCGCTTCCAGAGGGTTTGGTCGGCCATTGTTGAGCCTAAAAAGCTCATTTCCTTTGGTGCCTTCTTCATCAAGGTCTCCTCGCTGGTTTCCCTTTCAAACATTTTGGGTTTAACCCTGTTTGTTTGTGTTGAAACCAACCGAAGTCTATCAAACACATGTTTTAGTGTTACCCCCGTGCTCAGACGACTTGGAGATGGATTCACACCCCTTTTCAACCCTTTTCTCTTGAGTTCTTCTCTGGAAAGTGGTTCTCTTGGGGGATTCAACCATGTTACTCGATTTACAACAAAATTTGGCACATCTTTAGACTGAAATTTTGTTCCACTTATGGAAAGACAAGAAACAATGTTATTTTAATAATGATCGTTTGGATTATGATTTCTCTGTTACTAATAAGGTGGTTGTGATTTCTATTGTTATGCTTCAAATTCAAAATCAAGCTAAAAAAGTGTGTTTGGAGGTGGAGCATCTCTAGCGCCTCCTCAAACATTGGGCTTCAAAGTGCCCTGTGAAGTCGGTCAGTGCCCCCAAATTTGTCTCTACACCACTGCCGCTACCTTGCACCACCGTTCGCCTCCACCGCTCGTGTTGGGGTGGTCCTTGTCGTTGACGGAGCTCTCCACCTCCACCGAGGCAAAGTAATCCCCTCATTCGAGTGCCTTTGCTTGCATTTTTCCTCTTGGTGGTTTTGGTTGGTTCGACGTGTCTCAAGGAAATTCTCTCACCGCATCGACCATTTCTCTTAATAAGTTGATGATGGTATTGATGCTAAGTAGAAAAATGACTCTGTTTTGGGATCGTTGGGCGTTTGTCTCCGATGAGGCTCCCCCTCTAGTTCGAGGTTGGGGCGGCAAGTCTTATAGTCCGCCTCCTCCTCCGCCACATGTCACCATGTTCGTCATTCACGCTTGATCTTTATGTTCTCATTTTTTTATTGACATTCACACTATGTGGTTTTAACGCTGGTTTTTTGAGGTGATATGGCCTCTCTCAAAACCTTTTTGGTTCGATTTATTAGAACTCTTGGCTTTGTGAGGTGTAACTTTTTCCACCCATATTTTTTATATGATTAGCGTTGTACATCCTTATTATTAATATAAAAATATGCTTTTCAATGGAAAAAAACAAAACAAAAAAATCCTATGGTGTAACCTAGTAGTGGTGCACCCTAAGTTAGGGGCCCACCAAATCAATTTAAATATAATATGAGATCCTGATTTTTTCACCAGCACATAGTTCAATATTTTTTAAATTATATATTTTTTTAGTGTTGAATTGGAGGGAAAGACATATTTTGAATTGATTTAAAATTGTAAATTTGAGTTACACTACATTTTGATTGGGACCCATACTTGATCATGGGTGATAATGGTTGAACATTAATTTAAAAATAACAAATCTTACATGGCATCATGGGATTGGGTGTTGTCATATCAAAAATGACTAATCACCAAGGTACTTTTATGACAACTACTAAGTGTTGTGTATTCAAAACACTATATCAACAATTAGACCGTGCTCAACTATCACTGTCTCTCAATTTCCAAGGAGAACAACATTCTAAAAAGAAATATGCGAGTCCGTGGTGGTCCTCCAATCAAATCAGTCGTCCTTAAAAAAGGTTATTCGAATAATGAAAACAAAAACGTCAAGCTTTCACCTTTATATTTAAAGGAAAAACTGTAGGCAAGTTCTTATACCGGAAAGCATGCAGAGAAGCTTGTGTAGAATGCGACAGAGGAAGGGAGAGACTGAGAGTTGTATGGAATGTGACAGAGGAAGGGAGAAATTTAGAGAGTTCATTAACCCGTCATGTCCACGTCTGGTTCACTAGTCAATTTCTAGGCAGAATCCCACCTAATAACATTCTAAAAAGAAACATGTGAGTGGCAAAAGATCATGGTCCTGCAATCAAATCATTCGTCTTTAAAAAAAAGGTTAAAGGATTAAAGAAAACAAAAACGTCAATCTTTCACTTATACCAGAAAGCCTGCAGATAAGTTTGTATAGAATGTGACAAGAAGGGAGAGAGATTTTAAAAGGCACTTCGGCCCATTTTCAGTATTGCGTAACTTCCCAAAACCAGATGGTTTGATAGAGTGGGCAAGTCGTGGCTACCAACAACATGTTTCTGCTATTCCGTTTGTTCCTGCTGTTCCGATTGATCCTGTTGTTCTTGTGGCTAACAAATTACACACAGCATCTTTGCCATTACTCAAATTCTTCATGTGGCAAAGATGCTGTGTCGAATTCTTTAAGTCCAGGAACAACACGAGCAACCAGAACAGCAGGAACAGCTGGTGTTATTATAGCCCAAGATTAAACCCTACAGGGTCGCTTCGATTCCTGTCAATTTTGCCAGTTCAGAAGCCACGAAATCGGCATCTTGGTGTGTAAGAAAACAGATGGACGAAACTACAGCGGCCGTAAAACCACAGGCGGCTTTCAGAGGGTTTTGCGTAAGGAAGCCCCAGCCTTTAAAAAAGTTGAGGGTCATAATGAAAACGAAGGCAGAGGCTGCAGAAATGAGAAGGCGTTTAATTGACTGCCATCTGGTGGACTTAATACGGTGGGATGAGAAGGAGCGGCTCAAGATAACTGAATGCATCATGTCTCTGTTGCTCAGACTCGACGCTATTCAGGTGTGTTGTCTTTTCTTTACAAATTTGTTTAATTTTATGTATATTTCACAAGATCTCGATAATTTTTGGTGAAACCCAAGAACGGAAAGAGCTTATTCCTTTGAAATGGTCTTCGTCAATGTAATTTGAGGCTCATAGGAAAAAGTTTACGTCTAATTAGGCTCTCGGGTTGCAAATTTTAGGACTGGATTCAATGTTTGCCTGCTCTGCTACTGTATTTATATTTTCATTATAGAAATATTTTAAACAGCCAATTTTAGCTGATTCTGTCTAATATTAACTGGAATACAGGCAACGTTAATACCAATTCAGGTCATTTTACCATTAATTTATTTTAATTACATACTTCATTTTTGTAGCTCCAAACAGTTTGTACATGTTTTCCGTCATATGCTTTTGCAGATGTTTTTTTGAGAAAGCTTTTAAGTTTTATGTCTTGAGCATTTTCAATTCTGTGAAATTTATAGGAGTGAATTCGTTTCTATGGGAGTCAAAAAGGCTGTGACTCGTGAACTGGTTAATCTGCAAGAAACTATAGATGACATTATCTCTGGCAAATCTATGCAAGAGATGACTACGGAAGCCCCAGTGAATTCTGAAGCAGAAGGGGAGTGCCCTAATGTTGAGGAAAATGCTCCTGTAGAATGCTTGCAGGGAAATTTCAATGGGGAGATCAAAGACGAGGGTTTACCGGGCCTTGCAAATGAGGCGGATGTGAATGATAACGAAGCAGAGCAAATTGAAATGCAAGAAGTGGAGTCTCTGCCTTCTCAGATGCAGGATTTACAAACTGAGAAATCCCCTGAGGATGAAGAAGATAATAATGATGGGCTAGAAAATCTCGAACAATTTTTTTCAGAGACTAATCAGACTGTGTCTGGACCTGAGGAATGCATAACTATTGACGGTGCTGATGAAGATGCAGAGAATTGGTAATAAAAGAAGTTTGAAGGTGCATATCCGAAAGAGGCTTCAACTGTGTAGGTCATCCTTGTATTTGTGTTTACTCCCGGGTCATAAACTATCATTAGCTACAACTCCCAGGTTGTTTTCAGAGAACCTTCTTTCTGGAGTCTCCTCTCAAGTTGGAAGTTTTGTTTGTCTAATTAAATTTATTCATAGTCCAATTTACTTCTTTACATGTGCTGCAGAGATAGATCCCAACGAGGTGTCGGATTCTTTGGAGCAGAAAGATCCAAAATATGATGTAATGTTGAATGAGTTGATGACACGAGTCAGGACTAAATCAGGTGGGGTGTCAGAAATGCGTGAGGTAGGCTACTTCAGAGTTTGTGCATATTAATTTTATTCATATTTAATACTCGTGTGTCATTTTAGTTTCTACTGGCATTTTTGTAGTATGCATCCAGTTGAATCTTAATGCCTTTTTTGTTTCAAGGTTCATAATATGCTTGTTTGTGATTTGTTTGAGCTAGGCAGAATCTACAACCTACGGTTGTTTAAGTGTCTATAGGGTTGAGCTCCCTTGGTCTTGGATATAGTTGTTATCATATGTGTGTAATTGGGAACGAAAAGGACCTGTTCAAATTTGAAATTTACATCAACCTTAACCAAAAACTGTTTTTGACACTTCAATTTCGGAAGCTACCTGTAATCTTACCTCTTTTGGCTTGGTTTCACCCTGAAAATATCAATGCAAAGTGTTAATATATTTTCAAAGTCCAAAGTTTTAAGCATATTATACTTTGTCTAAAATACAATATTTAATAATACATCGAGTAGATCAGTTTAGGTTGGTAGGCATTTTTGATCTAATGAAGTGGGATTGATGGTGAAGGCATGTGTACCATAGATGATCTCATATATTCAAAACTGGAGGGTAGGGTTGTACCCTTTTTTAAACAATGTATTAAGTAAATGTTAAAAAAAATTCCCTTGCAAAATTCCACAAGGGGGTCCTCATACACCAAATTCCTAACTTGCATGGTGGTACCTAAAAAACTACCTTTACCTTTATATGTCCCATTCAAAAATTGTGGTTTGATGGGTTTAGTCATGAATGCAATGGCCACATTGAATCAAATCATCAATTTTGAAACTTTGCTTTCATCCTATGTTCCGATTTTTTAGACATTCTAGTTGTATCAGATCGAGGCTCACAAGCCCCGAGACACTCATGTGCATCCCAGGGTTCATTTTAAGAGACCTCTTGAAAATCGAAGGTGGAAAATACGACGAATATCCCGTAATTGTATTCGCGGGAAGGAAAATTTTGTGGGGGTCTAACAACAAAATTTTCGCCTGATTTTTAAGTGTTGTGACAGAAGGCTACAGACGCGCAACATGAGATTTGTTGTCGCGCATCAATAAGGTTCTTGGACGCGCGCATCGGCAAGGTTCGTTGACGCACATCGCCAAGGTTCGTCGGCGCGCGACAACAACCTTATTGAGGCGCGTAAAGAAATTTCGTCGCGCATCCGCGAGCATCCGCCTCTGCAGTCGCGCGACAACAAAATCTCCATGTCCCGTGTCAACGAACATCATTGACACGTGTCAACAAGGTTGTTGACGCGCGAGAGCGAGATTCGTTGACACGTGACAACAACCTTGTTGACGCGCGAAAGCAAATATTTTGTCGCGCGTATGCGCTCCGCCCTTTGGTCGCTTGACAACAAAATCTTTGTGTCATGCATTAACAAACTCTCTATCACGCGTCTACTTCCTCCGCACTCCTGTTGCACGTCAACAAACTCTCCCTATCGCACGTCAACAAACTCTCCTGTCGTGCATCAACAAACTCTTTGTCGCGTGTCTCTGCCTTCGCCCTCCCTGTCGTGCGCCCGTAGCCTCCGCCCTCCTGTCATGTGTTTACTGTACTTGATAATACATATGCCCCCAGGTGGTATGAGTGAGCTAGTAGTGTTCTACCTAGTGAATAATCTAGGATTATATAGGGGATAGTTTCAAGGGTAAAGCTGACCCCTAAAAAAATTAAACTATAATTTTTAGGTGAACAGGTCACTGACCCGCGCCAAAAAATTCACCTTTTCAAAATTTTCAAAAATGGAATATTCGCCATATTACGAATATTCGCCACTAAAATTATCCCTGGTGCATCCTCACTACATAGCTTGAATGTATTATCATCCTAACTACATAGCTTGAATGTAGGATCTCACTTATAAGTTTCTAACCGTTTCATTGATGTCAGTGAAAAGCTTTATAGTTTATATAAGTGCATTTCTTGAAAATTTTCAGCGGAGATTTCTTTGTGATATGGCGATTGATATTTGGAAAACCTCTGTAGCTTTAGATATACTATCATTTTTTCAATCGCAACATTATTCTAGCCTAATTATTATCCATCACCTTTACCTTTTAGATGAAGATGCTGCATTTGAACTCTTGATAAAAGAATCTTACCTTGCATTCCTTTTCCTTGTGATTTATGCTTGTCTTCCTCATTGTGAACCTGGGGTCTGTGTGTTTCGGCATACCTGTTAATACCTTTTTTAGTAAAAAAATAAAACACGTACCTACCATTGGGCTTGAATATTTGTACCCATCACATTATCTTTCACAAACATTATCTCCCAAAGATTTGGCCCTTCTTATTGAGGCTCTATTGTTATCAAGGACATAAATTTTGCCATTCCAACTTGAAGATATATTTTATTAAGTTGGATTGATCACAATGAAGGCTTAAGATAAAACATAAATTCAATAGTGTTCAAAATTTAAGAGATCATTTTGCACCTTAACAAGTTTTGTTGGTCATAAGGAAGACTTATTTGCTTTTTCAATCTAGGCTTCTATTCGCCAAAATATAATGCACCGAGTGATATTACAGGTACATGTGGGGAAAAAAATCGCACTGGAACATTGAATGTTTCTCACTAGACCGATTTTGCTCTTAAATAAAGGTAAATGAGAAAATCAAGAGAAACCAATGGAAGCTAAGGATATTGCGGTAAAAATTTTCACTTGATGTTTTTGTTGTTCAAAAGATTTTACAATATGTTTCACTTCCAAACAAGTCATCTGGAGCTACGGACAAGTCAGAAAACTCAAAATTTGTGAATATCAATTTTGAAATATCAGCTATAGCTATTGTATGAATATTCACATTGATAAGTTGCTTGTGTGAAGTCATGGTAATGCCATATTTTTGTCACCCGAGATTTTGTATATCATTAGTAGTAGATGACTTATATGATGGCGTACTAAATCTTTGGAAAGAGGTTGAGAGGAGAGCATCAGTTATTTCCATTTTTATATTTTTGTAATAAATAGTAAATACTATAACCAATTTTATGTTTTAGCTACTTAGAAAGTTATGTGAAAGCAAGTGAAAAGGAACTATGGAATTATGCCCAGGGGCCGAATTAAGGTTCTTGGCGCCCTGGCAGCAAGTACTCGAAGCGTGCGCCTCCTCCCCCACCAGGACCTACGAGCCACCGTATATGAATTTTTTAAAACAATTATAGACTTAGTATAACTCTTGACACATTTTATTAAATCTATAAAGGTTTTTTTCTTGCCTTTGCCATAACAAAACTTTCAATGACATCATCATAATTTATTGTTGTAGCAATGTCACGTTCAATTGTCAAAATAGAAAGGCTATTCAATCTAGTTTCACCCATTGTTGACCTTAAATTGATTGTTACTCTTGTTAGAGTTGAAAATGCTCTCTCAGAACTACAATTTCCAACAGGAATGCAAAGAAACATTCGTATTGCAACATCTAAATTTGGGAACGTGGTGTCTAGTCCACTTTTTCTTAAATATTTTGACATTGATGATATACTTGTCAAGTTTTCACGTCTTGTTAATGCCTGGAAATGGATGCATTCAATGTCAAGGGAGGTTTCCAAGTCTGTGTTATATGTTTTTACTAAAGAATTAGAGCATTTCGATATTGTCTCATTATCAAGATCTTTTAAATTGTTCAAAAATCCAAACCTATTATTTAACACACTATATGCTTCATTTCTTCTTGATAATTCCCTTATTAAGTTGTCTATAATAACATAGAATACCTCCACCCTCATACGATCCCTTCCTGTTTGTGGAATTTCGACATCTCTCGTTTCATCAAAGAGAACTTTTCTTTTTCTTTTTCTTTTATTATCATTTTCGTACTCTTCTTTTCCACTAATGATCTTAGCATGTTGCTCATATGTATCGAAATTCTCTCTAATATTTTGAATATAATCTATCAATGAATTATACTGAGTCACAACCATGGTTAAGTCAATGTCTACCTTTTGTAGATATTTGCTCGTTGCATCCATTCTTTCAAGAATACTATGCCAAATACAACACATCACACAAGTTTCTAACTTGTCTAGTTTTTCGTGAATACACTTTGCTTCATGTCGCGTGGTAGTTGTTTGATTTTTGTCTTGTGCTATATTTAGGAAAACATCTTGAATTTTACTATATCCCAAGAAAAGTGCTTTAACTGCATCAGCTCTAGCTGACCATCTTGTTTCAGAAAGAGATTTTACAACGGGACAAATTCCATCCAAAAAATTTAATAAAATTTCCCACCGATAAGTTGAGGCACTTAGGAAAGTGTAAATAAGTTGAAGTCTTGAAAAAAATCTATAGTTGTTGTACAACATTCTGCAGCTAAAGATCCAACAAGATTTAAGGAATGCCCTGAACAAGGTACAAACTCAACCATACAGTTGTGATTTTTAATCCTATTTTGTAGACCTGTGTATTTTCCAGACATGTTACTTGCATTATCATATGCTTGCCCCCGACAATCTTTGATATTAATGTCATAGTCATCTAGTGTTGTAAGTACAGAAGCTTCTAAATCACATGATTTGTGTCCAACCGAAGGAATGTATTTTAAAAATCGTTCAACTGGAATTCCTTCTTGAGAAACATACCTTACCACAAATGCTAACTGGTCAGTGTGAGATACATCAGGTGTTGAGTCAACAATAATTGAAAAATATTTTGCGTTGTGGAGTTCTTCAACTATTTTGTTTATAACTTTTTGTGCCATAAGGTCAATAAATTCATTACATGTTGTCGTAGATAAATAAGATGGAACTCCTTTTCCTCCATTTCCATATTGTGAAATGTGATTTGCCAAAAATGGGTCAAACTCTGCAATAAGTTCTAAACACCCTAAAAATTTTCCATTTCTAGAAGATCCTAATAAATTGTCACCACCACGAAAGGCAATACCTCTAGTAGCAAGGAATTTCACAGTTGCAATAATACGCTTTAAAACATTCCTCCAATACTCTACTTCATTTTGGTATTGACTTGCAAGTGTAGAATCAACTCTTCCCAAAACATTACTTCGATTGATGAAATTAAGAATTGAAGTCTGTGATCAGGGGAATCCTCATGCTCTCTTAAACTAGCTGATGCATTTTTCCAATCATTAAATCCAATTTTAGAAAATGTGGTTGATTTTGCTTGAAAAAGGTGACAAGGAATGCAATAAACAACTCCTTTTGACTCTGAGTAAAGCAACCATTCTCTTAATTTTCGTTCATTGTTTAAAAGTTTCCGTTGAAACAAATCTTTAGAAACATATCTAAAACAATATGAGTATTGGCGTTTTGAATTTGAAAAATCAACATTCATATCTTGTTTTGGCGTATTTAAAATTATATATTCTATTGTATTGTTGTCTATTACCCATTTTGCAGGATCAGGATCAACAATGAAATGTTCATTAACGATGGGTTGAACAATAGTATTTTCATTGTTCTCCTCTTGTAGTTGTGTGTTCTCCTTCTCTTGTGTGTTTTCATTTCCTATTGACTTTGATTGTGTATTTTTGTCACTAACCGAACAATAATTCTCATTTTCATTAAAAACTACATTTGACTTTAAATTTTCGTTTGATGCACTTAAAAATATATTTATTTTAGGTATCTTTTTCAAAAGGTTTTTTTCCTCCTCAATTTTTTGTTTAGCTTTTTTTTGAAATTGAGCACCACTTAATTTTTAGTTTTATCCATTTGAACTAAACAATTATCAAGTTACAATAACTACCGAATACTTGTTGTCGTTGATAATGATGCTATAAATTATAATCAATACTATTCCAAAAATGAAATAATATAAATACAATCAATTACATAATAAGAATAATTAAAAATTTAAATCAAAATGTAATGATATAATTGATGCAATTGAGAACAAAATTAATGCAACATCAAATGTAAGATGCTAGAGTAGTTAGGGTTTGATCACTTAGCTTTATGTTCTTCCCCCAAGACGAATGACGATCTACCAGATCCGGTGTTGAACTTGATTTAAAAGGAACTTTAGGCTTTGGAATTTGGAGAAAGATCTGATGCAAGCGCCTATTGAATTTTGCAATCTTCCTCCCACCGGCGAGTGGTGGCCAGCGGTCGGACCAACTGAAGTCTGAAATTTTAATATGGTAATACCTGATAAATTTTAGTTCTTGAATCCCTTCAGGCTTCACAGTTCATGTGCTCAATGTTCACAGTTCAGCGTCGCAGCGAAGCTCAATTTCCACAGTCCACTGTCCACAACTTACAACTTACAAGTAGATTAAGATATATAATTTTCCTTTCCGAATCCCAATACAGAAAGGCAAAGCATACAATCGCGATCAGTGCCTCGACCCTCAGCATGTGCAGTGCATTTGATTCTTGAAAAGAAATAGATTCTCGAATCTGATTCAACTTTGAGAGTAAGTAAGTAAGTTGTACTTGTAGTCTTGTAACAGTGGACTGTCTTAGACTCTTAGCCTTAGTCTATCACTCTGTGTAACTGTGTTGAGTGCCAGTGGGACTGTAGTCTCTGTCTAGACTCTACTATCGTGGGACGGACTACGGTGGCCCGTGGACGGTGGGAGTCACGCCTCGAGCCTCTAGAGATTAGATACTGACCATGGCATACAAACCTTCCGCATGGGAGTGGCTGTGGGACTCGGAAGATTAAGATATTGTATACAAAGTAACAGAAACTATAGTAATAGTCTGTGAACAGTGAATGATATTGATGAATCGTGATCACTATCACTGATAATTGTATTACTATCAGTCTATCTTTTGAAAATTTGGCGATAAAGTATATACCGAGGAGATTACTTTCACACAACAACTGTCAACTCACTCAGCACTGACAGTTAAGAACCTTAGAACTCGTTAATCATTAGCAACAAGCGCCAACTCACTCAACACTAACAGTGACTCAGAAGTCTGAAGTAACAACTAACAAGTTGCATTGCAATGTGGACAGTGGGTCGCGGCATGTATGAATCATGATGTAGTGACTAGTCTTGTTTTGTAGACAGTAGTAGTCACACTGTGTCTGTAGACTATACAGTGTAGTCTGTAGTGTCTGTTGAGTTCGTTGGAGCCTGCAGGAGACTGGACATTGGAGAAGTCAGAAGTGGAGAAAAGTAGACTAAAGTCTCTGTCTCATGTCTGAGCAGTGAGAAGAGCCACGCCGCTGCCCGCTCCAACACTGTCCAAGGGCAAGCCGCAAGTCACAAGTGTAGTATGTATAGTCGGCACTGACAGTCGCTAAAATTTGAATTTGAAAGTATAAACAACAATTGAAATTTGAGATTCCATCATTCCTCGGACCGGTTTAATAGCAATTGTTTTGGTAAAATTTCAAAGCCATTTTGCTAGGCCCGAGTCGCCGACCTTAGGACCTTGAATTTAGAATTTTTTTTTGAAATTTTGGTGCCCTTTGTTTTGTCCGCCCTAGGCAACTGCCTAGGTTTCCTAGGGCAAGACACGCCCGATTATGCCGGATGGATGTGTAATTATTATTGAGATTGAGAAGGCTGCAAAAACATCGGGGTCTTTCTTGAGTCAAGTTAAAAGTGATTGGAAGCTCCAGGACCACCATATTTTGGTTTAAATAGTTGGGAGCCATTATTGAGTTGTTCATAACTATGCCATCCAATTTGAAATATGGTTGTTTTTGAAGTTAAGAATTAAAGATTTCATCTCTTCGGAAAATTCAATTTCCATTACTAACCATAAATTTGTGCTCTATTAATAGTCTACTTTAGTCGAAATAATTTCATCCAATAGAAAGTTATATGGACTCTCCAGTTGGATTTGATTCCAATGACTGGACCGAGTCAAGAAAACCTTATAACAAGGTGATAATTTTTGCTATAAAAACAAAATTGTAGTATATAATTCACTCAATTTACCTCTAGAAGATGTCTATTTGTAGGAAAATATCAAATACACTGCATTAAACATAAATGGCTAGTTTTATAGGATCCTAGGAGAGAAAATGGTGGGGCTAAATTTTTATTACTTATGCAAGGACCTTTTATGATTATCACTCGGCAGAAACAAATTAATTTGACCAAGGGCTAAATTTTATTATTCTGCTATGACCTTTATAATTATCACTCAACAGAAATAGATTAATTTGGTGGCAGTCAATGGTGGGGTAAAATTTTATTTCTCTGCAGCGACCTTTATGATCATCACCAAAGCAGATCCAGTTAATTTGGTGACAATAAGTATAGGGCATGTACTGATAATTTTGTTTAACATTTATTTGTAATGTCTCCTTTCCTATGCCTAAGGCCTAAGGGCCAATTCGAGTCTAGGCCTTGGTCATACCCAAGGGGCTATGGACGCGGGGAGCTATTGGGTATGAATATCTAGTCCATTTTGTTATATTTCTTCATTGACATAAGCATAAAGTGTTTTGGAGGGACTAGATATTATGTTTTGTCGTTAGGAAGGGGCCACATGACACTTAATATTCTAATTTTGTGTTGGGGTCACTTTTGGACCATGGTGACTTAAAAGGGGAAAAGTAACTTAAGTTACTTTTATTTTATTGACCCTTCCAAGGAAAAATGTGACTAGGGTTTATTGGGGCTCTTTTGCCTTGGAGAAGTTATATAAGGAGTTGGGGGAAAAGAAAAGGATTCATCTTTGCATACCTAATTATCTCCTTTCATGTGCAACTATTGTTTGCAAATCTATAGCTTGTGGAGTGAAATCCCACAGGAACCCTAGCTTCGGTGGTGAGAGATCCATCCCTAGCTAGCAGGGCATTCTTCGGTAGTGAAAGATCTACCCTAGCTTGTCATTTTGGAGCTATTTTCAGGGCTGATTTATAGAGATATTTTCAGAGGTTTTAGAGATAGGGTTTTGAGATAATTTGTGAAAATAATCAGTGGGTTTTCATATCAGACTTACGGAAGCAATAAAGGAAGGGTTTGGCATCATTTCCAAAAGATTTCAAAGGGGTTTGGACCATTTACCAAAAAGGGTGACTTGTTTTGGAGATTGCAGCATTTATTTGGAGGGTTTCCAATTGGCCATTTTTAGATCTGAGGGTTGGAATATCATCTTCTATATTTTTAAATGTTATTTCCAAAGTTTCATAGTTTTTGCACTTGTATTCAGGAAGATATGAATTTTAGAATTTTTCCAGATGTTTATGGCACACTATAATTTTTGGCAGCGTTTTATTATCTGAAAAATTCCAAAATAATTTTCTTATGTTCTTTATAATATTAGCAAGCTCTCTTTAAATTTTCAAGTGATTTGAGTGGATATTTTGGGAGTTATTAATTTTCTTTAGTTTGCTGCCCTAACTGGTAAAAATTTGCAAAAATCAGTATTTTATTTGGCTGTAATTTTCAATATTTTGTCTTATTTAAGTGGTATTCTACAAGGGATATTTCAAAGGTGGTATCGATTTGTTGTTCCTCCAGCCTGTGTGGGTTAAATATGGTAGTTTGGAAAGATCTCAATGTGGGATTTTATGAAGGAAATGTTCACCAACATGGTGAAACAACAGGAAACCACTAACCTTTATTTGAGCCAACTCACTAAGAATTTGAATCAAAGCAAATTGGGACAATAAGAAAAATGGTGAGAACAGTGATAAAGAGTGAAGCCAATAGAGGTGATTGATGAGGATTCTTGTTGGAGGAAATACAAATCTTTGAGTAAGGGGTTTCAGAGATAATATGTCATTTCAAATTATTGCATGATGAAGATTGGTAGCAAGCCCAAGCGAGGTCATCATATCCAGTACCTGAATTACAAAAGAACTCATTTGAACAACCAATAACAACACCACATGAGGTAATTTCAGATGATGGAGATAATGTGGATCCAAAGATGATTGAAGACCAAGTGAAAGAAGAAGAAGCTTCTAGTGAAAAAGAAGGTATGATTTTAATGAAAAAAGATATTTCAATATCATATGGGAGGATTTACAAGATAATGAGCATAAATTTGTGAAAGGTGTTGATTCTTGTTCCACTTATTCTCCATCTAAAATCATGAATCACAATAGGGATGGTGTTTTGGAGGTTTCTAAATCAGCAATAGAAGGTGAACCTTTTGATGATATTCTTTATAAGGAGGTTAGTAGTAGCATGGATGTATTTCATCATCTTCATCCTATATCATTACAACAGTTTTATCATGATGGTATTCAACCTATTGTCGATAAGAATGCTAAGAATTTGGTACATCAAAGTCAAGTCATCATGAAGACAAAGAGTGATGATCTTCTTTATGAAGAGATACAAGAGAAGCAAAGATGGAAGACCTTACATGATACAAGGGTTCATGGGCATTATAAGGTATGGGATCCTGGTAATATGTTGCAATTATCCAAAACTATCAATTCTGATTTTGAAAACTTTGTGACTGATTTCATAAGCAAAAGAAGGAATTCAAATGTGTCTTTTGGGATTACAAGTGTTGGCAAGCATGATTTCTTCATTGGAGACTCCGGTGCAAGAAGGGAGAGTACCTCTCAAGGTACTAGTGTTGGTTTTCTGATTGCTAAAAATGGTAAGAGAATATTTTTTAATCATCTTTATCTTGTTGGGTGTGTGTAACAACGAGTCATAAAGAGAGGAGAAAATGCTTTATTAATAGAGCCCATGACTGATTTTTATACCAACTACATGGTGGAACCCTTGGAAGGGTTAGTGGGGGCATTTGGTCCTCAAAGTGCTCAAAGAATCAAGGTGCAATTTGTTGTTAAAAAAGAAGAGTTGAATTCAAGGTGCATTCATGACTTTAGCATCCTAAGGTATGAGAATGGTTACCATTTTCCTAGCTTGTTGAGTTCTCCTATGTTGTTGCCATGTTTCTATTATTTGGGACAACATTTACATGCTTGGATGATTGAGGAAGACTATTTCATAATCACGTCTCAAGGTATGCTAGATGGGATAAACACATCCTCCATTCACATTGCTCTTGATTCAGCTAATAAGCATATGTTGGCAAAGAAAATAATGCAGGAGCCCATGATATTGAAAGGACATGAGGTATGTGGTATATTTATTGTGGTTGAATTTGCTAGAGGTAAGAATGTTTTTGGGATGCAATGGTTGCATGATGTTAAGGAAGATGATGATGCATGGGTTGAAAAATCAAAGGAGAATGAAGATGTTGATCCTATATCAGAAATTTTGAGTTGTAAAGGTATGATGAGCAGCCCCAATTATGCTATTTCAGATGTGTTGTCTTCTCTCATGACAAGAATCAATGGGTACAACAAAAGGTATGAAGTTCCTTATGATAAAGTTTATGGATGCATGAGTTCTAATGTTGATTTCCCTTTCTCTTGCATTTACGATGAAATGAAAATATGGGGAAAGAGAATAAAGTATGATGAGGAAGCAGCCATGTGTATTCCCAACATAGAAGGAATTGATGAGTTATGTCCATGGAAAGATATGTCTTGCACAAAGAAGGTAACTCATTTCTTTATTGTCATTAAGAGATGTGAAGTACTTGAATGTGTTTGTACATTTGGGTTACTTGAAGTTGGAATCATTCATTGGACATATTGGCTTCCATCTTTTGGGAAATTTGCATTCATCCCTCATGTGGATAAACTGAAAATTTTCAAGGAAAATAAAGAAATCAGATTTCATGGTATACAAGGGCAGATTGCAAAAGATGTGATTGGTGAAGAAAGAAGCATGTCGTTGCAGCGGTTGAATTGTGAAGGAACTCAGCCTCTTGTGGATCATGGTGACATCACAAGGTATGAGACAAGTGGGATATTTGATGACTCCTATTCTGACGGATTGTTTGCTGCAGACATAGAGCACACCATGATGACTTATGTGGAGAGTGAGTCGGATGATGTTGAATTGGGGAGTGAGTTAGATATGATGGAGACTTTGACTCTAGATGGGGTGAGTGGAGTCATGGATGTGGGTGTAACCAGTAGTGTTGCACATGAGACAGTTACAGAGATTGGGATTACAAGTTCAGATCATCCGAGTTTATCATTATGTTGGTTATTTGAGGTTTCGGTAGACTGGAGATCTCATTTGCTTGTTGAGTACTCCAAGAACCAACACACTTGTGAGATTCTGGATGGTCACATACAGGATGACAACTACAGATTGGAGGATGAGATGATCTTCTATCAGGGAAGATTGTACCTTGTGTCAGATTCATGGTTGAGGATGGAGATATTGCGACATGTGCATTGTTCTTCCGTGACTGGGCACTTGAGCTTCGATGAGACCTATAGGTTCATGTCAGAGAGGTTCATATGGCATAGGTTGAGGGAGGATATCCTCAACTTTATACAGGCATATATGGTTTGTCACTATGACAAGTCAGAGCTTATAGGTTCATCATTTTTGAATCGACATGGGATAACACTCCTATGTATTTTACTGCTTCTATGCCCAGTGAGCACTTCACCCACGTGTTAGTCAGTGGAGAGATGAAATTGACTCATGGTTATTCAGTAGGTTCACATTTAGCGTGTAGGAGGTGGACTATGTGGAGCTGATATTTGGTTGACTATCTACTGGAGTCTTGGGACTTTTTCCCACGGGACACATTGAGATACATTATGAGGAGCCTTGCTCTCACACGAGTGCAAGTCATGTGGGAGAGTTAGCACCATTGTGTGTATACAGGTTGATTCAGGGGATTCTACAAAGGATTCATAGTGACTTTCATACCCAGGAGTTGATTGGAGAGGCAATGAGTCATCACATGATGATAGCCTTGCATTGGCAGGGATTGGACAGATTGACAATCTTGGTGTGGGTACCAGTGGAGAGTCGGTGTGGGCATCATACTACTTCAAGAGCAACATTGTTCTCTACACGGCATGGAGAATATGATGACTACATGGGGTTTCGTGGTTACTTTGGATTACACCGATCTTTGGTTGACGGACAGGTGAGGTGGAGAAACTTTGTGGTATTCAACTTCTGCAGCATGACAGGATAATGCTTGGGGTCAAGCATTTCTCGGGAAGGGAGGATTATAATGTCCCCTTTCCTACGCCTAAGGCCTAAGGGTCAATTTGAGTCCAAGCCTTGGTCATACCCAAGGGGCTATGAATGGGGAGCTATTGGGTATGAATATCTAGTCCATTTTGTTATATTTCTTCATTGACATAAGAATAAAGTGTTTTGGAGGGACTAAATATTATGTTTTGTCTTTAGGAAGGGGCCACATGTACTTAATATTCTAATTTTATGTTGGGAGTCACTTTTGGACCATGATGACTTAAAATGGGAAAAATAACTTTATTTTATTTTATCGACCCTTCCAAGGGAAAAATGCGACTAGGGTTTATTGGGGCTCTTTTGCCTTGGAGAAGTTATATAAGGAGTTGGAGTAAAAGAAAAGGATTCATCTTTGCATACCTAATTATCTCCTTTCATGTGCAATTGTTGTTTGCAAATCTATAGCTTGTGGAGTGAAATCCCACAGGAACCCTAGCTTCGGTGGTGAGAGATCCATCCCTAGCTAGCAGGGCATTCTTCGGTAGTGAAAGATCTACCCTAGCTTGTCATTTTGGAGTTGTTTTCAGGGCTGATTTACAAATATATTTTTAGAGGTTTTAGAGATAGGGTTTTGAGGGGTTTTGAGATAATTTGTGAAAATAATCAGTGTGTTTTCATATCAGACTTACAAAGCAATAAAGGAAGGGTTTGGCATCATTTCTAGAAGATTTCAAAGGGGTTTGGACCATCTACCAAAAAGGGTGACTTGTTTTGGAGATTGCAACCTCTATTTGGAGGGTTTCCAGATGGACATTTTCAGATCTGAGGGTTGGAATATCATCTTCTATATTTGTAAATGTTATTTCCAAAGTTTCATAGTTTTTGCACTTGTATTCGGGAAGATATGAATTTTAGAAGTTTTCCAGTTGTTTAGGGCACGCTGTAATTTTCTGGCAGCATTTTATTGTCTGAAAATTTCCAAACATAATTTTCTTATGTTCTTTATAATATTAGCAAGCTCTCTTTAAATTTTCAAGTGATTTGAGTGGATATTTTGGGAGTTATTAATTTTCTTCAGTTCGCTGCCCTAACTGGTAAAAATCTGCAAAAATCAGTATTTTATTTGGCTACAAATTTTCAATATTTTGTGTTATTTAAGTGGTATCCCACAAGGGATATTTCATTATTAGATTGCAGTTTTGCATGGTTTGTGAGTAGTCGAGTTAGAAAGTACTAAATAGATTTTGCTTTATGTGTGACAAATGAATTGGATTTGAAATCATGTGAAATCAAAAGGATTAGTTTACTTCCTTAAATGTTGTGGGGGAATTGTGGAATAGCCCCCATTTTGGCACAAGCATGTAGGGTGCTAGAAAAGTTTGTTTTATTCTCTTAGAACTGTTATTTTTATGACAACTCTAGATTGTGTTTGATTCATTTCACGACTATGACAAATGATTTTCATTGGTTTTAATGTCAATCAATATTTGGAGAGGATGGAGTGCAAATATGACATTCGAGGCCTATGTAGATTTTCTAAGTTATTGATACGGTGGGAGGAATTATTTGTGTATTGTGTGTGTGCATGTGTGTCTTGCTGGGAGAATATTACCAACTCTTAGTTTGCTTTGAAGTAATGTTAAACAAATCATTTTAATGATATTGTTGACACATTGCAATGCATTATGGTACTTCTTGGAGACTTGGAGCCTTGGATTAATCATATTATGAGTTCTTTTTTTGTTATTTAGCTTTTTTGTTGTATGTGTGGTTAATTATTATTTATTAGGCTAGAATTTATATATTTTTAATATTTTATACAACGAGGTTGTGGGTTGTACCTTATTGTTGACACTTAGTCCTTGGTTATCTATAACCGTTTGAATCATGGTTCAAATTTGTCAATTTGAAAATAAATAGTAATGTTGCTTACATTTAAAAATGTGAAATCAATTGGAAAAATAATTAAACTAAATGTAGTTTCTTTCAACTTGAATCATGGTTTAACATCTTTTCTCTTCATCCGGCTTAGTTGCGGTTTCTTCCTTTCTTTGGAGGAGACACATGTTCTTCCTCGAGAAGAGGTTCTTCCACGTAATCATTCTAAAATGCATCATTAGGAACCTCATATATACACACCTGAGGCTTCTAAGGATCTTTGAAAAACACATACTTTCCTTCATTTAGTTTTAGACAAAGATCAACAATCGATTAAAGAATACCCCACATATTTGAAGTGTTCATATTGATTTGCATAGCAAACTCTCTAGGTTTGTACCCCTAAACACTTAAATTAACATGGTTGAAGTGATCCCAAGGGTGAATAGTGGACACAACCCAATTTCATGACATCTGCACTTACAAGAAGGGCCTAAGTTGTCCATTTTGTAAGCTTATTTGCATTGTTCTTGAGATCGGTTGCCAAAGAAACAATAAGTTGAGTTTCCAATATCGACTTGAATCATTCTCAAATGCATCATTAGGAACCTCATGTATATGCACCTGAGGCTTTGAAGGATCTTTGAAAAACACATACTTTCCTTCATTCAGTTTTAGATAGAGATCAATAATCAATTTAAGAATACCCCACATATTCGAATTGTTCAAATTGATTTTCATAGCAAACTCCCCAGGTTTGTACCGCTGAACACTTAGAATAACATGGTTGAAGTGATCTCGAGGGTGAATACTGGACACAACCCAATTTCATGACATCTACACTTACAATAAGGGCCTAAATTGTCCATTTTGTAAGCTTATTTGCATTGTTCTTGAGTTCGGTTGCACAAAATAACAACACATTGAGTTTCCAATCTCTAATGCCAATCAACTCCAGAAAACTTAGGATCCAATTCATTCGAGCGCTCAAAGTGAGAAATTGTGTTTGGCCGTTACATCCATAACACTTG
Organism: Taxus wallichiana var. yunnanensis; assembly: GCA_018340775.1. Taxonomy (NCBI): domain Eukaryota; kingdom Viridiplantae; phylum Streptophyta; class Pinopsida; order Cupressales; family Taxaceae; genus Taxus; species Taxus wallichiana. The sequence goes on along the minus strand of CM031242.1, from coordinate 702,834,708 downwards.
TGGACCTCACACCTCGTCCCCAATGATATATCATCATCTAATTTCCAGCGCCTATATAAATAAGCAACAAATGCAACCTCCTCTCTCTCCAAGGCAAATGGATTGGGTTCTTCAAACTCTATCTTATTTCCATCTCTAACTAGAACTTGTTTTGAAAAGTTCTAGTCGATATATGCTGCCTCAATACTGAGAGAGTGAGCATAATTTATATCCTCCTTTGCTTCCAACAAAGGCTCATGTGAGGTTTCATTCACGGATAAAAATCCAACGGAGAACCATCCCTCTTGTCAAAGAACATCTTGTTGCCCACCATCTAGGTGACAATATCCCATGAATACGGTGAGCGAGGAGAACACATTAGTGTGGCCAATATAGTATCTGTGGTGAAAACAACAACCTTATCTTCACTTGCAAGACACCTTATTATAGGAACATCGTAGTAGTTACCTTGAAGAAGTTCTTATTCTTGAAATGATTCATACCCTTCTCACTCTTTGGTATGACACGATCATACACCTTGTCATAATATTCAAGTGCACCAAAAATACTAGATCCTCTCGGCTCACCAACATTGAAGCTCAATTTAGTGGAACTAGTGAAGGGAATCTAATCGAGCATGGTCCATTCTGGTTGAATGTCCATGGAGCTCTTAAACACTCTTGTTGCTTCCTTCATGCTGCTTGTTATTCCTATTTTGATTGTGAAACTGATCTCGTGATGTTGTCGATCCTTGTCTTCCTCCATTTTATTGGCCTCAACTTCCTCGTCTTTCCTCCGAGGCAACTGTCTCTGTTGCTGAAACCTCCATCAAGGGCCAAAATTGGGCTTTGGAGGGGGCTTCCCATCAACCAAATGGAATGAATCCTCATCTGCCTCATCAAATGCAAAATAAAAACAGAGTAGCCAATAATTTGAATGTTGACATCCGACATACATTGCTTCTCGACATGATTGGGGTAACTCTGCTATAGAGATAAATGGATATCCTCTATTAAAAGTGGAAAATTTTCGGTGTGAGGATAGACTCTACAACCTTTTCCAACATCCTCTTGACCTCTTCCAAAATGGGAGATCTAGAGAAGAGCATAGACATCCTTTGAAGCATAACGGAAGTAATTTATTTTCAAATGTAGTTATAAGTGTCCTAGTTGCATTCCACGAGAACACATCTCTTCAAGGCTCTATCAAATAGTTCATGTGCCTTGTCTATGCTTCCACATTTTGCATACATATCTACCAGGGTGGTTGCAAATTTCATCTGAAATGTTTCCTCTATCCTTTATGGTTTGATGGATGTCCATACCCTATTCCAAAGCCCCCATTTTGGCATAGGAAGGTAGGATGCTGGCAAAGGTTGTTGAATTTAGCTTTAAACCTGACAATTACATTTTATTGAAAGTTTCTAAAGCCTTTTCAATGAATCCATTTTGTGCATAACTGTAATCAATTCTATCCAAAGAGAACCCGTCTCTCTAAGGCATTATGTCAAATAGTTCATGTGCTTTGTCTATGCTTCCACATTTTGCATACATGTCTACTAGGGAAGTTGCAACTACAACATCTAGTAAAATTCTTTTATCCTTTATGCTTTTATGGATGTCCATACCTTGTTCCAAATCTCCCATTTTGGCATAAGGTGGGAGTATGCTAGAAAATGTAAATTGGGGTTAGAGACTTGTTTGTTGCATATAGTGAAAGCATAGAAAAGAGAGGAATTTTTATTGTTAATATCAATATTTTGTATACCATCACCTATTTGGAAATTGTAACTTGACATTATTGACTTATAAGTTTAGAGTGTATGCAACAATGTTGAAATCATTATGCAATATGTAATGGTGCATGTTAAAAAAACCATATGTATTGAATGTGATAAATTGGGAGGTATAGAGTAATGTTTGGTATATTTGAGAAAGTTGTTACTTACACTAGAGACTGATACGTCAATTGTTTAATGTTACAGTTCCATTTAGTTCATGGTATGTAAAATATCGATATTGAGTATACTATTGTGTTTTTTTTAGGTGCAGTTATCAGAGTTGGATTAAAAAACACATTGTCGAAGAGTTGTCAATCGATATTACCTTTACATTGACAATTACATGACCAAATTAACATAGTTTTGAAGGTTAGTTTTATGACATGACATAGTTTATTGCATTTGAGTCTTACAAAACAAAATATGGGTTTGTATTTCATTTCATGATTTACATTAGACATTCTCTAACATAAATAAAGTCATTCTCTAACATAGTATTCCAAGTATAAAAAAGTCTAGTGATGTGACAATTGCAATCCTGATAATCGTGATATCATCACAATCCATTAGACCCCATCTCGATGATGCATATTTTCAAACAATTTGTATGCCTTGTAAATGCTTCCACATTTTACATACATGTCTATCAAGGCATTCACATTTACAACATTGGATGAAAAGCTACTTTCAATTATTGTTTGATAGATCTCTATGCCTTGTTCTAAAGCTCTCATATAGGCACATATGATCTGATTAAGATTCATTTGTATTGAATCCAATGTATTGTTGGTGATTACCAATGGAAAATACAAAAGCATGTGGCATTGAGTGCTTGACCAAAACTTATGGTAATAAGATGTAACCGTATAAAGTTAATTTTTTTGTCTTTTTTGTTGCAAAATTTGCATGTTGCAAATGATTATGTGTTATTTTGTATATTTAGAATTTCTTGTGATTTTTGTTTTCATTTGTCATAGATTACATTACTTTGTCTCATCTCATTTCTTCTTCCTTACCTTTTATTCTAAGCATCTTGTTTCTCCATTGGGTGTGGAGTGGCTTCAATGCAAGAAAGTAAGATGAGTTCGGCCTCCATTATTGGTTGTATGTTACTTTTTATCTCTCCATATATATTCCTTAACTCATTATGCTTGAATCTGAAAAATGTCTTTTACGTAAAACTGTCTTGAATCGAAAAATGCCTTAAATTTGAAAAATACCTACGCCTTCATCTCCCAAGAAAATTTCTCCAACTTTGCATAGCTCTCTTGTGTCTATGGATGTGATATGTTTCCTACACAAAAAGCATGTATCATTTTTGGCCTTCAATCCAACTACATCCAAAGATATTTTTGATTCCTCTATCTGTCATCAATATCCTTAGCATTTGAACCTCACCGCACCTACCCACTTTTGCATAGATGTTTGAGAGAAGAAAAGTTCCAAAGCATCCATGTTGGCATAAGAAGGTAGGATTCTGGAAAAGGTTGTTGAATTTGGCTTTAAATCTGCCAATTGCATTTTCTTGAAAGTTTCTAAATCCTTTTTAACATAACCATTTTGTGTATAGCCTATGATCAATGTTGTCCACACAAACACATCTCTTCTCATCATTCAGTCAAATAATTCACTTGCCTTGTCTATGCTTACACATTTTGCATGCATGTCTACCAAGGAAGTTGCAACCACAACATCTAACAAACTTCCTCTATCCTTTATGCTTTTATGGATGTCCATACCCTGTTCCAAATCCCCCATTTTGGCATAGGAAGGTAGGATTTTGGAAAAGGTTGTGGAATTTGGCTTTAAATCTGCCAATTGCATTTTTTTAAAAGTTTAAATCCTTTTTCAATGTATCCATTTTGTCCCTAGCATTCGATCAATGTTGTCCACGTGAGCACTTCTCTTCTCAACATTTTATCAAATAATTAATTTGCGTTGTTTATGCTTCCACATTTTGAATGCATTTCTACTAGTAAGGCGATTTGAACCATAACATTTGACAAAATTCCTTTATCCTTTATGTTTTGTGGATATATATACCATGTTCCAAAGCCCCCATTTTGGCACAGGAAAACAAAACGTTGACAAAGGTTACGGAATTTTTCTTTATTTCTTCCAATTGCATTTGCTTGAAAGTTTCTAAAGCTTTTCAACAAATCCATTTTTGCATAGCCTACAATCAATGTTTTCCGTGCAAACACATCTCTTTGAGGCATTATGTTAAACATTTCACTTGTCTTGTCTATGCTTCCACATTTTGCATGCATGTCTACAAGGGTTGTTGCAACTACAACATCTAAATTGAACTGCAACTTATGTTTTGATTTATTTCTTAGAGTTCATAATATTAGTTTAATTATGCTTCAATTTATTAAGGGTATGAGCACTTTTTTACCATCATGTTCCTATTTTGATATTAACTCAGGGGTTTCATGTTGTTTTTAGTTCTTGTTGTTACAAATGACCAACAAACATGACAACTTCTAAAAGATCCAATTGACCATTTTGATCTTATTTTAATAGAGGTAGTCATACCTTATTTTCAAGAGATTGATTTACTATGCAAGATCACTACGAGTCATGAGATCCACATAAACATTGTTTGTATTTAAGTAAGTTTTATAACTAAACTAACATCTTTTTTTTATTGATAAAGTGGGTTGAAGGGACCCATTCCCTAATCCTTAAGGAGAACAAAAGGGCTACAATAGCCAAAACAACAAGTTGTCTACCCGACTTAACAAAGATAAAAATATCCTAGAAATACTTCCCACCTTGGGATGGAAAATAATCATTAATGTTGCCCGTGCGTCCTTTTTATTTTTCCGCTTCTTTACCTCTTGCCATTTGCCTAGATCAGATGAAATAACCAACGCAAGGTCACTGGGATTTGCCGAAGCCATCAAATTTTCTGACACTGAATCCTGCTCTGATTCGAACTTTCAGAAGTATGTCCCCTTTTCAAACCACCTATAACCAGGTGATTTTCTTGAAATCCCATCTCTGTATCATTCTTCTCTATAACAATTTTACCGTCGAGAGGTAAAATTATTCGATTATCTTTAAAATTTGATGCAGATACCAAGTCAGGGTTTACAGAGCCCCATCCACTCGAAGATGTCGATCCAGTTTTTTTTTCCAGATTTTTGATTCTTATTGAAGGGACATGAAGCTTGCAAATGGCCCGTATTTCTGCATAATCTACACCAAAATGCAAAGTATTCTCATAGTCTAAGACCTGGGTATGCTGAAAATCACCAAATTTAAGGTTGATTCGATCAGGTATTCCTTTGCTTAAATCAATTTCAATGCAAATTTGGGCAAACGAACACAGACCCAAATGTGTTTTGTCTAGGTCCTCTTTTATAAATTTTCCCAAAATGTTCCCAATATCATCCAGGGCATACCACAGATGTAAGGGGAGGTTAGGAAGCTGACCCAAACCGGTGTTTTGGCCACTGAATAAGTATTCGGATCAAAATCTGGGAACCATGGAGTGATAAATAAACCCGCATGTCCCTGAACCAAGGACCATCTGTCAAACAACATTGGTAATCTTTAGGTTCCCTAAAATGGACAACGAAAAAGCCTTTGGAATAGAGAGAAATTTCACATTTTTGGTCCAATTTTTGAAAACCCACTGATATAGATCTGAGGAGGAAGGCCAAAAACCATTAAACCTGCCAATAACGACATCCCATGATAAGGTTTTGAAATATTCTTCAACTTCTGGATTGTCTATGGTGAGCAAAGGAATCTCCTCGGCCAGGTCGACCAGATAGGCCTGGTTATTTGATGTATTCTTTCCCAAGGATTGACCACCCTTGTTTTCAAGTGCATCTTTGAAGGAGGTAGCCTTCTAGGTATGCACCGAGCCATGACTGTCTGAATCTCCAGCTACCTTATTCCTACTACCGTCCCTGCCTAGGCCACCAGCTCTAGATGGATTCATTTTTGGAGCCCTAGGGTTAGGGCACAGCTCCGGCTCCTTATCTCGGCCAGCTTGGTCCCGCGCTCCACCACCAACCAGTGACCCCTTCAAAATCTTTGCTGAAATCATTCAAGGTGTTCCCTTCTTGACTCGGGCAACATTCATTTTTGTAGTCGACCTCCTTCTCAGTCGTTGGGTTCGCACTCTTTCCCTCCATTGCCAACCGCTCACACTCCTTCATCTGATTACCCTAACTCCCATAGGTGTCACCCCATGTGTCCATGTACTCTATTTTGCAATGTCCACCCACATCATGCACAACCGCTGCCATGATTAACTGTCAAGAGAAGGGTTAGGCACGGAAATCCCAAATTTCGCTCGCCCTCAACACGCACTTTCTTCACAAAAATCGCCGAAAAAACTCCTTTCTTGTAAACCAAAAGTTAATCGAAGAGGTTGGGTTTGAACCTGGGTTGTTGGCTCTACAAACTAAGCACCCCACTAGTTCACCACATGGTCATCCCCAACCCCCAAGGTGACATGCAAATGCCCCACTCCACATGCTGTGGGTAAATTAGGATATGAAATCACGGGGTTGGGTTTGAACCTGGGTTGTTGGCTCTACAGGCTAAGTGCCCCACCAGTTCACCACAAGGTCATCCCCTTTAAAATTTAATTGAAGAGGTTGGGTTTGAACCTGGGTTGTTGGCTCTATAGGCTAAGCGCCCCACCAGTTCACCACAGGGTCATCCCCAACCCCCAAGGTGACATGCAAATGCCCCACTCCACATGCCGCGGGTAAATCAGGATATGAAATCCTGGGGGCTGGGTTTGAACCTGGGTTGTTGGCTCTACAGGCTAAGTGCCCCACTAGTTCACCATAGGGTCATCCTCTACTAAAAATTTAATTGAAGAGGTTGGGTTTGAACTGGGTTCTTTGGTTCTACGAGACTAAGTGTCTCACTAGTTCACCACAGGGTCATCCCCAACCCCCATGGTGAGATGAAAATGCCCCACTCCACATGCCGCAGTAAATCAGAAATGAAATCCTGGGTGTTGGGTTTGAACACAGGTTGTTGGCTCTCTGCTGACTAAGTGCCCCACCGAGTTCACCACATGGTCATCCCCTATCTTTTTTATTAAATATCAATGTAATGATGCCTTATTTTTATAGTACTTAATGATGTAGTGATAATGATGGCGATTCTTCTTATCTGCAGTGATGTCGGCACACGATTCTATGGATATTGTTTCAAAATTCCTCGATAGGAGTCATATATTTCATTATAAGACTAGTTAAAAAGAATCACTCAAGAATCAAGGGTAGCATATTTGAAGGAGGTGTCACTCTGTCTTGTAAAAATAGTGAGAAAGAATTAGTTATAGAATCTATGATAGAATATATAGAGGAGATGTCATAGTGAAATTTTGTAACTCAATAAATAAGTGTACCATTCTATGTCAAGGGTTAACGACATTTAGGCACCCTTTTGTATTCTCTTATTTTGATATTAATAAAATGTTTGTGGATCCATTTGTGAGCACAAAATTCAACTAATTTTTTTTTATAATATTGATTACCAGCTCGTTCTAGTGTCATTGACGATGTGTATCCATTCATTGCAGTATAAGACATTTAGTTATTTATTATTCTTGAAATTAAATTTTTAATTCTTAAAATTTGTATTGTCTATAGAGACAAAAATTAAAATTCGTAGTCTTTAGAGAGACAAAAATTAAAAAATTATTGTCTCTAGAGAGACAAAAATGATATTATCTATAGGAGGCAAAAATAATAGTGTCTATCAAGAGACAATATGTATTAATATATTTTGTCTCCAGGAGACGATAACTAGAGACACCCATTTTGAGACAATATACAACTTTTTTAGTCTCTATTTGAGACGATTTGGTTAAGTATTATCAGTATTATTGTCTCAAAACACCCCCCTTGTAGTAGTGTTTTATGTAATTAAACATGTTGAGATGAATATGTTAGCTCTTTCGCAACCGTGGTTGCGACTAAATTTTCAATAACTATAGAGGCTTGATAAATGCCCACATCTTGTCAGCTGTGGATATTGATTTTGAATGGTCATCAAATGAAATAAGGTTCATAGAGATTTCCTCGTTCTTTTAAAGTTTTTTTCTTTGAAGCTCACAGTTTCCTCTTCTTCACGCACAAAATCAAGCCATTTTTGTTTGATTGTTTCTAGCTCTGTAACATGTTGAATTTTGTAGTAACATTTCAGTTGTAACTTAGGCCTCCTTTTGTATGGAGGATTTGCAATATTCACTTGGTTGCTAGCAGCAAGTTGTGTTAAATTACTCATTCAAATGTCAATGATTGCTCCTGTGATCTGATATAATTACCTCTCTCGATTGGGTATCAAATCTACTCACCAAACAATGGGAGTTTCTATTTCGTCTCTTTTTCTTTCTTCTGTTTTTGGGAACTCATTTGAGTTGTCCTCGCCCGCACTTTGTATATTATTTGGACTGCAGCCCCATTGACCTACTTTTGAGGTCATTCATTGGACATTAATTTGTATTTATCTTATCTTATCTTAGTATATTAAAATGAAAAGAATCTTGGGAGGAGGCCTTAATTTTCCATGGTAGAAATCCAAAATAGAATAAGCATATTTAGGTGCAACCACATGCTAGCTAGTGAACTAATTTGCAATTTTTGGGGCAATAAGCCATAGTCCATATTAGTAATTGAAAGAACCTCTGAAATAATGGAAAGCATAAATTATTGCAAGTAAGTCTTTTAAATTCAGATTTATATTGCCCACGATATTTTTCCTTGCTAGGTTTCTCTATGGAAGTGAGTCAAATTTCAATTTATTCATATGAATAAGTAATGTGGCATTTCTTGAGAGTTGCAGTGTCGAATATGTCCCACATTGACGCTAAACTTTTTTGTTAGTTGCGTGTAATGGATCCTTGATTAAGGAGGATATGGCACCTTGATTGACTCGTGGTGTAATGGTGATACATTGTGCCATAAAATGATTACATCATTGGCTTCTAGACCTTCTCTAGCACATTTCATACCTCAAAGCTCTAATTCTTCACCAATCATGTCACAAATTTGATGATGTCAACTTTTTAGTGAAATTGTGTTGCAATGTTTGTTAGAATTTGACTAAAAGGAGAATTTGAATTGTCACACGATGAGTAGTTATCTTTCTTGTGATGTCTTAATCATCTTTTCATCTTCCACACCCGGATAATAAGGTATTCTGTTCATTTTTAGAGCATTTAATAGTTGTTGGAAAACACCTTACAACATACAATATGTAAATTTTTGTTTATGAGAGCTCTAGCTTACTCTTGCCTTTCATAATTATTGTATGTTTTCCACATCCATAACAAATGTGAATTTGTTTGCTTGGGCACGAGATTAGGGCTATTAAAACATATACTAGTCTCATATATTGTTATTGTAGATTTTGTTTGAATCCTTATTTTTACTTCTATAAGCTTGGTCTCAAAACTCATGACCAAACTTTGTACCTTCACGATCTCAACAAATGGAAAAGCAGATTGAAATCAAAGATATAAACTTTTGAGATGTTACAAAAGATAACTACATTGAGAGGTGTAACCTACAACGGCAATTGGTGGTAGTGGTCATTGTAATGTATATGATCTATTTTGATAAATGGTTAATCTTAAATGCAATTTCTATTTGACTATCATAGTGTAGTTTCAAACTCTTTAATTTGATGTCTATTTGATGATCATGGTATAATTTGAACCTTATAATTAATGCCCATTTGATTTACCATAATGAAGTTTTTCTCCGATCCGAATTATTTTTGGAATTCGGTGGACAACACATTAATGGTGGCATTTAATGTGTTATGGAAACACATTCATAATAAAATATTTGAAATTGTAAAAGCAATGAACTGTATTGTCAGAAATAAAATCTGTAACTATAAAAGTAAAATAACTTTATTAAATATGTATACAAAGTGGGCAAACTCTATAAGAGAGATGTATGCCAAATCTCTTTACAAACGAAAATGGATGCGGAATGGGAAAAATCAGGAGAGATGTATGCCTTGCAATTCTCTGCAAATGAAGATGTATACAAATGGGAAAACTTGTATATGAGAGATGTATGCCTCAAACTTGAAAACTTGTAACCTGCAATTTTTGTATATAAAATCTTTCCACTTTCAAACTTGTGTCTTCATTTGAAACCATCTTATTTATAGTGAAACAATGTCGAAGATGAAGGGTTCCAAATGGAAGTCAAAAGGTCATCAAATGAAGGGTTCTAAATGGAATATGAAAGGTCATCCTTCATGGAGATGTCATCCATCCACGTTTGGAGTGAATTTGAATGGGCAAAAGATGACAAAATCCGAATATCATATTATTATTTTAAGTGTTCCTTGTTGGGGTCATATCTTCTAGCCCGTTGATTTGATTGATGAATCGTTGGTTCCATTGGAAAGATAAGAGAGTGAACTTGAAAATAAAATATACTATGGTATCATCATACAATCTAAATTCCATGATTTCTTTCAAGACCCTTAAAATGTAAAATGCCAAATCTCAAAACTTGCTAAAAATAGATTTCAAGACTTTCTAAAAATAATTTTTTTATAAACCTTTCTTCGATCGCTAACATGGATTAATATGTAATGTCCCCCTTGTCTACTCCAAAGACCCATGGGCCAAGTCGAGTCCAAACTGTGACCTTTTCCAAGGGGCTGTGGACGCTGGGGGCTTTTGGGATGGGGCCCCATGGTTCTAACTTTAGTTACTGGAGTAACTTTAGTTACTTTTCTTTTATTGGCCCCTCCATGGTTTGAAAGGCGCCTAGGGCTATTGGAGCTTGATTCACGAGGGAAGTATATAAGAGCCGAGAGAGAAAGGAAAGAGAACTTTTGGATATACATTTATCTCCTTCCCTTCACGTGCATTCTTTGTTGTCATGCATCTACGAGCACTTGTGAGTCAAATCCCATAGGGACCTACTAGCTTCGTTGGTGAGAGACCCGTCCCTAGTTAGTAGGGCATTCTTCGGTAGTGAGAGATTTACCCTATTTGTCATTCCGGATCCATTTTCAGGGTTGTGTGGTAGAGACAATATCGAGGTCTTAGAGAAAGGGTATCGCGAGATATTTAGCGGCATGGGAGAGGACAATCGGTGGGCTCGGATCGAATCCCGGACTAAGATTAGATCGATCCATTGATAGCCATTTGGGCAATTGCGGGATTTGATGTTCGTTGGAGGCATCTCGTGAAGGATTTCACGGGTATTGGGGGCATTTGAGGAAGACAAGCGAGAGGGCCTCGGTCGATTTGTAACAACCTTTTGGGTTGGGCGTAGTGATGTCAAAAGGCGCCTCATTTTTTGACCCCTTCACTAGCGTGGCGAGAAGCAATATCATTTTTTATTTAGGTTTTTCCGGTCGATAGTTTTAGATCCGAAGGTGGAAACGTTATTTTTGTAAATATTATTCGAGTTATTTCCAAAGACCCTTATTTTTGCTCTTGTTTTTGGAGAGTTACGAGCCTTTGAAGTCTCCAGCTGTCTAGGGCACGTTGTGCTTTTTCTGGCAGCATTTTAATTTATGTAAAAGTCCGAAATAGTTTCCTTATGTCCTTTATAATAATATCAAGCTCTATTTAAATTTTCAAGTATTTCGGGTGGACATTTTGGCAAATATTAAGTTTCTTTAGTTCGTTGTCCCAATTGTAAAAATATGGTAAAATTAGTATTTTATGTGGCTGCAAGTTTTCAATATTTTGTGCATTTTTAAGTGGTATCCCATTAGGGATATTTCATAATATTTCTCTGAGAGCTCATTTGGATCATTCGCCCTTCCTTGAGAAGCAATGGGCCCCATTGCTTGTAGGATTGACCTCTGATGTACATAAGATGTTTTGAGTGTTGAAGTGATCCCCTTCCACTTGAGTGGGGTGGCCCACCCAAAATTCTTATTTATTATTTTGAGAGACCTATGTGTAGGAATATTAGTAAACCAACATGTAGAACTATCATGGTTGCACTTCCCACAAATATCACAAGGATGGAGATTCCAACAATGAGTAGAATCATGACTTGTTCTACCACAATGACTACAAATGGTGTGATGAATCAAATACCTTCCATATGCATGAATACGAGGTTCACACCAATTTTGAGAAGAACATTTTGGATGCATGCTTTCTTTGATGAATGTGGGACCCATGGTGGGTTGATTTGATTCCCCAGTGTACCCAAGACCAAAATTATTGGGTCTCTTTTCTACTTTGAGAGGTTCTTGAATTCCTTTTCCATCTTTTCCAAGGCCATGTCCATCATACCCCATTTTATTTAATAACTTGAAACCAATACCTTTTGTGTGTTTTTCAAAACTACCAATCACATATGGAGAATTATCAGGATGTGTTAAACAAGAAAAACATACCATGCTTTCATCCATCTTTGGATGTGTATCTGCAACACTTTTCTTATTTTCTTTCAACTCTTCAAATTCACCTTGTAGGATGGCAAGGTCTTGTTGAATTTCTTCACAAAATATTTCTTTTTCTAAGTTGATTATGTAAATTATGTATAACTTCATTGCATCTTGCCTCTGCTTGGAGAAATCCTTCCACAATGGGGCTTCCAAAATGGGAAATATTTTTTGCATTTTCATCATCTTCTCCATGATCATGCTCAATTATTTTGTAACCGTTGGTTCTCTTCCCTCAAAATTTGTTTTCTGCAAGAATTGACTCATGCTCATTCTGTTGTGCTAGAAATGGACCCACATCTTGGATTATGCCCTCTTCTTGTATTTTTCGTTGGATTTTCCCATCATTTTCAAACTTGCAAAATTTTGAAAAGTTCGTTTCCACGCTCGATACCATTGATCCAAATTATTTTTGGAATTCGGTGGACAACACATTAATGGTGGCATTTAATGTGTTATGGAAATACATTCATAATAAAATAATGAAATTGTAAAAGCAATGAATTGTATTGTAGAAATAAAACTGTAACTATAAAAGTAAAATAACTTTATTAAATATGTATACAAAGTGGGCAAACTCTATAGGAGAGATGTATGTCAAATCTCTTTGCAAACGAGAATGGATGCAAAATGGGAAAACTCTATAGGAGAGATGTATGCCTTGCAATTCTCAGAAATGAAGATGTATACAAATGGGCAAACTCGTATATGAGAGATGTATGCCTCCAAACTTGAAAACCTGTAACTTGCAACTTTTGTATATAAAATCTTTCCACTTTCAAACTTGTGTCTTCATTCAAAACCATCTTATTTATAGTGAAACAATGTCAAAGATGAAGGGTTCCAAATGGAAGTCGAAAGGTCATCAAATGAAGGGTTTGAAATAGAAGCCAAAAGGTCATCAAATGAAGGGTTCCAAATGGAATATGAAAGGTCATCCTTCATGGAGATGTCATCCTTCCACGTTTGGAGTGAATTTGAATGGGCAAAAGATGACAAAATTCAAATATCATATTATTATTTTTAAGTGTTCCTTGTTGGGGTCATATCTTCTAGCTTGTTGACTTGATTGATTTGAACCGTTGGATCCATTGGAAAGATAAGAGAGTGAACTTGAAAATATAATCTATGAAAATATACTATGGTATCATCATACAATTTGAATCCCATGATTTATTTCAAGACCCTTAAAATGTAAAATGCCAAATCTGTCAAAACCTGCTAAAATAGATTTCAGGACTTTCTAAAAATATATTTTTATAAACCTTTCTCTGAATGCTGACATGGATTAGTATTGCTCTAAGAGCTCATCTGGATCACTCTCTTTCTTGGAGAAGTCTATCAAAATATTATAATATCTCAAACATATAGTAGAGTTTGAATCCCTTTTTTAGAAAGATTCAATTGAGCCTAATGTAGTGGTGCAACTAGATTTAAGGCCAACTGTCTGTCACCTATTAACAAGAAATTTATGTATAAGGCAATGACATCATTGATCAATGTAAGTATCTTACAAATCTAAGAAGGGTGCTTAGAGATTGGCATCTTTTGCATTTTCCAAAGAGATGTATTCAAGACATCTTTTGTTTTAAAAAGTTATGCATGAAACAAAGTAGGGTTCATCGATCACGTTTTTCAGTTTCTATAGTGATTTCAATCCTCTTCTTTACAAGGTACAAGTGAAGTTATGAATTCCTACATTTGAAGGCAAAATAGATGCATATGGCATCATCAATCAATGTAGTATGTTACAAATTTAAGAATAGTGCTTAGAGGTTGACATTTTTTTTTTTTTGCATTTTCCAAGTAGATGTTTTCAAGATCTTTGTATTAGTAGATGTGTTGTATCACTGCGTCGGCACGGTGTTTTTGTCTCGATAACAAGATGATCTAAAACACCATTATGAATGGGTCAACTTAGGCTTTTATCGTATTTATCAATTTACTTAGTGAGTTCAATCCTCTTCTTTCAAGGTACAAATGAGTTAATATATTTGAAGGCAAAGTAGATGCATATGCATTGTTGTCATAATAATATTTGTTTATATTGTTTGAGAGTTTCCTTGTGAGTTAAGAAATGGTATGATAATAATTGCTCTTTCCATGAGGATAACTTGATATTTTTAGATACACAAAGGTGTTATATAATCCCTTAAAGAAAACTATCACCTTCTTGAAACTATACGTTTAATAATAAAATATGTTGTCCCAACTTCGTCAAGGTTATCGTCAATTTGATTAGATTGACATTTTCACTCTAGTTTAAAAGTTGAATGCGAGAAATAGTGTGAAATATCATAGTATATGTTATAGGTTCTAAACCGAACATTGAGAGTGATATGGATTTCCTTCATATACTTTACCTAGGTGAGGCCAACATTTTTTTGAAAATTAGAAGCAAAAGCCGAGTAAAGTGATTTCAATCCTTTTCTTTACAAGGTACAAGTGAAGTTATGAATTTCTACATTTGAAGTCAAAATAGATGCATATGGCATCATCAATCAATGTAGTATGTTACAAATTTAAAACGATGCTTAGAGGTTGACATATTTTTCTTTTGCATTTTCCAAGTAGATGTTTTCAAGATATTTGTATTAGTAGATATGTTGTATAAATAACAAGATGGTCTAAAGAACCATTATGTGTGGGACAACTTAGGCTTTGATCGTATTTATCAATTTACTCAGTGAGTTCATATATTCATATATTTGAAGGTTAAGTAGATGCATATGCATTTTTGTCATAATAATATTTGTTTCCATTCAGTTAGAAATTGTTTGAGACTTTCCATGTGAGTTAAGAAATGGTATGAGAATAATTGCTCTTTCCATGAGGATAACTTGATATTTGTAGATACACAAAGAGGTGTTATAGAATCCCTTAAAGAAAACTATTACCTTCTTGAAACTATAAGTTGAATAATAAAATAAGTTATCCCAATTTCATCAAGGTTATCGTCAATTTGATTAGATTGACATTTTTCACTTTGGTTTAAAAGTAGAATGCAAGAAATAATGTGAAATATCATAGTATATGTTATAAGTTCTAAACTTGGATTTTGAGAGCGATATGGATTTCCTTCATATACATCCCAAGGCGAGGCCAACATTTTTTGAAAATTAGAAGCAAAAGTTGAGTAAAGTGTAAGCAAAAGTTGAGTAAAGTGTAAGAAAAATATTGCAAGTGCGAAAGTGATATTGTTGACATTTTTCACTTTTTGGTTTACAAGTTAATTGCCCAAGAAATAGAGCAAAATCTCGTAGTATAGATTACACTTTAAATCAAACATGGAGAGTGGTAAGGATTTTCTTCATATCTCCCCCCCTAAACAAGGCCTACAAATTTTCTTGAAAATTAACTATTAGGTAGACCCTTATAAGAATCCGTTCTACTCATTCTTTTCAAAAGATGCAATAGTTATTGGGAAGACCCTTGTGGCCTATATCCGGCCTCCGATGATTATACAAATCTTAGCAAATAAATTTTTTCATACAAGGTTCTAACATGGTGTCTTGTTGCTCTTGCTTGTCTGTCTACAAACACTTTGATTGTAGTCTAGACTTCTATAGTTCTCATTTGTTTGCCCCATCGAAACATATTCCTGTTGTAATTAGTCATAATGTACAAAGCCTGGCGTTTTTATACAAGCTTTGCAAATACTCTCTTGCATTCAAATTTCTAGCATGATGTCTTGTTGCTCTTATGTTTCTCTATCTATAAACTGTTTGATTGTAGTCTAGGCTTCTATCATTCTATTTTTTTCCCCCATCCATGACATATTCCTATCGTGATTTAGTCAGAATGCACAAAGACTGTTGTTTTAGAGCCACTTTACCATTTGTAATAATTGATATTGTATTATTATCTTCTTTTTGTCTGCTGATTAGCCATGACTAAGGCAGTTACTTTATGAAGTAAGCCAGGCATAAGTTTTTGATTTCTAAATGAAATTGTACATGGATGTGATTTGTAGTTTATTTATGACAACTCTTTCTGTTGGTCAAAGTCATATATGTTCTATGATGTATCCTATAAAACAAACTATTGTAAGTGTTGAATACACTTCACATTTACCTTAATCACCTAGTAATTAAAGCTTGTATGTATCATAAAAAGTGAGGATACCCCATAAATGTTACATGATGTGCATCATGAACTAAAAAGTTGTCATGCCCATGTGTAGGTAAACATTAGCTAGGTAATTATTATCAAAATTACAGTCTTTGGAAGTAGATTCTTGGGGCCATAAATCAATATCAATGGCTAAAAGGTTTTCTGAAACAATGGAAATGTCAGGAACCCCCAATATAGCCTTCCATTTCCATTTGTAGATTTTTCATCCTACATATTTTTATTTCTGTCCTGTCCCTCTATTGACAAATGACAGACACGGTAACTATTGTCAAATTCCAACCGAGTGACATGATTCACTGTCATGTTGGTGCCAAATGGTTCTTCCAAGCTGACCATGATAGAACTTATAATGTTTAGTCATACTAATTATTGAATTTCAAAATCATTTTCCCTAATGGGGTACTTGATATTACTTGGCTTTAGGCCTAGAAATCGTCCACAACTAGGGTTGTTACCGATTTGAATTCAATCTCAAGTTTGAAAATTGACATGAGTGAGATTGCTAGTACATTTATCCCGAGACATTCAGCCATTTGGATATGGAATTTTGCACTTTGTGCAACAAGTAATTGAGGCCTTTATCCATTTTGTTATTTGAAACATTGATAGAACATTCTGTGATGGAATATTTAAACCTGACTTTTATGAGATTTAGTCTTAAAAGAAGACAAGTTAACTTGATTCATCCCATGGGAAGGAAATACCAACTATAGCAAATGTCATTGCTTATTGATGAAAGCCATTCAAGTAGAACATGCATCCACAAACTGTTTTTCAACCATCTAAAAAAGGACTAGCACAATCTACTCTATTTGCTACTGGGTCTGAATTTTTGAAAGAATGATTCCCAAAGAAACTGATTTTCCTTGAACTGAGCCATCTATTCCTAAAATAAAGGGTGCTTTGAACAAAAAGTTGACAAGGTGTCAAATTCATCAGATTTACTGATCAACAAAGAAATTGGGGGCTGCATTATTAGGGCACACAACTAATGGTACATGAAGAATTCAATCAAAGTCATAGAGGAGCAGTCATTTCAAATGGCCATATACTGTGTGGTGCAAGACCATAATGGTTTTAGTCTCATCTGTGGTTCCTAATGGTTTTAATATCATCTGTGGTTCCTAATGGTTTTAATATCATCTTTTGGTTCGTAATGGTTTTAATCTCATCGATTTAGTAGTTGTACTTCGTCTTCAAAATATTATGTCTTTAAATAGAAAAATTTAGCTCGTTTCAAGGAACATAGATACACATATCCTCAAATGGCGCTACAAGGTTTCGAACGAAACTTCAAAAATCTCATCTTAGAATGGTTTATGGTTTTAATCTAATATTTTAAGGGTGTCTACATAAATTGTGTCAATGTTTGATTAAAATTTGAAAGTGCAACATATTTCTCAATGAATTTTGAGGTCCTCGTGGACCTTGATAAATTTATTAATTGTGGTATTTAAAAAGTGGAGTCCTTGAAAGTGCAGTCGGGGAAAATTCCTTTTCATGTTTTTTTTATAATAGTAATCTAGCGGTTGAGTGTATGCCACACGAAAGAAATTACCTTGTCTTTTCGTAGAAAACACTTTTATTTGACCTTACAAGACTATAATATATCTAATAATACCATTATTCACTTGTTGTACAAGCCAACTACCATGGGTATATCAATAGTTCCGAGAAGACAAAAATCTAGGCAATGTATGCTATTGACATGTTTAAGATCTCGCATGTAATGATCTGTTCACATTTACTAAGTTACAAAAAGTTACAAGATTATTATAAAGAATGTTTTTTCGATTAAGTTAAGTTGAATCTATAGCCGAGTGGGATATCATACTAATTAGATAAACCACAATGCCAAATGAAAAATCCAATGAAGTCAGACCACCATTAGCAAACAATGATGACCAATCAAAATTCCCCTAAGAACCCAAAAGATACTGTCAATATAGTTTAAAATAATTTCAAAAGTAACCATAAAAAAATTGAAATATGTTAAAAAAACAAATTCAACACTAAAAAAAAATTACTTTGAAAATCATCATTGAAATTACCTATCCAAATACTAAAAATGAACCTTAAATTCTAAGCTATACATGCAATAAAAATCACGTGCATTGCTTTAACAAATAGAAAAAACTTTGAAACCTAATCAAATTTGTGTTATATCGGCCTAAAAACAATGTTACGGTTGTGCATTAGTGAATTATTTCCTTATTTTTCCTAAATATTGAAGATTATGGCAACTTGCTTACCTTCTCAAGATATTGGTGTTGAATTTTATTAAACAAATTTCGTGTGAATGCTATGATATAAAGTGATAATGGAATGGTCTTTCATGTATTGGTTTGGGCCCTTATTCAAAATCTAAGATGCATGGTTTCACAACAAAACATTGTACCCCTTTTCTCCTTTGAACTATTTACAAAACAAATACATGGTCTATTTATGACTTATTGATTTGTTTACTACCATCTTAGTTGCTTGAGAATTGCCTCAAACATTAGATGCCTTGGGATTGTTTATCTTGCAAGTGAAGACCACACCGAGATCTTTGGGACTAAGGCTTGAACCACAAGTCGTACAAAGTGTTGTCATGATGGTGCCAACTCAAGGCCAAGTACCCCTTCTAGCAATCACACCCCCTTCGAAAGGTGGGTTCCGTCTGGGAATAATAAATATTTCAAATAGAATGATTATATATTTAGTGCTCCTCTCCCAATCTACTTCATCTCCTCTATTCTCCATGTAACCTTTCCCAAACACTCCAACAACTTAAATTTCTTTCTATTCCTCCCTTTGGTATCGCATTTATTACATCTCTGCTAGTTAAATATATACTATTTACAACCATTGAAATATGTAAATATTGTGATTTGATTGGATATTAATCAAAAGTTGAAAAGTGGCACGAAGATAAAATAAGACAAGGCCATGGAATGGCACATCCTGCCGTTCGGGCCTGAATGGACTTGGGCAGGCGCCGAGCAGAAAGCTAAGAACACGTGAGGAAAAACACAGAAATGAGAAACATGTTGTTTGGGGCGCTCAGCAAAATTTGCAAATGCGATGGCAAAGACTAGTAAAAATGCTGCGAAATGCAGCTGCAGAAAGACATGGTAATTTACACCTTTTCCAACATACTATCAGCATATGCATTGTAAGTTTCGCTGTGGCAGCAGCTGGCAGCATGGCTGCTCGTGTATGGAGTGTCATTTGTTAGCTCTGCCTCAAATGTCTCTGTGGCCAATCTATCATACAAGTTTGCTTCCCTTTCCCTTCTCAGTGTTAAACCCATTACCAATGCTTCACCCAACTCGAGGTTACTCCATCTTTGCCGTATGTATATGAAAACAACAAGCATCGCAGAAATTATTATTATTGGTGTGTTTCCAAGCGTAGAGTGGTAGCTTGCACCTGGATTTTCATATTCATAATTGTCCATAGTAAAGGAAGAAGGGAAAATTGGTGGTCGAATACACTCATAAATGTGCGGAAGAAGTCTTAGAAGAGTGACACCTATATAATACATTTTCCGCAGAGATTTGCCATCGATTTTCCATACAAGATTTGCCACAAATCGGGGAAGCAAAAAGAAATCGAGGATTACTCTGAAGTACTCAATAAATCCCTGCCGCCATACTACCTAGTTATGTGGGTTGTGGAGTTATTCTGTGCGAAATTTGGGGTTTTTCAATGAGGTTCGTGTTTCTATTTGCTGGAACGACTTGGTAAGGAAGCTGGGAAAAAGTATTGTTGTCTTCTCAAAATGCAGGCAGGGATATGCATCCCTTATTCTTTTGTATTTAGTTGCAGCAATGTGTTAATATATGGAAGATAAAAAAGTGTTAATGGGTAAATAGGTTGCGAAAGATAACAAGTAAATAATTGTGCAAGGTTATTACTTGAAGGAAATTCTAGGTAAGTAACAAATTTTTAGATTTTTACTTTTGGATGTATTTTTTACTTTTACATGTAAGTAACTATATTAATTTTTAGTGGAAGATATTTATTCCGTACAAAGAGTAATGTGAATATTGAAAACATTCAACATTGTCATCACTACGATGAATCTGTAAATATTGAAGTCCACATATAAATTAATGCTAACCATTGTAATCAATGTTTAAAATTATAGTAATGGAGATAATGACAACCATTGTGGTAACTCACAAATCACCGATGGGAATCTCCATCTCATACATACATATATAGGTCACATTTAGGTATACATATTATAATCAGTTTGTAACAACATTATTACCTAGTTCGAAGATTATTAACTATAACAATGAGGGTGTTTTAGAAAGCTTTTCCGTTACTTTTGTTTACTAGCAATTGTGCCGAAGGATGCAATGTAGACGCCGATAGGATGCAACACCTTCGAGTGTGAGATAACAGGAGTATTTTGAGTAATGGAAAGCTGAGATAGCATAATAAAAGTGGGGAAAGGGATGTGGAACATGCAGGTGTGTAGGCCAATGTGTTTGTCAAGAACATTCTAACATACTTTTTAGATGCACAATTATCACTCCCCAAAAAAATATGCAGCAAAATTGAGTTCATCCAAATTCCAAAAAAAAAATTCTTGCAAATGTACAAAAAAAAACCCGGAAGGAAATAAAGAAATAACTACAACTATGATCATGAAGTGTTGATGCAAAGCTCACTATATTTTTGTCCTGATTTATTAATTGAACAGATGTGCCATTCCTTTGAAGAAGTAAGTTCTAAGTGACATGTTTAGTTTCCAAAATGGCCGAGGTATTAGAAGGGTCTGTATTTCCCAACGCAAATAAAAACAATCTGGTTAATTTTTGAATTGTATAATAATATATTACGGGAATACTACGCTCAAAACCCGCTGTAGCAATGGCATATATGCTATTGTCAATGTCAATTTTTTCATTAAAAACAAATGGATTTGAGAGAGAAAGTAAGACACGTTGCGCATTGCTAAAGAAATAAAATTGCCATTCCAAAGTGAATAATGCATGAGAACATAACATGCCAGGCAGACGTAAATTGCCAGGTAGTTTAGACCATACATTGGAGTCGCTGAAAATGAGTAATTGTGAATACAGGGAGGAAAAGAGGCGACCTGCTGAAGCACCTGTTGTACTTGTCACACATATATCCATATGTGAGGAACAAAATCATTATTTAAAACAAATGCCTTTGGAAGATTATAAAATATACCTGGCACAAAGATAAAATATTCTAATCGGCATACCATTGTAATGAATGCCTGAGAAGATAATATGATAGGGAGAGAAAAATTTTCTGGCAGTTAAGACCATCCATTCGAAGCAGAGAAATAATAAATGGAGAGAAAAGAAACGTAGTTTAACAGGCCTGCAAGATGTAGGGGATAATAAGTTTCCTGAGAGATAAATGTTCTGCTATTTAGGGGGAAGAAAATAAACACTTGGAGGTTACAGCTTGTCACATTCCGTCAATTGTTTGAGGAAAGCATGAAAATCACACTATCTCATTACAATGCGATGTAAAACCTGAAACAATGCTATGGAGAATGAACTGAAAGGTTTACAAATTTCACCACAAATAGCATGTGTTTATGCATGCAGTTAATAATTTGGAAACTTGGAAGATGTATTGATTCTTATAGCAAATGGGATGTAACCATTTCCCAAAACCACTGTAGTTCTCAATACTCGATTGTGGCAGTAGAGGATTACTGCCCATTATTTATTGGCGCATGGAGCGGCCGCCCTTGACAAAATGGCGCTGAATGAAAGGAGACCCAACATAGAAACGTGCGCTAAAACTCGGCCGTTTGCAGCCATGCCTGTGACGGCACACATTAAAATCTTGTCCACCCATCCATAGTGTTTCAATTAAATGTATCATTTACCCTAGCGGTATGCAATAGGGGATTACAGGCCAAGGGTGTTCGGCGGGAGCCTCACAAAAAGCGAAGCTTCACAAGAAATCCTCCGACGGCCCAAAACAATTCCACGGTCTTACATGGCGTAAGAAAACCTAACGGCCGTCGATGCCAGCAGTGCAGGTAGGCTCGGGCAAAAGGAGATGCATATCAACGTGAAATATTGTATATATTTGTGTTACTCACGATTTCATTGTATTTAATGTGATAGCTTTACGGTTATGTCAAATTGAGGCACTGAGTTCCGCACCCATAAATATAGAAGAAGCTTCCCTCTAATGGGAAAATGTTGACATGAAATATACAAGAACTCCTGCAGAATCCTTTCACTGTAACATCTTCTTATGTTAGCACCACAAACATGAAATTCGAGCTCATTTCCAGCAGAGGCAGAGATTTTGATCTCAAAGTGTTAAACAAGAGCAGCAATTTCAGCCCTCTTGAACGAATTTATGAGGGAATACAAGATGCACAGATTCATATAAACAACTGGCATCCACTAAAAATAAATGTCATAAATAAGATTTATTCCTGTCACAGTGGTGTAATCATGATATTAATGACATTTATTGTCTTTTCTAATGTTCACACTATGCATAGGAAAAAAATTCAGAAAATCATAATTTTTAATGTAAAAAATCAAAAAGGCCTATAAAATTAATTCAACCAATCAGGAAATTGCAATAATTGTTTAAAAATGAATAAATAAATAAAAAATTATAGAAAACTATACAATAGATATATGAAGTGCCACTTGGAATTTTGCAATTGGCTTCTTCATACAAATGAAATGATTTTTTTGGTGCCTATAAGACCTGCCTACGGCAGGATAATAATAAATACAATAAAATACGTTCGTATGACCGCTTAATTTCCCTTTGCGAAAATCTCGATACGTGGCATATCATTTATTGCCACCTCATGCAGCTTGCTGTTGTAACTCGCTCCCCTCCATTTATTAACATTTACCACGTCCGAAGCATTTCGAAATATTCGAATTTGAAAGTTCGGTAGGGCAATTTCACCTGCTTCTCGATTTCGAAGCATGCCACTGTGATTTTCTGGTTTCGCAATCGCATTTCAGGATTTTGTTATTCTCAAGCAGAGTTCTGAAAGAGACAGAAATTGATGGGGTTTCGCGTGATTTTCGAGAGGAGGAAGTATGAAAGGAGTTTACCAGGCGAAACTTCATCTAAGTAGCAGGTGAGGATATTTGAATCCTTACTTAGGCTATGAACTTTGTCAGCGTTGAAATAAATTCATCGTATTTTGCCTGTCATTTTACCTGAATGATCTACTACAAGTTTGTAAGATAAAAACACAGAATAAGACAGCAGAGGGAGAGATGATAATGAACAGCCTTTGTGTGCTTATTTCATCTGTTTTTGGAAGCGTCCATCCACTGGTTTTGCTATGTGAGTTAGTTCTCAGTTTTACTCCCATAATTTTTCCTTGAAAGTGGAGTTTGGGAATAATGATATGTTTATGGCAAAATAGCTTTTATCTGTGATATTTTCGTCCTCTTTAATTTAGGTCAGCATGCAGAGAGAGTTAGACTGTCTCGAAAGACCCCAAACGTTTAATTTTTTTAATTGAAAAGGTCACAACACCCAAAATACAAGGCAAATCGAGCCAGATAGGCCCGAGAAAGAGGCAAGTCCCGAGAATTTCAACCGCCCACTCTACCTACTGGCCCAGCTCGCTTGCCAACCTTACCAGAGGCAATGCAGTTTTGAAACGTATTATCCTATTCCAAATCCGAGTTTCTTTTAGGCTACTAAGAGACCCCCATATGGACTACCGATGGGCAATAGTTGTCCAACCGATATGCCAACCTTTTGTTCCCCACAATGCACAAAGTTAGGAAGGAGCTTGAGGAGGCAACGCAATTTCGAAACTTATTATTCGAGCTCGTTGTAGGTTACCGAGGGTCTGCAACACGGACTATGAATGGAATGAGTCATTCAAAGAAAACTTCCACCCATAGCAACACAGAGTTTTAAGTGAAAATACCTTTTACAGGACTGATAAGGGGCCTGGTGAAAGTAATGTTCATTTTTCACGTGAGCTTGTCACCGAGCTGCAAGGAGAGCTTTGAGCCACGCTACTCACCCGGCACGCTCATCAACATTTCCACTGAAAAGAAAAACCGAGATGTCAACCTTTTAGTACGCACAATGCACAAATTCAATTTCGAAACCTATTAGCAGTTTACAAATCTGAGCTCCTTGTAGGCTACCGAGGGACCAGAGCATTGACTATGGATGGGCAGAGTCGTCCAAAGGACTTCTGTCCATAGGATAAGGGGCCGGATGAAAATCACCTTCATTTTCACACAAACGAGCTCCTTGTAGGCTACTATGATGACCGTAATAATGGACTGCCGATGTGCATTCTCATCCAAAGAACACGATTTTAGTTGTAAACTGTGGAAAGACCTGTCATGGGTTTTATAAGGTACCGGATGAAAAATATGTTCATTTTTCAGAAACGTGAGCTCCTCACAGAGCTTGTGCCGAGCTACTTGCATAGAATATCTCCAAGAACATTCATATAATGGTGCAACACATCAGTGTTACGTGGGGACGTGTCCCCTAGATTTTGGTGACGTCCCGGATGTCCCAAATGTTTCGGGGACTTGGGGACTTGGAGGGGATGTCCCCAATTTTTAAAAATCTTTCAAAAGATTTCTAATGTTTTTACTTTAAAAAGTTGTTAGTTTTACCAAGAACATCAAATTATAATCTTGAAAATACCTAAAATACATTAAATACAGTTTAAATCCCTAAATGTCATTGAAAAAGTTAAAATATTGAAATATTAATTTTTATGTATTATTTTAAAAGCTGTCCCGAAATTTGGGATTTTTTTATCGTCTCGAAACCCCATACCCCATCCCGAGACTTGGGTAACTATGCAACACATGTTGTCGAGTCTATTGCTGGGTGGACATGAGCTGGATTTTTTCACACAAACATTAAAAATAGATGATCTGTTTAAAAATCAAAGCACTATGAATATTATAAATATAGCAAAAAAATTGCTTGAAATTTGTATCTCATTAATAACTAATATAATTTATTAGCTTCTCTTGTAGTTTTAAAGAATACAAAGACGGTTAGAAATGTTTCAAGAAATGGCTAGAAATGTTCTTGAAAAAGCTAAAAAGGAAATTAGAAGTACATAATATAATATAGAAAAATAGCCAAGATTTTATGAATTTAGAAGTTAAGCTGTGGTAAGATATTTCTTTATCATGTATATATAAACATTTATATATTTTTATACATTAGAAATATTTTAAGAAAGCTAAAGTAAAATTATAATTAATTTTGGTGAAGGGTCCTTTGTCTATTGGTGTTGATGTATGGCTTTCATTGAGCTCATCAGGGATCAAGTCTTGTTGAGTTAAAGGCTTGGAGACAGCCGACATAGAGAGTCAAACGGTTGAGGCCAGGATCGTGCTCTGGGTGATTTTGACAGCGTGGATGCCCCTTACCCGTAGCTGCTTAGTTGAAGGTGTTCATTGGTTTAGCTTCTTCGTTTATTTTGCATTGTTGAATCTATATGTTCCCTCCGGAACTAAGGCAAATATGCCATTATGATTAAACTATATAATCCAGTGCCCATTGTACGCTCTCCTTGAGGTGCTCAATCAAAAAAATTACAATTAATTGTAGTAGATATTATAAATATTGAAAATACCTGTAAAATATTGTAAATTTAAAAGTGAATAACATAGAAAACTAACTAGGATATTATAAATATAGAAAAATAACTAAGATCTTAATGCATAATTTTATCTCTACTCAAATACGTATATATATGTACACAATACACATATACATACAAAACATATGCATCCATATGTATATATGTATATATATTTGTGGTAGCCTCAATTCTCTCGATGACCTTGAAAGTAGGTACACATGTAAACCTGACCTGAAATGCATGTCATCTATTCTGCTAGGAAGGAGCAAGTGAAGGAGATGTTAATTCAAAAATATTAACCTGCTTTCGACACCTCTACATGTATATATGCATACATAGCGTACATATTTATCTATACTACATACATATATGTAGCATATATGTATATATACATACATATATGTATATTTATTGCGTGGGCCTTACTTCTTCATGACAAGCTCGGTGTCAAAAGCCGGTTAAGATATTTTGAGTTCATGTCTCCTATGCGTGCTCCTTCTAGCCAAATCGATGACAAACATCTTGGCTTGGGTTTGATTCATCCTTGTGGGAGTGTCAGCAAGGTGCTTGACGAGGAGCTTTACTAGCTGCTCAGTGAGAGGTTTAGCGAGTTGCTCTGTGGGTTTACAAATGAATGTGATTTCCATTACTCCCCTTATGTGACACACAGAGTCCTTTCATTATGTGCGTATGTTGTTGTAGAAACCTAATTATGGTAAGAAACTAGTTAATTGCCTTGGTGTTTGTGTATATACGTGTTTATTTATTTTGGTGTTAGCTGCAATTATTGTATACCTGGAGAATTTGCATACATATGTATACATACATATACACAAACATAATTTACAGACACCAAATTTTGGTACAGGTCTAATTAATTGCTTTGATGTTGGTGTGTTTATGTGTTTATTCCTATCTAGCGTTTAGTTATACATGTACTTAGCACATACATATAGCACATATGTTGTTCTAGACACCTAATTTTGGTATGAGACTAAGTAATTGCTTTAGTGCTAGTGCTTTTATGTGTTTATTCCTTTTGGTGTTAGTTGCAATCACATACACAGTTACATACATACATATGCATGTATGTTGTTGTACAAACCTAATTATGGTAAGGAACTGGTTAATTGCTTTGGTGTTAGTGTATATATGTGTTTATTTCTTTTAGGTGCTGGCTGCAATTATTGTGTACCTTGAGAATTTACATACATCCATAAACATACATATACGCAGGCATATGTTGTAGACACCAAATTTTGGTACAGGTCTAATTAATTGCTTTGGTGTCGGTGTATTTATGTGTTTGTTCCTTTTTGGTGTTTGCTGCAACTATCACATATACATATATGCACATATGTTGTTGTAGACACCTAATTTTGGTATGAGGCTACTTAATTGCTTTGGTGTTAGTGTATTTATGTGTTTATTCCTTTTTGGTGTTAGCTGCAATCAGCATATGTATGCATAAATATATATGTATATATATGCACATCTACATATGTATACACAAATATGTCTATATATATATATAGATATGTTGTTGTAGACATCTAATTCTGTTGTGGGACTAGTTAATTGCTTTGGTCTTAGTGTATTTGTGTTTATTCTTATTGGTATTAGCTCAGGTCAGTGGTCAAATTTGAAGGGCTAATCTTAATTTCAATTAAAAGGATATATATTCATTCAGCCCTTCTGTCTCGAAGTTGGAAGAAATAGTTGCACTTCGTTTGACAAGAGTATTTTAAGTAGACACTTTATTTTTAAAAATGTGGTATAGGATTTTTAAGTACATACTTTATTTAAAATAATCAAATGGGTTGTAGTCCAGTGGTGTGTATGATAGTGTAAAAGGTGTTGCCTAGCTATCCACCAAGTTAAAAATCCTAGGAGATAGCAAGTAATAAGGGATAAGGCCAAGATCGTGTCCCTGACAAATTTGGTGGAATGGAACACCTCAGTCCTTGGCAGCTAAGCCTAAGAATTCTGTGCACCTAACCTTTGCATGCTTTGTATTCAATCAAAAACTTGTTAAACAAAATATCGTTCTTACAAATTTTAGAGAATTCAATTCAAGGGTCAAATTTGATTTCCTCATAAAGACTGATCAAACAAAAAATAATGCTTTTGAATGTGTTCTTTCATTAATTACAAGACCTTACGAGTTACATATATTTAGAGGTACACAATCCTCATTTCCCTCCATTCAAAATAAATTTGGATTACTCTTGGGATTATGTCCTTCCATTAAAATTATCAAATATGTTAAGTATTACAATTAAATAGATTAAACATTAAAAATTAAAAGATAGAATTGAACTCGTTAAATTCATCGTAACTCCTCTCCTTTGATTCTCATTAGTTGTTAGTCTTCAACCAATAAATAACATAAATATATTGTCCTTCCCAATTACAATTGTGTAGTATGAAATAAAAAAATAAATCCATGCACACATCGTTTTACCAACGAAATCACACATCTAACAGAAAACAATAATCCATTTTAGCACCCAGATCAGCGAGAGAAAATAACAAAATTCTAGTTGAACATACCCTTAAAAATAGCTCCATTCACGTTAACATTAGGTATGACGCAATTCAATCGAAATAAATATAATTTGTTTTTGTGGATCTAGTAACATAATTAAAAGTAAAAGTAATGCTTATGCCAACACAAAAAGTATTATATGCAACCTACATGTATGCATTCATTAGCTGATATATAATCTTATTTGCTTTAGAAGTTTAACATCCAAAGGTATTTAAACAATGAAGGTGCACAGTAAAATAACTTTCAATTGTTTTCAATAAAGGTAGAAATTGATTAGATGGTCATCTCTAGAGTATGTAATGAGCTTGGTAGGATCGTCTTGGGAGTAATTGTAAGTTTGGAGACGAACATTCTTACAGAGACAAGATAAATTATTGGGTTTGCACATCAAACAATTTCGTAGGATGTCGTGCAATGACACTTGAGGGATGTTAAAGGCAAAGAATGTGATCTTATATGGCATGACATAACTATGTTTTTTTCACATTAACAAAAAGCATGCATCTGAAGTTCAAATTGTTGATGCAAGCTAGGTATATGCATTTGACTGAGACTCTTTAGGGATATATGGTGATGGATAAATTGTAGCCATATATGAGGATGGACATGTATAAATATTAGGCATTGAGGGTGTACTAAGAGAGCATTGTAGGTGGCACGCCTTTCCCAACATTTTAAGAGAGTTGGGCTCTGCACTCCCTTGTGGCCCTAGATTCTAACCAGCCACCTATAGGGAGCATTAACCGAAAAGCACCAACCATGGAGATCTTGTATTTGATGCAACCGTTCCAAGCAATGTTACATAAGACTTCGGGACAGTGGGACGCATGGACGGAGTTTCCGGGACAGCAAAAAATTACCAAAATTTCAGGACGGCGGGGGGATTGCTATTAAAATAATATATAAAATTATTAATATTAAAAATACACAGATAAATTGTAAAAACATTATGAATAACAGTTCATATTTATATATCAGTCCACCATGTGCTTACAGTCCACGTCCAGACGTCCATATTAAAAACTCAGCATCATACATATAACTATACTAATGTTATATGTCCATATAACTTTTAATATTTATATGTATTCTGCTGGTTTTCATATAATGTTGTGATAGTCCACCATGTGTATTTGTGCTCGAAAATTTCTGTATTCATATATCAATCTTGATTATTATTATGTATTTCTAATACAATACAATCGGGTTATGGTTACAGTGTACTAGAAATGTTTTTAAAGAGAAAAAAACAAATAAATTAATTAAAAATATATTTTAAAAAAATTAACAAAACAATTATTAAAAAAAAACCTGAAGTCCTTGAAACGTCCAGACATCCCTGACGTCCCCAAAAAAGGGGATGTCCCCGAAATGTCCCCTGATATTCAGGGACCTCCCCTTTCCCCGCCCTCTAGGACGCTTAAGGGATATTAGTCTCTCACTAATAAAAGTCTTAAGATAGTGTAACATCGATGTTTGGGTTGTAACCCTTCTTTTGAAATTTTGTTGAAAAAGATTCGCTTCATCAAAGATGAGTGAATTCAGAAATTGAATTTTATGACTGGTAAGTTTTAAATTGCACTTATACGATGGGTTTGAACCCGTTGGAAGGGCTGGAAAGGGTGCAATTTTGATCCCTTGAGAAGATGTCTAGTTCCCTGTTTAGTCATGTTTCAAAACTTTGAGCACCCACTAAACTCCCTTACCTGTCATGCATTTCAAAACAATTGGTTTATAAAAACGGGTGTGGAAAATGTAAATAATCCTTTCACTGTTGAGTGTGGATTTTCTTACCCTTTAAAAAGGCATTGTTGGCAATGTAGGTCTGCAATAGCCGAAGATACGTGGAAAAATCTAAAGGAGGTTTAATAAACAGAATGTCTCCTTTAAGCACTTTGGTTGAATAGTTTGTTTATGAATGCTTCATTGAATACTTTACTTGAAGGAGCTTTTGGTTGGGCACTGTCAAGGTGAGCCTAACACCCTTGCCATATATTGCAGGTACTTCTGCCTTACAAAGATTATTGGCCCAGCTGTTGCATAAAATAGATTTCATCTTCGGCTCTTATAGAACATAGATTTTTATGGTGTAGAGAAATGTATGTTTTGTCTGTCTTTGGACCAATTATTAACATGATGGACTTAAAAGTGTGATAATACTTTGGATTTATGCACAGATTTTGCATATTTATAGATGGAAAGCTGTTAAGGTGTGCTGTGAATTTGAACAGACAATTTTGATACGGACAGCATGGGATTGACAGTACTGTTTAATCCTTTCAATGCAGATATCTATATCGATCCAAGGGGCTGTCATGGGCTTACAAAGCTGTGGCTTTATATCCACCAATTACTTTGAACATACCGGCAGCGTGGGGAGCAGGATATAAGGAGAGCTTATAAGAAAGGAATGTCATGAAGAATGATATTGTTGGTCAAATATTTTCAACTAGTCCCCCAACATCTTACTTCTTTGGATGGCCCTAGTGGATATCACCAATACAAGATAGAGAAATTTGAGATTTGGATATGTACAAAGCCACAGCAAGGAACAATGAACAAGCACCACATAAATGTATTAAGCCTGGTTATCTGAGCGTTTAGAAAGCATTGAGATTATCTTTACTTTTATTTATGACAAGGAGGGTATCCACGCATTGATGGGACAAACTAATTATGTTCGAGGATTTTAGGTAAACAGTATGCTTCCACTGTTAGGGTGGAGGAAACTACATGCATGATATAATATTGATTTTGAAATACAAGTGATAGCTTGAAATAGTACAAATTAAGTGGGTGAAGAGAATTTTGGATTCTAGTTTTTGTTTGTAAATAGAATTTCATGTTTGTCTCACGGTTAAATTTTGGGTTTTTGTTTTCCAGAGAGGCCAAATTAGGACTTTGAAATAGCCATAAATTGATGTGTTTGCAGGGATCTTTGAAAGGAGGAAGTATGAAAGGAGTTCACTGGGTGAAACTTCATTTAAGTGGCAGGTGAGGATATTTGAATCCTTTCAAAATGATTCAACTTTGTCAGCGTTAAAATGAATTTACCCTATTTTGCTTCTCATTATATCTAAATGATTTAATAAGAGTTTATAAGTTGGGTTTGTAAGGAGACCGGCTTTTAATTTGTTGGTAGTTTGGGTTTGAGAATGTGATTGATGATAAAACTGGATATCATCATTGCTTGCACGATAGGCACATTTGATTCTATAACATTTAAACATGCGAGGGTATGTCCACCTATAATAAAAGAGATGATAATAACACCCTTTGTTTACTTATTTAAATGGTCAATTTGGTGTCTGTTTAAATCCACAAAAAAATCTTCATTCTTCATTCGCTTTTCTCCACTATTTCATTTATGATACATAGGTTGATAATTTTAATATATAACATACATACATGTACATGCACACATTCAGAATTTCACACACACACATACATATATGTATGTATGTATACACACGTAATAATGTATGTATGCAAAAATGTTGTTGTAGACACCTAATTTTGGCATGGAAGGAGTCAATTTCTTTGGTATTAGTGTATTTATGTGTTTATCCCATTTGGATGTTAGCTTGGGTGTTAGCTGCAATTAGCATCATGTGTATTTATATGCACATATGCTGTTGTAGACACCTAATTTTGATACGGGACTAGTTTATTAGGTTGGTGTTAATGTATTTATGTGCTTATTCCTTTTGGTGTTAGCTGCAAATATTTCTTATTCCTTGAGAAGCTAGACATACATATATATGCACATATGTTTTAGACAATTAATTTTTGGTATGAGATGAGCCTTTAAATTTGATGGCTACGTATGCCCATCAAACAATTTTTAAGTGATGACAAGAATTCTTCAATATTGCCTTTCAAAATATGCAAAACGACCTTTTTCATGGCGAGTAGATGACACGAGTGAAATTGTTGTAAAGGTGATATGCTTTGCTGTGGTTTAGGCTCAACAAGTTATTTTCGCAGTGAATGCTCGGCCTTGCCGTACGCTGCCATCGCATCACACCACCGATCTGCAGATCCAAGCGGGATTATCTGCATTAATTTTGTATTGATCGCTCTTTGCCCCTTGGGCGGTGGCTTATAAAATGACCACCTCCTCGGGCCATGCATCTATTGATGCTGGTCTTATCGCAGGAGCTCTGGACAATGGCGCCAAAACGAGCGAGGAAGTTCGTCCGAAGGTATTCGACGAGGTAAGGATACTGATACTCCTTCCCGGATATTGTTCTTGATTTACCAGCTTTTGACAAAGCTTGCAACTGGTTTGAATCTTTTTCTCTTGTTGCTTATTTTGTGGGCCGAGTTCCCCCGAAGGTATCCTTCGCCAATGGATTCATAATCATTGGAAACCTCACGGAGTCAAGGTAGAGGGAGTCCAAAACATGACCAAGGGTTTCTTTCTATTTTGTTTTACCAAAGTTGAACATGCAGAAAGCCATTGTTAACCACGGTCCTTGGTTTATTTGCAATACCCTTGTGGTTTTCTCCCACTGGACTCGCGATTTTCAAGTCTCTGAGCAAGCGAAACTCAACATTCCTGTTTGGGTCGAATTTCTAGGCCTCCCTTTACCTCTGTGGGGATTCGTTGATCAACTTATCAAACCCTTGGGTCGCCTCATCTATCACGAGCAAAATAAGTTCTACTCGGCTCGACCCCAAAAACGGGTCTATGTAGAAATTGATCTCTCAAAAGACCTCAAAGATACCCTTGATATCCAGGTTGGAGACACATGCGCTTTGCGCAGAAAGTTCTATACATCAATCTGCCCAACACTTGTTTTCGGTGCCAATCTGCTGACCATATGATCAAGGATTGTCCTCTCATGACTCCAAGCCCACCGCCGGTTTCGGAGAAAACCCCGATAGACCCTAAATCTAAGCACTCCCTCCTCTGATGGATGGACTACTGTCAATGGTAGAAAACCTTCGGCCTCGACCCGAAATAAGCACCAACAGGCTACTTACAAACCGATGGTTACCTCTGCTTCTACTCCTTTGAAGCCGTCTGCTACGACCCCTCCCAAGCCCGTGCCCGCCATCTCTCGGTCTCCGCAAGCTACAATTGTCATCAACCCTCACCCCTCATTTCTTGAGACCTCAAGCTTTCTGGATCTCACGGCCGGTGGTTTGGCTACTCGAGCATGATAGAAAGGCTGCCTTGCTTGCTCCCGAAGTCCTCCCCCTTCCGAGGAAGATTTCTCGTAGAGACCCCGCCAGCCGGTTCGAGTGCGGCGATCTTATTCATGGGAATGCGCGGCAAGTTGCTTTCTCTAACCGCTTTGGAGCGTTAGCCGGCCTCGAGGAGGAAAACATGCACCTTGATAGTTCTCCATGTTAGTTTACTCATGGAATGTCGGGGGCTTACTGATCTGACTCACAGATATCTTGTTAGAGACAGTTGCAAGCATTTTGCAAAGTTTTAGGTGTTGTGTTTAGGAAGTCAAAATCTCTGGCTTCCATCTTTCTGCTGCTATGCGTACCATCTGGTCTGGTTCTCTCTACCAAATGTCAGCTCATGATAATGGTCGAGGTGGTGTTGTCACTCTTTTAAGCCCCGACCTCACCTCCAATATCATATCTTGGGGTTTTGACCCCACTCATCGGGTGGTGTGGACCCCACTCATCGGGTGGTGTTGACCCCACTCATCGGGTGGTGTGGACCTTTTTATTTTGACAGCCACATTCTTTGGTTGGCCAATATTTATGCTTCTAACGATGCCTCTGAACATTCTTCTTTTTGGCGGTGGTTGGCTGATCATTTGCCCTCTGCTACCTTTTTTTGCGGTGATTTCAACATGGTTGAATCCCCCGAAGACAAATTGGGCCGGCTTCCAATGTGTTGGTTTATGGCGAACGTGAAGCCCTGGTTTTATTTGCGCAATAAACTTTGTCTTTTTGATCCCAACGATCGCAAGCACTCTTCTGCTGCCACTCCTTGGTTCACTTGGTCTAATTTTAGAGTTGGCGATGACAGAGTTTATAAGCGTCTTGATAGAGCTTTGCTTTCAGAGCAGCAATGATTTTCCTTTGATTCTTCATACAGCCTCCTGGTCTCGGTGGTGACACCTTTGCTTTGTTTTCTGACCATAAGCCTATTTTCTTTGGGATTCAATGGAACTTTCAGTGCCCCAAGCCCAAGTCCACCCAGTTCTATTTAAATACATCCCACCTTTCTCATCCCAAGACTTTGGATTATATAAGATGTATTTGGAATCTTGACCCGAGACCTGTTGATGGGATTGGCTGGATTGATTGGTGGTCTCATGCCATCGCTCATACCACTTCTTTCCTTCGGCTCTATGGGAAACAAGCTGCTCTTTTTTCGCAAGAATGCTCATGAAGCCTCTCATGTTGAATATTCGAGGGCTATTCAAGAGCTTAATCTGTCTCCTTTCAACACCCACCTGCAAGTGCAAGCTGCTCACTGGAAACATAAGCTTCAAATTGAGGAGCACTATAAGGCTAGAGGAGCCCAAGTTCGAGCCTGTCTGCACTGGCTTCGCATTGGTGACAGAGTTACTAAGGAGTTTTTTTGCTTCCCTTAAATCTAATCAAACTCTCACCAAAATCAAAGCAATCAAGGATGGCAATCAAAGGCTTACTCTCTTACCTGACATTCTGCAAGCTTTTGTGCATCACTATCATGTTGTTTTTGCTGCTCAACCTGCTACTCCGGCTTGTGATGCTGCTCTCCTCCAATGCATTGAAGTTGTTCCTTGCAAGCTCTCTGAAAGTCAGCGCATCGCTTGTGATAGACCTCTCACTCTTGATGACTTGAAGGAAGCTGTTATGTAGATGGCATCTGATAAAGCCCCGGTGTTGATGGTTTTCCCTGTGAGTTTTACCAGTCTCTATGGATGACTGTTGGTCCGGATCTGCATCAGGTCTATCTGGAAGCTATGTCCTCCAACACCCTGGGCGATCTGATCAACCAAGGCAACATCAAATTCATTCCCAAGTCTGGGGATCCCGAGCTTATCACCAGTTGGCGGCCAATAACTCTGCTCAATGTCTCGTACAAAATTATTGCCAAAGCCCTTGCTATTAGGCTCACTAATTTACTACCCCTGATCATCAGGAGTGAGCAAACCGGCTTTATCAAGAACATATATATTTTGGACAACATTATTGCAGTTTGGGAGGGCATGGAATATGCCCGTCAGACTTCTCAACCGACTCTATTTGTTAAAATTGATTTTGAAAAAGCCTATGACAGAGTTGAGTGGCCTTTCATTCTGGCCATCTTTGCAGCTATTGGTTTTGGACCCAGATTCATCCGCTCTGTCAATATGCTCTTTCAAAATGCGGGTGCTGTATTACTATCAATGGTCAAGTAATCTGAGAGATTCTCTCTTCATCGTTCCATCCGCAAGGTTGCCCTCTTGCTCCTTCTCTTTATGTCATTGCTGTTGAAGGTCTGAGCTACTTGCTTGCTAATGTTGCCAATGCTGGTTTAGTTAAAGGTATTCAACTACCTTCCTCTCCTAAGCAGTTGATTAATGGTCACTTTGTAGATGACTCTTTTCTCACTTTGGCTGAAACTGAGGCCTCTGTCACTAATGCCATGAAATGCCTTGATATTTTTTGTCTTGCTTCTGGTTCTGCTATCCAATGGAAGAAAACCCAATGTTACAGATAGGCGGTGGGTCCCAAACCTCCTTGGCTAGAGGGATTCCAATGGCTTTGGATTGAACCTGGTGTTCAATTCAAATTTTTAGGCATTCCTTTTGCCTTTATGGCATCCCTGTTGACCTTTGGAACTATGTGATTCAACAAGTTGAGCAAAAAATCTCTTTTTGGATTACCAAACATCTGTCTCTTGTTGGCAAATTCCAAGTCTGCTCCAAGGTTCTGGCCGCCACTCATGTCTATTACTCATCATGTTGGGCACCCTCTAAAGCCGCTTACCACAGGCTGGAGAAAATTCTGCGTGATTTCCTGTGGGCCAACTCCGAAGGGAACCATGGTTTTCACAGAGTTGCTTGGGACATATGTTGTATGCCCAAGGACATTGGTGGTCTTGGCCTAATCAACATTCATATGCAGGGGTTTGCTCTCACTGCCAAATGGATTATTCGCAGCCTTGAAGGTGAGGAATCTTGGAAAATTCTTCTCAGAAATAGAATATCGAAGGGTCTCCGCTTAATCGAAAGGCATGGTAGGGTTTTAACTACTACTCCTTACTTCTATGCCCTGCTATTGTTAAAATAGGTGGCTCTTTTGTGGCAAAAAGCATATGGAAAGCTTGGGAGCTTCTCAAACCCCATCTGCTCTGGCAGGTGATGGTTTCCGGAACGGGATCTCTCTTAACTCTCTTAGTTTGTGGTGGAATCCGGTGCTTCAATTTCATGACAAACCCCTTGCTCTTTCCTTGCAGCTCAAGGGTTTGTGTCTTTTCAAAAAAGGGATTCAGTATATTCAGGACCTTTTTTGTCCCATCACCAGGGATTGGCTTCCATGGGATAGCCTAAAAGCTAATTTTGCTCTAAATGACAATGACAAACAAGCCATCTCTATCATTCAAGATCTCATACCTGGTGATTGTTTGCATAAAATTGGTGTTACTACGCAGCCCGTGGTGGTTTGATTGGCATTGGCCCTCTGCCACCCCCTTCAGAAACTATAAACCTCGGTTGGGCTACAAGCTTCTCACCCAGAAGTAACTTCCTCTCAAAAATTTAAATGCTCGATGGAGCCTGCATTCCACTCGTTTTGGGTGGAAGCAGCGCTTCAATGTTGTTTGGGCCATTCCTATAGAGCCCAAAGTTGTGCACTTTCTTTGGAGCATTCTTCATCAAGGGCTTCCTGTGGGCAAGCGCCTTGTTCTTCTGGGAGCTCCCCCGCCGCGTTGCCCTTTCTGCAACCACATTGAGACTCTTCTTCATCTCTTTTGGTTCTGCCCTCATGCTCAATCTGCCTTGCGCTGGATTCATACCCTTTTCCAACCTTTTTTGCCCACCTTCTTCATGTGGAAAATGGTTCTTTTGGGGGATCCGGCCTTTATTCCTGCAAAATTTTACAACATTTGGCATTCTTTCAGAGCAGCTATTTTATATCACATTTGGAAATCTAGAAATGCTGCTATTTTTAATAAAGAGACAGTGGATAGAATTTTTGCTATTTCTAACAAGCTTGTTGTCATCTCCAATGTTTCGCTTCAGATCCAGGTGTACAACGGAGAAAGTCCGCATTGAAGTTGAGCACTTGCAAACTCTTTTGGACCATTGGGGGAGTGCCCTTGTGCTGTTAGTTCGCGTCCCGCCTGATTCCCCTCGCTGCCGCTCCCGCTCGCAAGGTCGCCGCTCATCCCATGGGCGGCGCAACTTCGACCGGGGTCCGGCTCGTGGGCGGCGTAGCGCCTCCTCCTCACCGGCGGGTCTCTCTCGCCTCCGTCTTGGACTCGCCCGCTGGGGTTTTTGGTCGGTTGGGCTCTGGCAGTGGTGG
This sequence comes from Taxus wallichiana var. yunnanensis, assembly GCA_018340775.1. Taxonomy (NCBI): domain Eukaryota; kingdom Viridiplantae; phylum Streptophyta; class Pinopsida; order Cupressales; family Taxaceae; genus Taxus; species Taxus wallichiana. The sequence goes on along the minus strand of CM031242.1, from coordinate 702,796,755 downwards.
CTCTGGGAGGCAGGCGCTCGACCAGTCAAAGTTTCCATGGCTATCTTTAGCTATCTCGCCTCCCGGGGGAAACGAGGAGCAGCAGTAGATTGATGGCTGGGAGCAGCCTGATGACGCCCGATACTACTCTTGGTGGTTGGGGTGACCGTCCAAAGAGCCCACCGCCACCGCCACCTTCCTCCATGTTTGCTGCTGCTGCCTAGCTCCATGTTTGGAGTTTCTCTGGTTCTCTGCTTTTCTGTTTTAAGCTTTTTTGATTGAAAATGCTTCTGTTGATATGACACTTTGCTACTCGTAGCCTTTATGGCTACTTTGATCCTGCTTATGGGGTGTGATCTTTTCCACCCGATTTTGTATGATTAGCATTGTACTTCATCTTTAATATATGGTTATGCTTTTCAATCAAAAAAATAAAAATGCAAAACAATACCACTAATACACTACCAATAAAAATATAAAAGGCAACCTGTATTTATTTTAACAGTTCGTAATGTATATAAACATAATTTATATACGAATCTATATAAAAATTGATGGTCTATTTTAAATGTGTAGGCTGGAAGAGATGGTTATTTAAAATATTTACAAGTATTTTATGGCTTAAAACACAAAAACTTGGAAACAGATGTTGAATTTAAATCATGTTATTTCAAATATTTGCAAGTATTTTATGACTAAAAACAAAAAAAAAAAAGTGTAAATGGTCATCAAATTTAAACCCCATATGGGACTAATTAACTGCTTTGGTGTTAGTGTATTTGTGTTTATTCCTTTTTGGTGTTAGGTGCAATTAACATTATCAACACACACACACATATACATATGTACATTTATGCATGTACATACATATAAATAGAAAAATGCATTCATTTTTCAAACAAGTGATCTCCTGCTGTAGCTCCTGCCAAGTTCATCGTGGGGCTACTTGATGAGCTACAAGTTGAGCTTCTTGGTGAGCTGATTCCCTAGCTCGCTCACCAACATTCCTATGGGAAAGTAAAACCCGAGCTGAGATGCCAATCTTTTCTTCTGCACACAACACAAGGTGAGGAAGGAGCATGTAGAGGCAACACAACTTGAAACATACTAGCCCTATTCCAAACCTGAGCTTCTTGTAGGCTACCATATGACTGCAATATGGACTACCGATGGGCAGAGTCAATGAAAGAACATCCACCCATAGTAATAAGTGAAAAGACCTGTCGCAAGTTCGAGAAGGGGCTGGAGAAAATCATGTTCATTTTTCAATCAAGTGCGCTCCTCATAGAGCTCATATTGTGCTTGTCGCCGACTATGTATATGTATGTATGTGCATATGTACATACATGTACATAAATATATATGTATCTACACATATGTACAAACATGCATATATGTATAAATGTTGTTGTAGACATCTAATTTTCAACTTTGTGCCTGTTTTGCAATTTAGTTTTGGGTTTTGTTTTCGACAGAGACCAAAGCAAAACTTGAAATGACCATAAATTTATGGGTTTCAAGGGATCTTTAAGATGGGGAAGTATGAAAGGAGTTTACCACACGGAACTTTATTTAAGTGGCAGGTTAGGATATTTGAATCCTTACTTAGGCCATGAACTTGGTCACCGTTCAAATAAAATTCGTCCTATTTTGCTTGTCATTTTACCTGATTGATTTAATTACAGTTTGTTAGTCCGATATGTATGAGGATTTCCTTTTAATTTGTTGGTAGTGTGGGTTGGGGAATGTGGGTTTGTCGATACATCCACCAATAATAAGACAAAAACCCAAAATAAGACGAGAGAGATGATAATGAATAGCCTTATTTTAACTATTATTGGTTTAGCTATATAGCTCACGTGAGTTAGTTCGCTGTTTTGCACACATAATTTCTTCTTGAATGTGGCAAAACTCATATTAGTTAAGACTGTCTGAGCTTGGGATTGATGATGTGTTTGTTGTAACATAACTTTCTTTTATCTGTGATATTTTCTTTCTCAAAGCATTTTCAAATTTTAATTTAGGTAAGCTTTGCATGCGAGAGAGGGTTAGACTGACTGGAAAGACCCCAAATATTTCAACTCGCCACTCTTTGCAGAATTGTTACGCATGAACGCCAAGAGCTGTGAGCTTGCTCTCCAACATTCCCAAAGACAAAACAATTTAGAAATGTATTAATCTATTCCAAACACGGGCTTCTTTTAGGCTACTAAGGACTGTAATATGGACTACCGATGGTCAGAGTCATCAAAAGAATGACTTCCACCCATACTAGTTATAAGTGAAAAAAAACCGAGATGCCAACCTTTTGTTCCGCACAATGCACAAAATTAGGAAGGAGCTTGATGAAGAACAACAATTTCAAAACTTATTAGTTGATTCCAAATCCGAGCTCCGCATAAGCAATCAAGGGACCGTAATACCCACGTGTTCCAAATAAAACCTCTAGGAACAATCAAATAGTTGCCAAACACGTGTCGTTTTCGTTATCGGGTGGAAATGCGGTGGACAGGGGTTTTGACAGCCCTTACAATGGCCCAAGGTCAAAGCTCAGACTCACTCAAAACACCTCGACATGTCAACACGCCACTCTTCGCAAAATACTAGGCATAAACCCACAATTCTTCAATCCTTATGCAACAAGGAAGAGCTCCCATCAAGCTTGTCGCTGAGATGTCAACCTTTTGTTCTGCACAATGCACAATCTTAGGAAGGAGCTTGAGGAGGTAACACAATTTTGTAACTTATTAGTAGATTCCAAATCTGATCTCCTTGTAGGCTATTGAGGAACCACATCACGTACTGCGGATGGGCATAGTCGTCCATAAAACAAATTCCACCCACAGTAGTTATAAGTGAAAATATCTGTCACGGTGCTAAAATCAGGTTCATTTTCACACAAGCGAGCTCTTACAGGCGCTGCTATAATGACTGTAATACTGGACTTCCGATGTGCATGGTCATATCCAAAGAACATCTTCCATGGGTCATATTAGCTACAAGTGAAGAGGCTTGTCATAGGTATGATAAGGGGTTGGATGAAAATTACTTTCATTTTTTTAGAAATGTGAGCTCCTACAATGCTACTCGCATAGAACCCCATCAGGAACAGTTGTATAATGGCCCAAAACATGTTCTCAAGTTTGTTATTGGGTGGACATGAGTTGGAAGGAAAGCAACAAAAATATGGAGACAAATCATATCAAACATATCCTCTATAGTAAATATTAAAAGTAAATATTAAAAGTAGAAGGTTTGTATAATAATCAAATCAATATGCATATTATACACTTAAAAATTTACTAGAAACTGTTATTTCATTGATATCCAACATGATTTATTATCTTTTCTTGTAATTTTAAAGAACTACAAGATGGTTATAATTGTTGTTTCAAGATATGGTTAGAAATATTTGAAATAGTATAGAAAAATAGCCAAAATATTATAAATTTAGAAGTTAAGTGCTACTAAGATATTTATTATACTTAGAGAAAGATTCAGATTTAGGCTCTCACGGGAAGCCACCAGGTGTAGCGTAGTGAGCCTTGTCGGAAAAACCTTTGTTGGTAGAGCAACTGATGGACCCTTTTGGGGCTGATACAGAGAAACAGATGTTGGCCAGTCTAGATACATTTTTGGAAGAAGAGTTACATTCCAAAAAGTTTCAAAAGATCACTTCCTTGGAAGTTTGTATCCCTTGTCACTTTGATACTGAAAATGTCTATGATGAATGGATAACAGTTCGAAAAAAAAAAGGAAGGATTTCCAATAAAATCTGCTGGACAGATGCATGATTAGCTGTGAGTTTGCTGCAAGTTTGCTGTTTGTGGTCTGCTAAATTTCAGCTGGTACTTTGGTTTGATTGTTTTAGTCTCTCTTTGTGCCATGAATGCTTAAAGCTTTTGGTTTTTCGTAAAAGGTTTGGGGACTTTCAAAAACCTCAAATTTACCCTTACAATTTTTCTTATTATCCTTGAAATAAACTTTTTTATATATTTTTATACATTAGAAATATTTTAAGAAAGCTAAAGTAAATTATAATAATTTGTACTAAATACTATAAATATTGAAAAATAACTTAGATATTGTAAATTTAAAAGTGAATAATATAGAAAATTAATTAGGATATTTTATGTATAGAAAAATAACTAAGATATTATATATTTAGAAGTTTATTTCTGCTCACACACACACATATATCCATAAGAAAACTCTTATGCAACATATCCAACAATAATCTCACTTATCTAACTACGAGATAAATATCAAATCATTAATATTTATATTATTTACCCACCCACCCACACACACACACACACACACATATAGTGTGGTTGCTGTGGTTCTCTTTGATGAGCTCGGTATTGGAAACAAGTATATATATAAACTTGACCTGAAATGCATGTCATCCATTCCACCAGGAAGGAGAAAATGTAGGAAATGTGAATTCAAAATGTATTAATTTGCTTCTGACATCACTACATGTACATGTATGGATACAAAACCTTTTACATATTAATTATACTACATACATATGTATATTTATTGCAAGTGCCTTAATTCTTTGTGACAAGCTGGATGTCGAAAGTAAGTTTATATTTTTCAACAATTAATGTCTCATATGTTTGCTTCCTTCCTGTTGACCAAAATGAGTACACACTTCATTTTGAACAATTGGTGCCAATTTCCACTTGAAGGCTTTAGATTTTGGTTATTCATGTGTTCTAAGCATTTGGGAATCTTCAAATTCACCAAAATCACTTCTATTGATCAGCTCTGGGTTCACTCTCTTCAAAAATATCTTTCACTTGATCAAAAATCACTTTTCCCATAAAATGTAGCCCCTTTTTTCAAATTAATCCATTTGAAGGCTTCTTGCCCATTTCACTTTCTATGGGCAAGACAAAGAAGAACATGAGAAGCCCTTGGATTATTTTTGAGTCTTTTGTTAATTAATAAGTATATTTTCTTTTATATCTGTCTTCTTAAGCACGTTGGCTGGGTTGAATAGCTTTTAATATAAGCTTAAAAGATGAAATAAGCTTCTAAGGAGGTCAGTCTTGGGAATCCTCCTTAAAGATTCTTGGTGCCACCATAAGGTTATATAAGGGGTCGCATAGGCTCATTTTGGGCATGTTTTTGGCTAATATAATTTTATCTCTTTGGTTCTAGAGCTGGTTGCTCTATTCCAATCCACCAAGGGGTGAAAATCCATTAGTGTGGCAAGCAAGGAGGATGAAACCCTTCCTTGTTGAAGGTTGGAAATGAAAAATTTCCAATTTGGTGTTAAAGACTCTACGAAGACCATTTTGTTGTTTGAGCAGCTAGGGCATTGAAGGAGGAGAATATGGACTGTTCTCTATCACTTTTGGCACTCTCTCCTAGGGTGGCAACTTGGGTAGGAGTGTGTTTGGGTGCCTTCTAAGGCACGTTTTGGCATTTCAAGTTGATTCAAACTTCTCTAAATTTATAAGGCTGATTTATCACTTATTTGATATTTATTGGGGTTTGAAGATCTCATTTTCAGTCACTTTTGAGAGCTGTACTTCTGCTGTTGATTAATTAATTTCCAACTGTGTTTGTGATTGAGTTTTGAGTGATATTTTCCCTAAAATATTCCTAAAGTGTTTCTACATGTTGTAGATGATGTTAATGGTGATGTTTTGATAAATTATTGCTCTTTCATAGTTGTTTTAATAATCAATTCGTTGTGCATTGCTGTACCATTTTTATAGTTGGCTGTTATAACAACCAGAATATACTTCAGTTTGGGATTGCGTGATTTCATTGTTTTTGTGATTTAGCCCTAGATAGGGACATCACCCTCCTAGCATGAGGGTTTTCATACAAGAAGATAAAATGGCAGATATAATTTTTGATGATGTTAGATTTGAAAGGCTTGCCCTAGGGAAAGAAAGATTGGCCAATAAAATGGCTCAATTGATCCATACCCTTCAAGATCCGAATGGTGGAAGGAGCTCTTCAAAGGAAGTTAATAATACTCAGTCATCCAAAGTAGACAACATTGCTACATGGTATGAGGAGTATAGGGCTCTTCCGGACATTATTCGTGATGCCCTATCATTTTCCGAGTTTGTAGAATGGGAGAAAGATAGTGGGAATTGGAACTTAGTTCAAGCCCTGACCCATGGATAAGGGTCATGGGAAGGATACCCCAACCTGAGAGGAGAAGAGGTCCTTCATGTTAGCAAAGTAAGAAGAGGCTAAGGAGCTCGATGAAGAGGGAGCCAAACTCCCAAGTTCGCTATGCAATGGTGGAAATGCCCATCCTTCTAAAAGAGAAAAACTCCCTGAGCTGCTGATCACAAAGAAAGAGCAACCCATGGGAGCCCAAGAAGCCTCCATCACCCTTGCTAAACTAGATATTTTGACTGATTTTCCAAACACCACCACAAAGACACGAGGATTTGAAGAAATTATGGGGCTCGTGCTAAGGAATGAGAAGGAGATTAAGGAGCATGCAACCCAAGGTAAAAATATTTTAGTGTTTGATGATGAATTGTTGGTGTCTAATGGTTGCATAGAGCTGAATATTAGTAGAGAAAAATCAGATTTGGGGAAGGAACATGGGGATGGCATTGTTGGAAGTCATACCCATGAAGAAAGGGCATTTCCGGGTGCCCATAATCACTCTCAGCCTGTTGGAGTTATCCTAACAATAGTCAATGAAGAGAAGTTGAAGGTTGGAGCTCAATTGCCAAAGGATAAGGAAGATGAACACTATGAAGACAACCGAAGGTATGAAGGTAATTCAGGTTTGTTGCTTTCTACCGTAACTTGTCAAATTTGTGGTCATAGGCAATTTGTTGAAAATGATGACCACGGGGCAAGTTTGATGCTCCATAGTAAATCAAGGAAAATGAGTATTTCTCATGGTGCTAAACATGGAGAAAAATTAAAATTGCAAGAGGTTAATGGGGCTAAGATTCCAGATGACCTTGTTGGGAGGCATGCCCATGGAATAAGGGCCTGTCTTGATGCTTATGGTAATCTTCATCTTGCTGGAAATTTCATGACAACCACCTATGGTAAGCAATTTCATCTTCTTAGCAAGGATTTGCTACATCACCTTCATACTATGTCTTTGCAATGTTTTGGTTATCCTAAGAAATATGCTAACAACTTTGTGAAGATGAAGGGTACCAAATGGGAAGAGGATTCCACTTCAGCCCTAGGAAGTGGACTCTTTGTTGACAATCCTAAACATGGCCCACATATTTCGGACTTATGGGTTCCTCCTATGTTGCTGCCATATTTGTATCATGGAGGGCATCATGGTCAATTTGATAAGAGGAAGAACATGTTGAGGGACAAAGGACACATAGATTCTTCCTTGTAAATTCCAAATTGTTTGCACATAGAAGTTTGGGATCCGGGAAATCTTTGGAAGGGTGTTGATATAAACTTGAAGACTGCTGTTACCTTCATCCATAGTTTGCATACTCGTACTCCTGAAATACTCGGCTGACCAAAAAATTTGACTTGGAAAAAACTCGCAATAATCGATGAATTCTCGGGAATACTTGGTAACTTAGAAAATACGCAAATTTATATAAAAAACATAAATTTGAATCAACACATAGCTACAAAATGTATCAAATGAGTCCATAAAATGTTGAAGAAATGTTTTCTATTAAATTTGAATACAAATACGAGACAAAATCACATCATCGTGTGAATACTGATAGCCCGTTGATAAGTAATATGAATTTATGATGATTGACATTGAAAATTATCATCATAAATTTCATATCTATGCAAGTTACAATATACTGATAAGTTACATTTTCCTCTTCCCCATTATAGAGAAATTTTGGGGAGAGGGTCTAGTGCCTATACTAGTCCCCACACACGGTTCGTCTCCTCGCTCATCATAGAATGCTGCGACTTTGGCTCCAACTTGAAGTAGATGGTTGTAGCTCCTCCGCATTGCATGTTGGAAATCATCTCCAAGATGTCATCCAATACAATATCTTCTCCCTCCATGGCTTCCCTCTCAAAAGAAGCAATCTCGTGTTCTTTGAACGCAAAAATTTCTCTTCTCGCCTAGTCCACTCATTTGTATGGATCTATCTCATCCAAATCAATAAGATCCTTTGATGTGGCCTCCGCTTTTCTTGTGCCAAAACGAAGATTGTATTGCACAAAAACCAAGTCGTTGAGCCATTTTTGACTCAACTAGTTGCGCTTCATGTGAATGCCTCAAACAAACTCCAGTTGTGTTCACATCCGAGAAGCGGTACAAGGTTGAGATAGAATTCCGAGAGCTAGCTTTTTAAGATGAGGGTATTCCCTCCCCAATCCTCCCACCAAGAGCCTACAAACAAGGTAATCAAAAGGTTATAAGAAATTAATAAAATCAAATCTGTAACTAGTATCTTGGTAAACATTTTAATTTTTATTACTTGGTGTCTTTGTGGTTCTCCCTCAAATAGCTAACACCGAAGAAAAGAGCCTTCCCCTGCAAAGACACGTTTGTAATTTTGCAGCTCTAAAATGGTGAGGTCCCTTGTCTCAACATCTGGTATCATCCTCTCAATACATGTTGAAAGGCCCTCCATAACCTCTCCGTTCACATCTATGAAGTCGTCAGAGAAGAAATACTTGGGGTTGAGGTAGTACCTCGTTGCATGAATAGGTTGGTGGAGTTGATTGTTCCACCTCCAATCAATAATCTCCCAAAAGAGACCATATCTGATAATATCCCCTGTAATAGTTTTGGATAGACTCTTTGGCCCTATCCATAGCCTCATAAATATACTCCATGGGGTTTTGCTCCCCATCAACCAAACACAAAACCCTCACCAACGGCTCTGACACCTACACACATTAAAATGTAAGGTTACAAACTTACAAATAAAGTAAAAAAGTTAAAGCAATATATTTATAATTTAACAAATTAAAATAAAGGAATGAAATATAAATCAAAGTATGAAATTACTTTGAAGATCTCTATAACTCTCTTTGGAAAGATATCTTCAAAAACTATCTTTGTAACCCTCTCTCCATCTTTTTTTTTAATATTGTGAGTCTAGCCATGCTTGACTCACAAACATTTACTTCAAAGATGTCAACAAACTAGAAATACTTTGCAACTTCAAGGAGTTAGTTGCAGAACCTTGTGACAACCGTCGTCATGAACAACTCTCTTTTTCCTTTGTATGTTCTCTCATCAAGCTCGGAACCCAAGGGTGATTGTATATGTACTTTGTTATATTTTTTACATCTTCTACAACCGGCCTCACCCAATCAATTTTGCCTATGTCCTTCAAAAGAAGGTCAAGGTAATGAGCTGATCTGAGGAGTCCAAAAGAGTGATGGATGTCTCTCTGCGCAGTAGTCTCAAGAATGTCACATATCTTTCTTGCATTATGCTGTGACAACTTGCACAACATTATGTACACCAACCTCTAATACAACCTGTCTCTAACATAACACTCAAATTCTCTGCATTTTTACTATGTTAGAGGCATCAATAGACTTCAAAAACACCATCTCACCATTTGAAGTTGCTAAAAATTAATGAGGGTGCGGTTCCTTCCATCCGTCCACCCATCTGAAAGAATGGTGCATCCGTATTTTGTTCCATTGTTTCTTTTGCTCTTCTAGAATTGTAGTGGCATCTGCAACTACACCCTGTAGCAATTTCCCACTCAAATCTTTTGGAGAGGGTGCCTTGTACCCTTTCCTTGCAATTGTCAACGCTGTCACCAAGTACTTCAGTATGGGCTCTTTGCCACATTGAATGGAAGGTTGTTGTAGTACTAGAAATTTGCACATGCTTTATCCGCTTCCTCGTGCATATCCTTGTTCCAACTTGTACCTTGCAATGAAGGTTGTGCTCCAGGTGTGTTCCTTGCCACAAAAATTTTGTATGCCTTTGCTCGAACTCGATAAAGATGTGCCTCTTCCGGATTTTTCGGTTCGTATGCATGGACCACTAGTAGATCCCACAATTGTTGTCACATCATCCTCTCGAATCCTCTCTGTCATTGCACCCCCTGTGTCTAATAGTTTGTGCTATGACCGCCTACACCCTTTCCCTCTCTAGTTTTTTCTCTTCTAGCTCGTTAGCTTATGGTCTAAGAGCGCTCACCCATTGGATCGCTTCGAGAGTATCTGCTAGCTTTGCTCCCTCCAGGAGGTTGAGACAAAGGAACACTTCATTTTCCGGTGCCCCATCTGTTTTGAGATGGGGGCGAAGGTTTCATCGTCTATTTTATGAACGTCCAGCGTTTACATGCTTCTTCAGTACTATGATCAGAGGTGTCTCGCTCTCTACTTACAGGAAGCTCTTAAGCTCCGTGAAGGGTCCTCCATCCCCCTTCCAAGGAGACTACTACTTGACGGATCACATCTTTCTTTGTTGTCTTTCTTTGGATGAGAGGGCACCAAGTGGGGACCTGATTCTAGTGGTGATCTCCAGTTAGATTTGTCAAGACTTGAGGAGCTTCTTCCCGGATCGAAGCACTCGGACACGGCCAAGGCCCCCTCTCATAGGCGGCAGACCACTAGTTCCACTCAGAGAGCTCAACTTTCCATGGATCATGGCGCCCCGGACATCTCCGAGTTCGATACCGAGACACTAGCACATCACCAGATTCTTTCCGGCTGGCCTTGGGCGACAGTCTTGAGAGTTGGTGTTGAGGCTTCTTCCTCCACCTCCTCTCCTTCTTTGTTCTCTCTTTCTTCTTCTTTTGTTGTTCTCCAGGACCTTTTTGGGTTTCCCTGTTGCTTCTGTTTTGCTTTGTATGGTGCAGTCCCATTGACCTATTTTGTGGTCACTTGTTGGACATTTAATATAATTATCTTATCATCTCTTGCTTTGCCTCTTCCGTAACATTGGGGCAAACCACAACATCCGACAAACAATACATGCAAGGTGATACTTCAAACGATTGATGCCTCTAGACATTTTTACGCCACACAAATCGAAAATAATGTCTCCTCCAACTGCTCCATGTACACCATACTTCCAAGCGATGGTACGAGCATTCGTAGGAACGGTTCCTGCTAGTGATGCTGACCCAGATGCCGAGCCTGATGCCATTGTTAAGCTCTAATCTGCAACACAATGCACATTTAAAAAATTAAAAAACGTAAGCTTAATTAAATTAAAAAAAGTGCCTGAATAACCATATTTCATCGTAATTTAATAAAAATATGTACTTACGGTTCAGAAATGAGTATTAAAATTTTGATATGATTCGCAATGACAAAGTGAACGCATTTAAAATTGCAAAACATAATAAATGAATTGAATACAATGCACATACGTAAAATTTAAATAGTTTAGAACGAATTTGCATAAAAAAATAATAAAAATACATACCTCTGGCTGCAAATGACTATAAAAAATTCATAAGCATTCGATTTTACATTACATGTATTTAGAATTACAATATGAATTAATTACAACACATACATAAAATTTAAATAGTTTAGAATGAATTTGCGTAAAAAAAAATACATACCTCTGGCTGCAAATGACTATAAAAAAATTACAAGCATTTGATTTTACATTACATGTATTTAGAATTACAATATGAATCTATAAAACATAAATAATATACAAAAATTGAAAGAAAGAAATTAAAAAAAAACATACCTCCAAATGCAATTCTCCAAATTCTCTTTTCGAATTCACTCCAAAATCTGTTCAACACAAGCAATGCAAGCTCAAATGGTTGTGTGAGTGAAAATGATGTAGTGTAGGGCCTTAAAAAGAGAAAAAACCGTGTTTTTCAGCGTTTTTGAGTGTCAAAACCGTTTTCCACGTATGAGTAGCGACAAGGAGTTCGGGCACGGACTCGCCCAAAACTCAAGCGAGTATTCGTTTGAGCAAACGATTGGCAAGTACTCGCCCAACTTGGCGAGTATTCATTTACTTTTCCTATTATGCCTTCATCCTTACGGTAGCCACAAGAAAGAGGAATTTCTCGGTGATGACGAAGGATCTAGTGTTTACATCGGATGCAAGATGGTCTTCCACCCCCATCATTCCAATTTTGCATGAGACAATACAATGCTACAGCCATGGTAAGATGCTCTTCCTAAATTCACATTTTGGATGGATAGTACTCTCCTTGGACAATTGTAGGTTGACATTTATGATGAAGCTTTTGGGTTTAATATGATGTGTGGAAGGGATTTCAAGTATTACAGCTGTTGCACCCTTCCTATGTCAATAACATCCAAGAATTTTGAGTTAGAAATGCTATACTACAGCCATGATGGGCTGTCCTCTTAATTTATGTATGGGGCTGTGCATATCTTCCATGGACAGCAAGAGAAAGGCAGGTTTGGAGACACTCTTTCCACTTAATATGATGGGTAAGAGGGTTCACACATGGAGATTGAGCAAAGCCAACATCCCAACATCTTTGGCGTTGCTTAGGAAGAAATTTAGAGCTGTACATGGACACTACACCCACTCATCTGCACTTCTATGGTCTGATCCAAACCCAATTGTGAAGAAAATTCAGTGGGGCAACTTCAAGACAACAATTGGAAATCCAAATCAGCAAGGTAACAACCATCCAAAAGAGGTGAGCATAAGTATTGGTATGTGTTGTTTGCATCTTATGTTGGAATGCAATGATAAAGGGAAGAAGGCAATGCTTCAAGATTGAATGGATGAAGTCCCAAGCATGGCTAACATGAAGAAGGAAGAGGCATATCATCGAACACTCTGTGTAAGAACTAACAAGGGTCTACTCTTGGGTAAGGTGCTTCATGGTGATAATTTTTGGTTGGTTCCGAGCATGCACATTATTACCTCCTTGTGGGGAACACTTGAAGAATTAAGTGCAAATTGGAGCTTTCTTGTTGAAAGCCATCTTCTACGCCAAGTTGGGGCAAGGATGGGTTGCAAGAATCTTGAGTTGAGGGCCAATATGTCTGCTGATTTCAACAATAAACTTGTTGATCTTCATTTTCCGCTTATGTAAGACAATTTTCAGTTCCTACACTACTCATGAATTTGCCTTTTTCTATAAGATTTCAGTTTGATAGTTGTTATGCCATTGTTTTAAGGTTAAACATGCAAAAATCAGATTTGGGACTGCCATTTCTCAGTCATGAACAATTGTGAACTTACATTTTCATACGGATTTCCATCATGCGTTGATGTGGGAAGAAGGTTACAGTGGAAAGGAAGAAACAAATCAGATTTGATAACCCTTATTTAGATAAGATTCCACCAAATTTATGGCTGTAGTGATTTTTTTTATTTTTGGCAAATAGTTTTTTGAAAGGGACTATACCCTTGTACAAAAAGGCTCAAAAGCCAGATATTTCAATTAAAGCATAACAAAATGAACAAAATCAAGATAGAACATGAATGCCCAACAACAAAAACAGTCTGCTCAGAAAAGTACCAACAACCAACATCAAATCAGCAAAGAAACAGCTGATGTACAACTACCAATCTGCAACAGCACTGCAGCACCATTGTAGAGCAACAAGCTGTTGCTCGGCAAAGACAAAGGAACAATATAGAACAACCGAACAGCAATAGAGAATCAATTCATCGAGGCAGAGAAGTGGCATTCTTTGTAATAATTTTTTTCTTTTTACGGACCGTTACCCAACCTGATGAGGCCTCCACGATTGGAGGGTTAGATAAAGGAGGAGTATTTTCCTTAGTCGCATTAATTCTAACTGAAACAACAACATTGTTAACTTGAGATATTTTTTTTTCATTTTCCTTGTTGTCAACAACTGAATGAGATAGATTTGTTGCATTTTCCTTGCTGTCAACAATTGGAATTTCAGATAAAGGGGTTTCTGGGACAAAGTCAGATTCAGCTTCTGTATTTGTATTTGAGTCTAGGTCCTCTTTTGCACCGAAAACCAAGTGTTCCGGGAGGGCATCTTTCCACCAGTTGCGTTTCTCATGTTGGCGCTTTGCCATCCCACAATCGGTAGAGGTGTGACCTAAACAGAAACACCTTCTACACCGAAACGGAAGGCCTTCGTAATCTAAAGGTTGTGACCAAGTTCTGTTTTGCACTCTAAGATCAATGGTTGCAGGAAGGTTTTTAGCCGTGTCAAGTTCCACCAAGATCCGGGCATAGGTAGTATGGGTGTAATCAGAGGTTTGAGAATCTATATAAAGTGTAGTTCCCAAGGTGTTGCCAATAGATTTCAGACAGTCACAACTCTAGAATTGGAGGGGTAAATGGGGCAACCGGATCCAAATAGGTTTGCATGAAAAAGACTCAGTGAGCGGGTTAAAAGAGGGGAACCAGGGTTTAATGACCGGTGTACTTAGATTGACATACCCAAAGCTTGGATGCAATGGTGTTTTTATCAGCTATTGAAGAGAAAGTCACAATGAAGATACCTTTAGCACACGGGTATAAGTCTAACCTCCCAAATGAGCATTGGAGTCCAGTGCTTGGAGATCCACACGTGAAGGGCAGGAAGGCTGGGCCAAAGTCCTCCGAATCTGCAGATCAAAGCATGTTCCTTGTAGTATTTCTCAGTTGAAATGACCTCTTCCCCAAATGTTATGCATGGGGTAATGTCTGCAGGCTTCATAGGAGATTCCTTGCCCTTTAATGCATCTTTGAAGGAGGTTACGGTAGGGCCATGGAAAATGGGGTAATGTCCGTAGGCTTCATAGAAGTATCCTTGCCCTTTAATGCATCTTTGAAGGAGGTTACGGTAGGGCCATGGAAAATGGGGTAATGTCTCGTAGGCTTCATAGAAGTATCCTTGCCCTTTAATGCATCTTTGAAGGAGGTTACGGTAGGGCCATGGAAAACATCACGCAGATTCAGGGGCTAACGAAGTAGGTAATGCCGTGGTAGAGGCTCCTTGGCCAGTCCCGCCTAGAACAGGGTGATCTCCCAATACAACCTGAGATGTTCCAGTGTCTGAGGTAGCCAAATGGACGCCCCCAACTCCACCAGAGGGAGCTTGAACGGCTGTAGTGAATTGTTTCCAACCCATTCACAATCTGATTTCTGTTTTGTAATAAGAGGGATGGTCAAGTTGATTATTCATCCATTACTTGCCTTATGATGAAAACTACAACAGATTGGAAGGATTATGGTACAACTAGTTAAGAAAAAGGAGTTGTCACTATTGTTCTTGAAGTAGAAGATGAAGATTTTAGTGAGGAAAGGAGCAACAAAGGTATGAGTTTGTTTGGGTCGAAGCTCCTTCATTTGACAAGCACGAGATCCAAATTAGAAGATCACTTCAGCATATTCCTCTACTTGGATATGATGACATTTGGGCATATGAGTTTGCAATCGTTTGAGGGTAAGCAATTTTGGGAAGGGAGGATTGTAATGTCCCTTTTTTCGAACTAATCCATTTGAAGGTTTCTTGTCCATTCCATTGTTTATGGGCAAGACAAAGATGAACAAGGGAAGCCCTTGGATTATTTTTTAGTCTTTCTTTAATTAATAATTATATTTTCTTTTATATTTCTCTTCTTAAGCAGGTTGGTTGGGTTGGAGAGCTTTTAATATAAGCTTAAAGATGAAATAAGCTTCTAAGAGAGGTCGGTCTTGGGGAATCCTCCCTTAAAGACTCTTGGCACCACCATAAGGTTATATAAGGGGTCGCATAATTCATTTTGGGCATGTTTTTGGCTAATATACTTTTATCTCTTTGGTTCTAGAGTTGGTTGCTCTATTCCAATCCACTAAGGGGCGAAAATCCATTAGTGTGGCAAGCAAGGAGGACGAAACCCTTCCTTGTTGAAGGTTGGAGAACGAAAACTCTCCAATTTGGTGGTGTTAAGGACTTCTACGAAGACTATCTTGCTGGTTGGGCAGCTAGGGCATTGAAGAAGAAGAATATCAAGGGTTCTCCATCACTTTTGGCACTTTCTCCTAGGATCGCGACTTGGATAGGATTGTGTTTGGGTGCCTTCTAGGGCACGTTTTGGCATTTCAAGTTGATATTCAGACTTCTCTAAATTTATAAGTTTGATCTTATTTGGTATTTATTGGGGTTTGAGACCTCATTTTCAGTCACTTTTGAGAGCTGTACTTCAGTTGTTAATTAATTAATTTCTAGCTACGTGTGTGATTGAGTTTTGAGTGATATTTTTTCTGAAATATTCCTAAAGTGTTTTGACATGGTGTAGATAATGTTAATGGTGATGTTTTGATAAATTATTGCTCTTTCATAGCTGTTCTAAAATCAGTTAGCTGTGCACCGCTGTTCCTTTTTTAGTTGGCTGTAGTAAAAATCAGAAAATACTTCATTTCGGGATTGTGTGATTTCATTGTTTTTGTGATTCAGTCCTAGAAAGGGACATTACATAAAATCAGGAAGACCTTTTGAAATTTTACACATTTAGTGTATATTGGCATTTTGAGACTTGTCAACATATAAAAATGTGTTGGGATTTCGGAGTTTTGAAACATTTACATACGTCGGGATTTCAGAACATATTTACACGTGCTTGGATTTCGGGGTTTCAGAACAGATTCGCATGTTTTGGGATTTCAAGGCTTGTCAACATATCAACAAACAACATGGAAAATGCTATTTGACTTCTGCCCCAAACTACAGTGTCTAAATTTGATGCTCTCTCGATTGTCACCTGTGCGGATCATCATGCAATCTTAAGTTGCGCATAGCTTTTGACCAGGGCCTCCATATAAGATAAAATCAGTCTTGTTGGAAAGCTATGGAGGAGCACTTCATGATGGAAGCAATTTTGGGCCCTTTCAGGTGCATTTTTGTGATCAAATCTGTAAGGAATCTTTTGGCGCCCAAACATGGTCAATGCGCATTAAATGCTACTGTTCCTTTGGTGGTTGAAGAAGTGGGTGGCTCTCTCGATGATGGATTTCTTTCTCCCCCTCTTCTTTCTCTATATATTGTAATTCATAGCTCATTTGATACATCCTCTTTGTATTTGGTAAAGTTGCCATTTATAAAATGTTAACTGAACTTTAGAGTTGCAGATCTCTGATATGAGTTTTTGTAATTGCTTCCAAAGCCTCCCAAGTGACTGCAATAGACTGTGCATACTTGTAAGCAATAATATGATGTTGAATGTGGCTTGTATCTGCCTTTTGGCTTAGATTATTGTCTTCTTGCCTCTTTGTTCTTTTTATTTCAAGTTGTGTATGGACTAAATTTGCACGATTTTATCAGCCTTCTAATCAACTTCCAATGAAGTGTATGAAGTGAAAACTTTGTTACAGAGTTTTGGAAATGAGTTGGTGGCTCTAAAGAGGCAACAAGCCCAACATAACAAACCTTATCAGCCTTCTAATCAAGCATACTGATCTAATAGGAAATCCTATTGTAATGTCCCCAAAATCTGATTAATCCAAAAAGTCAAAAAGTCTCAATTGCTATCAAGCTGAAATTTGATTAATCCAAAAATCCAAAAATCTCAATTGCTATCAAACTGAAATTCAGAGTGAAATTAGGCTACAAACTGAATATTTTCCAGAAAACCCTAGTTTCCTGCCCTAGGCCGGTGATTTAGCAAATATCGATTTTTCCACCTCAAGATACCTCCAAAAATTATGAAAATTTGTTTGCAGATAATGAATAATAAGAATAGGATCTTCAAGCAGATTAAAAAAATATTAATTCTGAGATTTATTAGGGCAAAAAACGCAGTAGAACTTGTAAATTCAATAACTTGCAAAATACTCCAAATTTTGTGGCAAATGATAGCTTAAACTGAAGCTTTAAAAATAAGCTTTCCAATGAACTCAAAATCAAAATTTTACAATGGCGGGAAGACACCCAAAACAAGCTAGGAAATTTGGAAATGTGTAGATAAAACCTAACAGTAAGTGAAAGTTGGAAATACAATTTTGCCCCACGTAGGAAAGGCCCAAAAACACCTCAAAACTGATCAAACACTTCAGATCTGATCTCTCCTTGACTTTAGCTTGAAATTGGTCTTTAACAACCTGCTGGAATACTACTGGAAAATCGGTTAACTCCTTGATATGCAATGGAAACCCCAAGGTGGAGAATCCTCTCAACTAGAGGAAGGGTTTTTGTCCTCAAGAATGAAGATGCAAGCAAAAATGCTCAACATACAATTTAGAATTTAGAAGATAAAACAAGTGATGCTCTCCTCAAGCAAGTCGACTTGCTTATATAGGGAAGATGGGATAACTAACCTCCCTCAATACTCAATGAAATTTGACCTCATTTAATGTTTTCCCCACTTGTTTTTATCTCCTAGGTAGTTCGCATTTTCCCTTGAATAAATAAAACATTGCTAAATGCTTTTCCCCTTTTTCTATTTTTAATTTTTTTATTAAGTTCATAATATTTTATTATAAGTGTTTTATAATATTTTCATTTTTGTAATTGCACTTTATAATAAATTATTATAACTTAAGTCCCCTTCTATTCATTCCTTAGCCGTAGGGGAGACAAAATGGGCTAAGGGTCTTTGACCGGGAAGGGAATATTTCCCTTATCAAGGTGATGCCCAAGGCAAGGCCAAATAAGCCATGCTAAGCCTTTAAACACTCAACATCTTGCTGCTGGAAGCTCTTCCGAGCTATTGTTCCGATTCGAACAACGTAACACAAGATTATGAATGGTTACCTATATAATCAGCCCCATGATCAAAATTATTGTAAAAATGGGGTTCTCAGCCAAGTTTTGATGGTACAAAGTGCATCACTACTCTGGGAAGATGTAGAATCATCTCCAAGAGAGGAAGAAGCTCATGTACAAGTAACAAATGAATCTACATTTTTAAGTGGCAAGAAAGCGATTTGTGGTGTAAATCAGAGTCAAGGTAGCAAACAAGGGAGGCAATCTAGTTGCATATAACACAAGGTCTAAAAAAGAGCAATGAAAGGAGAAACATCTTCCATGGTTGGTCAAGCATCTACCTCCCAAACACCACAAGATATTGCAAGAGAGGGTACAACTGCTAAAGCTTCTGAACTACAAGAAAATCAGGCCATTAGAAGGGACAATCAACCCAAAAATCAGCCTCCAATTGGTCAACAATCAAAAGAGGATGTTGCTGCTACCAAGGGTCATTTAAAGTTGGCCATATTACTTTAAATGTGGAGCAAATGAAAATAACCAATCTGAATGTGATTATGTGGGAAGCACTCTCCATTCCATCACGAGAGGGATTTATTGTAGGAAGCATTGAATCATTTCTATGACATGAATGAACCAGCAAAGGGGTACATTAGGCGCTTCTACAAGTTTATGCCAACTACGGGAAGGAGAAACAAGTAAGATCATCAAGCCACTTCCCTTTTATATCTCCCTAATCATTGGTAAGTATCTTGTACACAATTGTATGATAGATTTTGGAGCTAGTAGTTCTGTTATGCCCAAGAAAATTGTTGATTTGTTAGGCATAAAATATACATCAACCACTAAGGGGGTTGTTTGACTAGATGGCACCGCCGTGATTACAGCTTGGAATCATTAGGAATCTGAGCCTTAGCATTCGTGCATGTCCAAGTCTTTCAATCTTACGAGACATTTCAAGTTCAACTATTGATCTCCCTCTCGTATTTTGCCATATGCCTTTCTAGAGATTTTACCGCAAAAAAAGGGGGGATATTTGTCTTCAAACTGGTCCCACATGTTTCTTAGGACTAGATATGTGACAAGGGTAATTGCTACATCCTTAATCATAAATCTTACATTGGATGTATTTAGCCTATGCCCTTAATCATATATTTTACATTGGATGTATATAGGCGACTTGTGGCTATGATAACTTCTTATCATGATGTATCTCTTTTATATGTGTTATATTATCATTAGTGGGTCGGCCTTGGTGATGGCCATAACATAAGAATAATATATATAGAGGTTAGTCGGTAGTAGTTCATCATCGTATTGAGCATTCGAATCTTATTGAATGGTTTGGAGGTTGCCCCCTCGAAGTGGCTAAGCTATTCTACTTGCATATTGTGATCATTTATCTGCAATATTGTGTTCTTTGGTGTTCTCTTGTTGTTGATATTCTTATTTATCTAAGTAATTTCCTTACAATAACCATCAAGGTTGAGCCTACTTCTAAAGATCATATTGAGCCATACATGCCTAGTCTCTTCAACACAAATTGTATTATGGATGACCAAGGGGAAGGTAATGTTCTTCATGAGGTCTGCTACATACTGCGCAGGATGTTCGGATATATTGCTTGATAATTGGGCAAAGGAACACTATGAGTTTGATCCATATGACCATATGGAGGAAACATGGTTGGGTACTTATGCGTACTTGAGGAGAGTTCCGTTATACCTAGCCTTATGAAGTTGTAAGAAGATCTTGAGGTAGTATGACAACTTTTGTGATGGTTTGAGAAGTAAAAATGGTGTCGGAGTGGGGTTATGATGATCTCTCCTAATAAAGAAAGATATTTCTTTGCATTTAGACTCGAATTCAACTATACCAATAATGCAATGAATACGAAGCATTGGTCCAAGGCCTCCAATTAGCATAAAAAGGGGAATTAAAGTATTACAGGTATTCAGAGATAGTGAACTTGTCATACATTAGGTTAGAGCTCAAAATACAACTAAGAACAACTTGCTAAAAGCCTACAAACACAGAGTGTGGGACACAAAGTTGAGGGCCTTGATGCATCAACTTCTAGGTGATGCCGAGAATGCAAAACAAAGATGTTGATAGACTTGCGACAATTGGCTCACATATGATATTCCTTAAGACATCATGAAAGGTTCAGATCAACATGTCATGCATGTGGTTTGGTCAGCGGTCCCGAGATAACCAAACCAATTGGCAAGTGTTTGATGGTGATAGGAAGATTGTCAAGTTTTTTGCAAGAGGGGGCAGAATTTTCTGCTAAAAGTTATTCAAGTGTCATGAGCAATATGAAGACCAAATAATCTAACAAAAGACCAACATGCTAGAAAAGGGTTAATCACGTTGGAGAGGGTCTTTAACACCCATGATCAATTTAAGAAGGAAAGGATGAATATGAATACCAAATAAGAAAACTATGAACAAGTGGCCATCTCAAATGACAAGCTTGTAAATCTTGGAAAGGTATGTAGTAACTTTGAAAAACAAGCTTTCATTAACCTTTGTAGAGAATATGATAATGTATTTGCATGGAGTTATGAGGATCTTAAAGGTTTTGACCTAGGCTTAGCACAACATACTATTGAGTTGGATCCCAATACAAAGCCTATTAGGCAAAAACAGAGGCCAATAAATCCAAAGATTGAACCCTTAATGAGGAAGGAGCTAACCAAGCTCATAGAGGCAAACATCATTTTCCCAATCAAACATTCCTCTTGGGTGGCTAATCTAGTTCCAATCAAGAAGAAAAATGGAGAGATCATACTATGTAGACTTTAGAGACCTGAATAGAGCATCTCTCAAAGACCATTATCCTCTCCCATCCATGGAACAAATCCTTCAAATTATAGTCGGGGCTGACAAGTTCTCTCTCTTAGATGGCTATTTGGGGTACACAACCAAATCCTTGTTCAAGAATCAAATCAGTTTAAACAGCCTTCACAACCAAGTGGGGAACCTATGCTTACACGAAGATGCCTTTTGGGTTGACCAATGCTGGTGCAACTTTTCAAAGGGCAATGGACATGGCCTTTAAGGGTCTTATTGATGACATGATTTTGGTATATTTGGATGGCATAACTGTTTATTCAATGCTCAAAGCATACACATGAACACTTGGATCATCTTAGGAAAGCATTTGATAGATGTAAAGATTTTAGAAAGTATTTTTGTTGTCTGCTCATGAGGGAAAATTATGAAGGATGGTCTTGTCATTGATCCAGAGAGAGTGAATGCCTTTTTGTCTCTTCCTTTCCCAAGACATAAAAAGGTCTTCAAAGCTTCCCAAGGAGAAAATACTTCATAAGAAAATTAATACCAAACTTTGCCACTTTGTGTATAAGCCTGTTGCCTCCATGCTCAAGAAGAATATTGTTTTCAGTTGGTCAAAGGAAGGTAAAAACAGTTTTGAAAATATGGAGCAAGCCATTTCTCAAGCGCCTATTCTTATGAATCCTGACTATGATAAAGATTTCACTGTTTATGATTATGAAGGAAGTGAGAGCATTTTTCATTCAAAGACTCAAGAACTATGAGTTAAGGTATAGTTTTGTTGAGAAACAAGTCTTTTCTGTCAGAAGAGCTCTTAAAAAAATTAGTGAATGGTCAGTTGGGTATGGGATATATCTTTAAACTTCTTCAAACTATTACCCTCAAAACAATGGTTTTACCGAGCCTACAAACAAAACCTTGATAAGGATTATCAAAGAGCCCAATGATGGACAATCAAATGATTTGACACACAAATCTTAAAAAGATCCTTTGGGCTAATAGAATCACATCTAAGAGAACCATTGGGAACTCTCACTTCATGTTGGTATATGGAAGAGAGTCAAAGCTTCCCTTGTCATTGAAGTTACCTTCTCTTGAAATTGTACGACAACCGGAAATGTTAAATAATGATGCAATGATGGTGAGAATAGCTGAGTTGATAGAGTTGGAGGAGGTAAGAAATGAAGCAATGCGTACTCTTGAGGCTCATGAAGTCCAAGCGAAGAGAACTCTTGACAAGAAATCTGTTGTTAGAACTTTAAGGAAGGAGATTTAGACTTAAAGTGCCCGATGAAGATAGAGCAAGAGCTGTAGGCAAACAAAGTTCGCTGCTATCTGGAGTTGCCCATATATTATCACCAATTGCAAACAAGCCAATGCCTTTCAACTCTCAAAATTGAATGGAGAAGCACTATCAATCCTAGTCAATGGGATTCACCTATAATCCTGCCTTTGAGGTGTTATGTCCCCTTTTTTCGAATTAATCTGAAATAAAGGATTCCTTAACAAGCAAGGGTTGAACAATGGAAAATCATGGGTTATATTTCAGTTTTCATTATCCATATTCATGATTTATTTTTGTATTACCTATTCTTAGTGGGTCGGCTGGGTTAAGTGCTTTTAATGAGGTTTAATGAAAGATTATAATGACTTTAAGAGGTTGGCCTTGCTATTCCACGCCTTGGCACCAAAAGGAGGTTATAAAATAAAATTAGAGGGTTCATTTAGAGCATCTAGACTTTGGCGCATTGTTCTATTTTGGTAGTGAGCTTGTTGCTCTATGTTCTTCCCCTTGAGGACAAAAACCCTCTTATGTGGTTTCCTAGAAGGACGAAAACCCTTCTAGTGGTTTTGTTAGAAGACAGAAACCCTTCAACATTGATTGAGCTTGTGCCTTGTGGAGAATTGCATATTTGAAGTAAGGAAAGCATATTCAGATTTTTATTGGCATTGGGCAGCCTTCCCTAGGTGGAACGACCTACCTTGGAGGGTGGTTTGGTGCCCTAGAGGGCATAAAATTGAGATCTCACTTCATTATCTGATTTGGCATATTTTATAAGGCGGAATCTCCATTTTGGTGATTTTTGGCAAGGGTTTACTATTTTTTCTAGCCCTCGGTTTTGGCTAGTTTGCTGCTGATTTTAAATAATTAATTCCAGCTGTGTAATTTGATATTCCATCCATCTTTTGATGTATTTGTGATTCATAAATATTGTCGTGGATAGAATAATTGTTTGTGGCATTATTTGTTGATTTGCATGGTGAAAGGTGAACTTGAATTCCATAAACAGTTCGCTGCCCTGGTAGTTTGCAGATTTCAGATTTATTTCAGTTGTTGATTATAAAAATCAGATTTGTTTGTATTGGGGTTTGAGCTAATTTCCTTAATTTTCAGTTTTGTTCTGAAAGGGACATTACATGAGGTCTCATTTCACCTTGTACATAAGTGTTTTGTTGTTGTTTCTTTCCTTTTTGTGGGGCCCTTTTTGTTCCTTGTCCCATGATCACCGATTGAGTTGCCCTCCTCAATCTATCATGGTGATCTTCCTTAAATAAGTGTTGTGTTGCACATGCTATTTCCATTTTTGCAGATCCTCCCGAGTTAATGGGACATAATGAACAAATGGAGTCGACAAGCATGTGGGCTAGTACAAAGAATGTTTCTTATATTAGCCAAAGTGTCAAGCAGCCTTGTTTACTTGTGAGGACCTCAAGTCATCCAAACCAAATGAGGAGCCAAGTGTGTAGTTAGATATGGTTGTTGGTTTGAAGCGAGTTAACAATTGGGTTATGGGTGGAGATTTTTGTGAGATTTTAGACTAGGCAAATTTGACAACTTCAGGGAGAAATTCGAGCTTCTTAGACCAATTTTTAGTGGTATGTTTTCGAGACTCCATGCCCAATGGAACTGATGAAGGATACTAGTTTCATACACTTAGCAAGCAGATATCTCCTATGAGTCGTCAAAATGTTGACCAAAATGAGTCACACTTCATTTTGAGCAAATGGTACCAATTTCCACTCAAAGGCTTTAGATTTTTATTATTCATGCGTTTCAAGCACTTGGGAATCTTCAACTTCACCAAAATCACTTGTATTGATCAATTTTGAGTTCACTCTCTTTGAAAACATCTTCATTAGATAATAAAAATTCACTTGTTTTCCCATAAAATCAGGAAGATCCTTCAAAATTTACACATTTAATGTATTTCAAGATTCCAAGGTTCCAGAACATATAAACATGTGTCGGTATTTTGGGGTTCCGGCACATAGAAATATGTGTCGAGATTTAGGTGTTTTGGAACATATTTACATGTGTCGGGATTTTGGGGCTCTAGAACAATTTTGGATGTTTGGGGTTTTGGGACTTGTCAACACAATTGCATGTTTCGAGATTTCAGGACTTGTCAACACGTCTAAATGTTTCGATATTTCGGGACTTGTCAACATATCAACACACAACATGCAAAATGCCATTTGAATTTCGAGACTTGTCAACATATCAACACACAATATGCACAATGCCATTTGACTCCTACCCCTTGAACTCTAGTATCTAAATTTGACATCCTCCCGATCGTCGCTGTGCGGATCAACATGCAATCTTTAGTTACTCATAAATTTTAACCAAGTCCTCCAAAAGAGATAAAATCAATCTTGTTGGTAAGCTATGGAGGAGCACTTCATGATGGAAGCAATTTTGGGTTCTTTTAGGTGCATTTTTTGTGATCAAATCTGCAAGAAATCTTTTGGCACCCATACATGGTCAATGTGCATTAAATGCTACTGTTTCTTTGGTGGTTGCAGATGTGGGTGGCTCTCTTGAAGATGTGGGTGGCTCTATATATATAGTAACTCAGAGCTCATTTGATACATCCTCTTTTCGTTTGGTAAATTTGCCGGGTAAAAGATGTTAACTGAACTTTAGAGTTGCAGACCTCTGATATGAGATTTTGTAATGCATCCAAAGCCTTCCAAGTGACTGTAATAGACTGTGCATACTTATAAGCAATAATATGATGTTGAATGTGGCTTGTATTTTCCCTTTGGCTTAGATTATTGTCTTCTTGCCTCTTTGTTCTTTTCATTTCATGTTTTGTATGGACTATATTTGCATGGCTTTTAGTTCACTTAGTTTTCCTTTCATGCATTCCTTCACCCCTTTCCCGTACAGATCAGTAGCTTAGCTTAGGAGTAGTGTTAGCATTAGAGTAGATAGGTAGAGAAAGCTGGCCTTCTTTGGAGGTCTATCCCAAGGAGCAAGGTCTCACACATTGGGGACATTCCCATTGTTTCAATGACGTGTTAAGTCTAGTTTTAGCAGACCTGAAACTTTCAAGTGACAACACTTCCCCACAAAATTGATGATAGCCATCTTGGTTTTGGTTTGATGATGTCCCTGTGGAAATGTTTGCAAAGTGCTTGACTAGTTATTCGGTGAAATGTTTAGTAAGTTCCTAGGCGAGGAGTTTAGTGGGTATAGAAAAGAATATGATTTTCATCACTCCCCTTATGTGACACATGACATTACTTTTTTTGTTTATAGCTATACTATCGGTGGAGGTTGTTCTTTGGATGATGCTGCCCGCTGCAACAAGCTTTGCTTTCGAAGCAGATTATTATGTTTTGAAATGTGTTGCTTCCATTTATCCTTTCCTAACCTTGTCTTCTATGCACAATCGATGATAGGCATCTTCACTTAGGTTTGAAATTTTGGTGGGAATGTTGGCTACTTATTTCGTCTTCTCAGCATGTTGGGTGTAATGCTTGCTTGTAAGTGCAACAGATCTGTTCGGAGAGGGATTTAATATGAAGTTAGTTTGACAAACTTGACCACTAATGTCATTCTAGCAATATTGTTTTGCACTCTCCACCTTGAAGATTGATATGTATACATACATGCCTTATATATGTATACTTACATATGTATATATACACATCTACATTATACATACATACATACACATACATATATACCCACATCTACATATCTATGTTATGTATATATGTATATATAGGTACATTGATATGTATCCGTATATATAGACACGTGTTGTAGAAACTTAATTTTGGTAATGTGATTAGTTAAGTGCATTGGTGATAGTGTATTTATGTGCTCATTTCTTTTTGCTGTTAGCTGCAATTATCGTATTCCTCGAGAAGACTACATATGTATACATACATATCATATACATATATGGACATATATTGGTGTAGACACCTAATGTTTGTTGGCGACTAGTTAATTGCTTTGGTGTTAGTGTATTTATATGTTCATTCCTTTTTAGTGTTAACTGCTATTTCAGACATGTACACACACAAACACATGCACATAGGTTGTAATAGAAAGCTATTTATGCTGAGGAACTGATTAATTGCTTTGGTGTTAGTGTATTTATGTGTTTATTGCTTTTTGGTGTTAGCTGCAATTATGTACATGTATATATGTGTGTGTGTGTGCACACACACATACAGACATACACATGCACATACATTGTTGTATCTAAAGCTATTTATGGTGAGGGACTGATTAATTGCTTTGGTGTTGGTGTATTTATGTGTTTACTTCTTTTTGGTGTTAGCTGCAATTACTGTATTCCTTGATACTTTACTTACATATGTATACATACGTTGTAGACACCTAATTTTTGCACGAGATCAGTTAATTGCTTTGGTGTTGTTGTATTTATGTGTTTATTCCTTTTGGTGTTATATGCACATACATTGTTGTATCTAAAGCTATTTATGGCGAGGAACTGATTAGTTGCTTTGGTGTTGGTGTATTTATGTGTTTACTTCTTTTTGGTGTTAGCTGCAATTACTCTATTCCTTGATAATTTACTTACATATGTATACATATGTTGTAGACACCTAATTTTGGCACGAGATCAGTTAATTGCTTAGGTGTTGTTGTATTTATGTGTTTATTCCTTTTCGGTGTTAGCCACAATTATGACATATGCATACATAGCGCGGACACACACACACATATTTGCACATATGTTGTTGTAGACACCTAATTTTGATATGGGACTAATTGATTGCTTTGGTGATAGTGTATTTATGTTTTTAATCCTTTTTGGTGTTAACTGCAATTAACATATGTATGTATATATACATGTATACATACATCTACATGTTATTTTAAATGCCTATATGTTTGAACCCCTATAAAGACTAATCATACAAATTATACTTGGAAAAAATGCTTTCATATAAATTAGACTAGGAAAAATAATGCTTTTGAAAGTGAATTTTTTTCATGATATAAGTGAGAAGGTCGTTACGTTATTTATAAGACATTCTGAATCATATATTTTGAGGTACACAATCATCATTTTCCTACATCGAAAATAAATTTGGATTATTGTTGGTATTACGTCCTTATATTAGATTATTATATTACTTTGATGTTTTTAATTTTTCAATATAAGATTTATGAGATGAGTAATATCTCTAAACAACAAACATAAAGTTTGGAATAGAAAAGGACCAGTGAAAAAGAAGCAATCATACAAAGCCAGATACAAAATTAATCCGAGTCCATTTGAAACAAGTTGTGATATGGTTGGACTGTCAATTTTTGCAGTGTGGCCCTTTCCTATTCAGCTTAGAGCAGAGCAATCTCTTAGCATTGGAATAAAGGTTGAGGTAGCACAACATTGTTATGGTCATGGTTTTGACTTAGGAAATTTTCATTGAATCTCTTTGTGAATCTATTAGGGAAAGGGAAGCAGGGAAAGGACTGGGGATAGGTAGTCTAAAATTATAACAAAGTTGCAAACATTAAACTGTTGAGCTTAAATCCATGAAAGTACAAAAACAACACAAGGGTTTATACTGGGGACACTTGTAAATGCTGTAAACCATCAAAAGATTCTATGAACTATGAAAGGTGAACTTGCATGCAGTAGCAAATGACACAACAATGACAGTTGGTCTTAGAGGGAAAAGAATCCATAAAATGTTTCTTAGATTGAAACGCACTAGCAAACAATCCTCTTAAATTTTTTGAAAAACACTA
This sequence comes from Taxus wallichiana var. yunnanensis, assembly GCA_018340775.1. Lineage (NCBI taxonomy): Eukaryota > Viridiplantae > Streptophyta > Pinopsida > Cupressales > Taxaceae > Taxus > Taxus wallichiana. The sequence continues at coordinate 702,768,422 of CM031242.1, read as the reverse complement.
ATATTAACATTATTTTAAAGGAGACATAAACGATATACATGGAAATGGTGTGTAACACTAAAAATTTCGATGAATAAAGAAATATGAACCTGCATGGAATAACAAATGAAATAAAAATGATAGATAAAAACCACCAAACCATATCTGCATTACAGACCTGGCTCAACCGACGACTAACGATAGTTTGGACAATCCATCATGAGGACTTTAACTAAGACTTTTGGATTGGTTCATTTGTCCTTCAAGATGTAATGTGGGAGCATCCGTAATGGGTCTAGACTCTAAGGTAGGGAGGGGTTAAATTTGACAACCGTTACATGTTTTTCATGATTTTAATTGTAAAGTACTTGTAAATTTTTGAAATAACCGTTACATATGATTTGCATATTTAAAATATGACCGTTATATTGTAATATATATTTATCTACAAAATATATAAATATACATAAATATATATTCAAAAAATTATATAAATGCAGATTAATCTTTTATATATTTTATAAGTAGTGTATAAACCAGTATTTGAAATGTTCACATTTGAAAGTTTGGTAGGTTATTTTACTGGCTTCTCCATTTTTGCACACCCACTGTGACTCTTTGGGTGATAGTCCTTAGTTTTGTGTTCTTTGTTTCTCTTTAAATTCAAATTCATTCTTGTTTTATGGTTTAGTTTTGGGTTTCCATTTTCTAGAGAGGGCAAAGCAAGACCTGAAATGGTCATAATTCGATGCGTTTCGCAGGCATCTTTGAGATGAGGAAGAATGAAAGGAGTTTATGAGGCGGATCTTCATCTAAGTGGCAGGTGAGGATATTTGAATCCTTTCTTAGGCTATGAACTTCGAATGTGTTCAAATAAATTCATCCTATTTGGCTTGTCATTTTGCCTGAATGATTTAATTAGAGTTCATATGACCAATTTGTATTTAATTTGTTGGTATAGTGGGTTTGAGAATGTGGGTTTGTAGACAAGTCCAATAATAATACAAAACCCAGAATAAGGCAAAAGAAAGAGATGATAATTAACAACCTTTGTTTACTTATTTCAACAGTCAATTTGTCTGCTGCTTTTGGGAGTATCCAGCCACTTTTGTTATGTAGCTCATGTGACTTAGTTTTTGGTTTTGCATTTATAATTTTTTTCTTGAAAGTGACAAATTCATATTGGGTAAAAGACCATTTGAGTTTGGGATTGATGATATTTTTATAGTAATATAGCTTTCTTTTATCTCTGATGTTCTCATCCTTCTTAAATATATTCAAATACTTCATTTTCAATTTTTAATTTATGTCAGCACTACATGTGAGAGAGGGCTAGACTGACTCGAAAGACCCCAAAATTTCAACCCGCCACTCTTATAGAATAATGGGCACAAACCCCCAATTCACCAATTATTATGAAAGAACAAAGATATCTCGCCAAGCTACAATAAGAGCATTGTGCCATGCTACTTGCCCAACTTGCTTGCCAAGATTCCTACTAGAAAGTGAAATGCATTTCCTCAAGTCTGATACGGGGTGAACATGAGTTGGAAGGAGGTTTCAACAGCCCTTTCAATGGCTGAAGGCCAAGGTTAGACTGACTCGAAAGACCTCAAAATTGCAACCTGCCACTCTTCTCAGAATAATAGTCACAAACCCACAATGTGTCAATCATTCCACATGAACGAAAAGCTCCTGCCAATCTCGGTGCCGAGCTACAAGGAAGTCTTTGTGCCAACCTACTAGTTCAGATTGCTTGCCAACATTCCCACCTGAAAGCAAAACCAAGATGCCAATCTTTTGCTCTGCACAAAGCACAAGCTTAGGATGGAGCATGAAGAGGCAACACAATTTCGAAATGTGTCAGCATTCAAAATCCAAACACATTTTAAGCTACTAAGGGACTGCAATATGAACTACTAATCTGTATAGTTTCATCCAAAGAACATCTTCCACCTATAGTTGTTATGAGTGAAAAGATCTGTCACAGGTCTGATAAGGGCCCCGATAAAAATCACTTTCTTTTTCACTTTTCCAAGATCATCACAGAGATATCACCGAGCTCATTGCTGGGTTACATGCTGAGAATATATCTCCAGGAGCAGTCATAAAATGGCCCAACACATGTCAAGTTTGTTATTGGGTGGACATGTGTTGGACGGGAAAGCAATAATTATAATTTTTTTGAGACAATTCATTTGAAACATATACCCTCCACTAAACATTAAAATTAGAAGATTTGTAAAAATAAAATAAAATCAAAGCAATATAAATATTAGAGATTTAATTAAAAAAGGTATTTCATTGATATCTAATATAATTTATTAGCGTTTCATGTAATTTTAAGGAAATACAAGATGGTTAGAAATGTTTCAAGAAATGATCTTGGAAAATCTAAAAGAAAAATTAAAAGTAAATAATACAATACAGAAAAATAGCCATATTATAAATTTAGAAGTTAAGCTCTACTAAAATATTTCGTTATCATTTATATATATCTATACAAGTCCAAGCCAACAAAGTGGCAATCAAGGTGGAGCACTTGCAAACACTTTTGCGCCATTGGGGTGACAACTCTTGCAATGTTGTTCGTGAACCTCTGTCCCTATCTCGTCATTTCCCGCCGCTTGGTGGTGCTAGGGGTCGCCCAAGAGGTGGCGATCACAGGAGATGCTCACAGCACTGCTCCTTCAGCCGTGCTCGCCGGTCCCTCGTAACTAGCCTCCTCGGAGGAGCTTCACTCCTCCACCTTTGGCTCGATGTAGTGAATGGGATGCCTCCTAGCCAATCTGGTTCAAACTCGCCGCTGCCCCGAGAAGCGCACACATGATGGTTGGAGCCTCCCGCCTTTGCCCAACAAATTTCCAAGGATGGCTCTCATCATCTTGCCCTCTCGGGTCCCTCGAAGAATATATGAAGGAGACCAACCCGACTCTAGATGGGACATGCCAAACAATGGCAAAGACTTGCCTAACTTTGGTTGGCCTGATTAGGATCTGCGCCATGCTAGTCAACAATTTGCAGCGGCAGCCTAATCTTTTGCCTTCTTGCTTTCTTTGATGCTTTGTAATCGTCTTTGTTCCTAGGATGTTTTGTGGCCTAGTTTGGTTCGTGGCTTTGGGGCGTGTTTCCATACCGCTTGTTTTCTTGTGAATTATTCATAAATACCAAGCTTCAAATAATTATTGCACTAAAGCTTGCAGATTTTGGGGTCCCCTACTATAGGTCACTTGAATGCAAAAGGGATTTCAACCTGCATTGCATGTATAAACATTCCACTTTACCCAACCCAAAGGGATTACAAATTTTTTATGATCTTACTTGAAGATATCAATCCAAGTCGGAAAACTACAACATTAATACGAAGCCCCATAGTTGAGTACATATTTATCTAGCAAGATCATCAAAGTATTTTTTTCTTGTTGGGCACTTCGTAATTTGGAAAAACTTTCATTGCATGTAAATACTAATTCAGAAACCTAATCATGTCCATTCACACAAGCAAGACTCGTGATGATTATAAGAGAGATCCATTACGTGTTCATTTATTTTGTCGATTCAGTTTATTACTTGTGCAGCTTGCTCTTTGCTTCTCTCATTGCATTCTTGCATTGCACCTCCATCTCGATGCTTCGGTACTCAAATCCATGATCCCATCCAGTTCATTCTAATTGAATTGTGGTCAAGCTCCATGACAAGTGGGCATGAGATTAGTAGATTCTATATGGCCTGCAAAGCGGGGTACACATTTATTGAATTTAGTCTCTCATGGCATAATCACACATGATCTTTATCACTTGCTTCAATCATCTTGCCATTCCCACAAAATATCTCGATCAAAATTCTTCCACCCCAAGTGGCCTCTCGATTGAAGAAGTGAGTTGTGAGGTAGTAAAGGATTTCATCTCTCCTAAAAGCGGGTTGAAGTGAGCTAATTGAGCTTTCAAGGCACTCAAGATCACCACATGCAAAGAATCAAGGAATCACCTCATTCCATTCCAATCAGTGGTCGCTTCTTAAGAATCTCATTTGGATGCAATGTGGGAGATTGCTTTGGTGGATGAATGTTGAGCATCAAGAGGTTTGAGCAGCATAGTCATGTGATGTGGTCATTGCCATCTCCTCACATCATTCCAGCCGGCAATCACTTCTCAAGAATTCCATTCAAGGGCAATCTCTTTCACCCACATATGGAGGCCTATTGCAGTAAGTGAGGGACAAACATCAAGAGGTTCAAGCATTATGAAGTTGATTTGTGACCACAAGGGCCAATTGTGAAAGCCTAAGGAGAAAGAAAGTGATCCTCACTCTCATTGTGAGATCAAGAAGGAGCTATCATGAGTGATGCTCACAATCATCCTAGAGTCACACCTGGGAGGTCTCACAACAAAGTGTTCGTAAACATTTATTCAAAATTCTCAAGTGTTTGTGCATCTTGTAAGAGGAGCAGATTGTGATCACCATGCCTCAAATCAACAAGTTCTTCATTAGCAACAGATCAATCAACCCCTTCCCTTCTCTCTTCTCTCTCTCTCCATATTCTAATTTTCAATTGAGAATGTACTTTTTGTATTTCATCCTATTCACTTAAGTGACCATTAACTAAACATTATAAGAGTCCTTTTTCCAATGATAATAAAAATACTCACTTCCTAGGAATATGAATGGTCACAAGTGATGAGGATAGGTGAAGAGTCATGTGGGGGTAGATGAAAGGATAAATTGAAATGCTATAAATTGGAATGGTTTCTCCATTCTAAGGGGTTGACAATTGTTGATTGAATGTATGTTGTTGAGAGTTCCACTTCTACATCAAGCAATAAAAGTTGCAATTCTTCTATTTCTTGTTTCATGTTCCTCTACTCTCTCTTTCCAACTTTGCATATATGATAATCTTGTAAAACCAAGAAAGGTGTTTGCGCCTTTGATGAATGAATCAATGGAAGTCTATGTTTATGGTTTGTTTTGTCTTATCATGGTTTGCATTGTTGTGTTCTTCTAATTGAATGTGGACTTACTTTGGTTATTGTGTGTGAAATTTTCTAGTGTCTACTCACAACAACAACCCTCTCCCTCCTGATTTGCCCAACTCCCCTTTACCTCTCTTGTACTTAATACAAGCACTTTGTCGCAGGTTCAATGGAGTGTTCTTGTGTGATCCCCGACCTATTGGCCACCCCACAACATTTGATAGATAAAGTAGTTTACATTCAATAATGGGAGTCTTCCTTACACAAGGAGGGGCTTAGCCACGTATTGTTGGTGAAGACTCAATAATTCACAACACGACAAATTATTTTGCCAACACCACCAAAGCAATTCATCAATTCTTTACCATAATTAGGTTTCTACAACAACATACATGTGTGTATATGTATGTATGATAAAGCATATACACACATACACACATTACATATATATCACTTTGCTCAGCCTCCTTGCCCAACTCCCATCCCGCCTCCTAGCTCGCCTCTGCAGTTGGAAAGCCCACTCTATAATTTTAAAATACACTATTTTCCTTGGAAACCCCATTCTTCAACCAATCACATCAAGATGGTAAATCGCACTCGATACTTGGTAAAAACATTGACAATGACTCAACATTTGCAACCAAGATACAATATTCCTGAAACCCCACTCTATACTTGGCAAAATAAACACATGCTATTCCTTGGAAATCCTACTCTATACTTGGTAGAAAAAAACACGACATTTTGTATATATATATATATATATGTTGAAACTAAATTATGGTAAGGAACTGATTAATTCCTTTGGTGCTAGTGTACTTCTGTGTTTATTTCTTTTTGGTGTTGGTGTATGTGTATATTTTTTCCTTTTGATATATATATATATATATATCTGTGTGTGTGCGCGCGCGCGCGCGTGTGTGTTTGTATATATTTATGTAATTGTAGCTAACACCAAAACAATTAACTAGCCCCGTACATACATAGCACATGCATATATGTACATATGTTGATACAGACACCTAATTTTGGTATGGGACTAATTAATTGCTTTGGTGTTAACGCATTTATGTGTTTTTTTAAGGGCATTCAATATAGATATTCCTTAGAGTGATAAGATTCCGGTTGAAAAGATATGATATGAATCATATAGCTTCAAAAGTATCGTATCTGCTGTTTGTTTCTCCATGTATTTAACAGCAAAATAAAAATTGAGTGGGAAAAATAGACCCATGTCAAACAAACCCACCAACCGGGTTAAGCGCTCTTCAAAACCCAAAGCAGACATGGAGAGTGACACATCCTAAACGGCCTTTCAGACCTGTCATTTTCCTTGCATAATAATACAAGCACTTTATTTGAGATCCAAAGGCGTTAACCACGCTGAAACCCAAGTTAACGTTGTAAATTTAGCAGTAATTGGATTCTTATTTATGAGTTTGGAGTTGAAACAAGTACATATTATAAACCTGACCTGAAATGCATGTCATCTGTTTTGATAGAAAGGAGCAAGTGTAGGAAATGTGAATTCAAAATGTATCAACCTGCTTCCAACACCGAGCTACATGTATATATGCATACATAACATACATATTTATCTATACTACAAACATAACATACATATATATATATCTTTGTGTGTGTGTGTGTGTGTATAATTATTGCGTTGGCCTCAATTCTTTGTGATGAGCTTGATGTCCAAAGCGGGTTAATATATTTCAAATTCATGTCTCATATGCTTGCTCCTTAGCGAAATCGATGACGGGTATCTCGGCTTGAGTTTGGCATCATCCCGGTGGGAATGTTTGCATGTAAGGTGCTTGAATATCTGCTTAGTGAGATATTTTAGCAAGGAGATCGGTGGGTTTTAAAATGAATACATAATTTTCACCACTCCCTTATGTGACGCGCGTAATATGTCATTTTATGTAGAGCTACTATCAGAGGAGGTTGTTCATTGAATAACGGTTCCCACCGCCACCGTCTTGGTGTTGGAAGAATGTTAATATGTTTCAAATTGTGCTTCCTTAGTTTGCCTCTTCCTAAGCTTGTCCTCTATGCGGAATCGATGATAGGCATCTCAGATTGGGTTTGGCATTTCAGTGGGAATGCTTGCTACTTATTACGTATTCTTGACGTTTTGGGTGTATTGCGTGTTTGTAAGTGCAACAAATTGTTTGCAGAGGGATTTAATACGAAGCTAGTTGAAAATCTTGACCATTGGTGTCATTCGAGCAATATTGTTTCACACTCTCCACCTTAAGGATTGATATGTACATGTACATCCATCATATGTGTATACATATGTATGTTTGCATATGTATATATACTCATCTACATATATATATGTATATATGTAAAGTATGTATGCATATATACATATCTTGTAATGTCCCTTTTAGGGATGAAACTGAAAAAACAAGGAAATAACAAAAATCCCAATTGAGAGTAATCTGATTTTTACAACAGCCAACCAAAGAATATTATAAACCCTAGCAACGAACTGTATTTGCACTTTTAGGGCATCAAACACCCTCCAAACAAGCTGAAAATGGATGTATAAATTCTCCAAAATATTATACTCAACCAATGGAATAAACACCAAGCAAAAGTACTCCAAAATATATGCAAATTATGAAGTTCTATACAGCTGTAATTAAATTAATGACAACAGAATTACAGCTCACAATAATGGCTGGAAATGGAGGTTACAAGCCCCCAAAAATCTCATGAAAGTGTGAAATCAGCCTCTAAAATTATGAGGAATATGGATATCAACTCCAAATGAAGAAATGTGCCCTAGATGGCACCCAACTTCTGCCACCAAGTTGCTACCCTAGGAGAGGGTCTAAGAATGGCGTTCAAACCCTAGCAGCTCTTCTCCAATCAAACCCTAGCTGAAAATATGCAGCATAAACCTTCTTGAAGTCCTTGGAAAATACAAATTTAAGAGTCTTCATTCTTCAATCAAACAAGGAAAGGTTTCGTCATCCTTGTTAGCCACACACAAGGATTTTCGCTCTTAAGTGGAAGCGATTGAGCAATCAACCCAAAAACCATGCAAATTATAATTTTTGATAAGAGGTAATGCCCAAATGAGTCAAGAGAACCCTGTTTTATGCCCCTTTGTGGCGCCAAAACCAATTAGGAAGCCTCCAACTAAGACCGACCTCCTAAGGATGCTTTTCTTGTATTTTCTCTTTTGCCTTTCACCTTCTTAATCTAGCCGACCTGACTCATGTAAAAACTATGAAAGAAGAATGCAAATGCTCATGAAAATAACTGAAAAATATGACAATCACTTCCCTTGTTCATTTTCTTCTTGCCCGTGGAAAGTGGAATGGGTTCAAAGTCTCAAAACGAACTAGCTTGGAAAAGGGGACATTAAACATTTACATATATATGTTATACGCACGCGCGCACACACACACACACATATATATGTATGTATGTACATACATACATAGCATATAAGTGTATACATAAAACGTATGTGTGTACATCCATATATAGGCACATATGTTGTAGAAACTTAATTTTAATATAAGACTAGTTAATTGCTTTGGTGTCAAGGTACTTTTGTGTTTAGTTCTTTTTCGTGTTTAGCTGCAATTATTGTATTCTTTGAGAAGAATACATATGTCTACATGCATAACATACACTCATATATGGACATATGTTGGTGTAGACACCTAATTTTTGTACGAGACTAAATAATTGCTTTGGTGGTAGTGTATTTATGTGTTTATTATGTTTTGGTGTTAGCTGCAATCTCATGCATGTGCACACACACAATCACATGCACAAAATAAACACATAAACTAGCAAAATCATCCGACGAACAACCTCTACCCATAGTAGTTACAAGTAAAAAGGGCTCTCACACGACGGATAAGGAATCGAACGAGAAAAACATTCATTCTTTTTAACTCGAAGGCGAGCTCTGCGACGAGCTCGCTATGTCCAATGTTCCCGATTTTGGAATGCAAGAGCTGAGCCATGGCGCGCTTTAATCGGCAAACCCCCAAACAAACCGATATTTTCACGTTTCCAACGTCTCACCTCGCAAGACTTTGCACAACGTTATATTCAAAACGTTGAATTTTAATGTAGCTCGCTGCGGAGATTGCTCGCCGCAAAGATAGCCATACGGCTCACCGACCGACTCGCCAACATAGCGTCAACGAAAAATATGCAATGACCAACCTCTACCCATAGTAGTTATAAGTAAAAAGACTCTCACACGATGGATAAGGACCGAAAGGAAGAAACATTCATTTTTTGATACACCAAAACCAATGTAATCGACTAGTCCTCATGTACAAAATGAGTTGTGTACAACATATGGATGTAGATTCTCAAGGAATACAATATTTTCAGCCAACACCAAAAATAAATAAACACAAGTACACTAACACCAAAGCAATTCCAAAATGAGTTGTGTACAACATATGGATGTAGATTCTCAAGGAATACAATATTTTCAGCCAACACCAAAAATAAATAAACACAAGTACATTAACACCAAAGCAATTCATCAATTCTTTACCATAATTAGGTTTCTACAACAACAACATATCTGCCCTGTTTTATACCCCTTTGTGGCGCCAAAACTAATTAGGAAGCTTCCAACTAAGACGGAGCTCATAAGGATGCTTTTCTTTTATTTTCACTTTGGCCTTTCACCTTCTTAACCCAGCCGACCTGACTCATGTAAAAACTATGAAAGAAGAATGCAAATGCTCATGAAAATAACTGAAAAATATGACAATCACTTCCCTTGTTCATTTTCTTCTTGCCCACGGAAAGTGGAATGGGCTCAAAGTCTCCAAAACGAACTAGCTTGGAAAAGGGGACATTAAACATCTACATATATGTGTTATGCACATACACACACACAGATATATATATATATATATATCTGTGTGTGTATGTGCATAACACACACACACACACACACACACACACACACACATATATATATGGAAAAGGGGACATTAAACATCTACATATATGTGTTATGCACATACACACACACAGATATATATATATATATATATATCAGTATGTATGTATGTACATGTACATACATACATAGCATATATATATGGAAAAGGGGACATTAAACATCTACATATATGTGTTATGCACATACACACACACAGATATATATATATATCAGTATGTATGTATGTACATGTACATACATACATACATATATATATATATATATATATATATATATATATATATATATAACATATGTGTGTACATCCATATATAGGCACATATGTTGTAGAATCTTAATTTTAATATAAGACTAGTTAATTTCTTTGGTGTCAAGGTACTTTTGTGTTTAGTTCTTTATCGTGTTTACCTGCAATTATTGTATTCTTTGAGAAGACTACACATGTCTACATGCATAGCATACACTCATATATGGACATATGTTGGTGTAGACACCTAATTTTTGTATGAGACTAAATAATTACTTTCGTGTTAGTATATTTATGTGTTTATTATGTTTTGGTGTTAGCTGCAATCTCATGCATGTGTGCACACACACAATCACATGCACACGTTCACACATATAGAATAAACACATAAATACACCAAAACCAATGTAATAGACTAGTCCTGTGCCAAAATGAGTTGTGTACAACATATGTATGTACATTCTTAAGGAATACAATATTTTCAGGCAACACTAAAAATAAATAAACACATAAGTACACTGACACGAAAGCAATTCATCAATTCTTTACCATAATTACAGCAACATACGTGTGTGTGTATGATATCACACACGTATGTATGTATGTGTGTGTGTGTCTATATATATATATATAGCTGCTTAGTAAAAAGACTTGTCACACGACGGATAAGGAATCGAACGAAAAAACATTCATTTTTTTAAGCTCGACGGCGAGCTCTGCGACGAGCTCGCAATGTTCCCGATTTTGGAATGCAAGAGCTGAGCCATGGCGCGCTCAGCAAAGCCCCAACCGAACCGATATTTTCACGTTTCCAACCTCTCACCTCGCAAGATTTTGCACAACGTTATATTGAAAACGTTGAATTTTAATGTAGCTCGTTGCAGGAGATTGCTCGCCGCACAACTCACCATCCGGCTCACTGACCGTCTCGCCAACATAGGGTACAATGAAAAACATGTAATGACCAACCTCTACCCATAGTAGTTATAAGTAAAAAGGGCTCTCACACGACGGATAAGGAATCGAACGAAAAAAACATTCATTTTTGATACACCAAAACCAATGTAATTGACTAGTCTTGTGCCAAAATGAGTTGTGTACAACATATGTAGGTAGATTCTCAAGGAATACAAAATTTTTAGCTAACACCAAAAATAAATAAACACAAATACACTAACACCAAAGCAATTCATCAATTCTTTACCATTATTAGGTTTCTACAACAATATACATGTGTGTGTGTGTGTATGGTATCACACACACACACACAGATATATTGCTGCTCAGTCCCGCCCAGCTCCCAACCTGACTGCCCTGTTAAATACCCCTTTGTGGCGCCAAAACCAATTAGGAAGCCTCCAACTAATACCGACCCCATAAGGATGCTTTTCTTGTATTTTCTCTTTGGCCTTTTACCTTCATAATCTAGCCGACCTGACTCATGTAAAAACTATGAAAGAAGAATGCAAATGCTCATGAAAATAACTGAAAAATATGACAATCACTTCCCTTGTTCATTTTCTTCTTGCCAAAGGAAAGTGGAATGGGTTCAAAGTCTCCAAAACGAACTAAGCGGAAAAGGTGACATTAAACATCTACATATATGTGTTATGCACACACACACACACACAGATATATCAGTATGTATGTATGCACATACATACATTGCATTTATGTGTATATATATAACATATGTGTGTACATCCATATATAGGCACATATGTTGTAGAATCTTAATTTTAATATAAGACTAGTTAATTGCTTTGGTGTCAAGGTACTTTTGTGTTTAGTTCTTTTTGGGTAGCGGCACGGGTAAGTGCGGTGCGGGTACGGGTACGGGATCTGGTACTGCAAATTTTTGGGGGCCTGTGTACGGCAGTACAATATACATATAAAATATTAAAAATATAGCCAAATAATGTATTAATAATTCAATGCATTTTGTCATGATATTCATTGATTGAACTATGTCCAAACTCCAAATGTTACAATGTCCAATTATTAACATAAATAATAACAAATCACATAACTGGACTGGAATTCTGGCTATTACCAGCTCCCTTCAAATCTGGCAGTTCAGATTCCTTTGGGGTTTCTCTTATTATTCCTGCATTAGTCTTACTTGCTAGTGGAGATGCTGCCACTGTGTTTTTTGATCCTACATTACCCAAACACATCTCAACTGTTGCAGATTCAGCCATTGTTTTAGGTACTTCTGTGAAGTTTTACCACAGTTGAATCATTTACGTAATCGCATCTATTGACCTTTATTGACCCCAAAAATAGTTCTTTTTTTTTTTTACAAAAAAGTTAAAAAAAAAAAAAAAATAAAATAAAAATTAAAAAATTGTTGTTTTTACTGGTGGGTATGGCCAGCAGTACCGGGGCACGTGTGGGTACTTCTCAGGACGTACCCAGACGTACTCCAAGGCGTACTGTACCCATACCACGCACCGGGTGCGTGCACTGCACTGCACTACCCATGCCTTGCAGGGCACGTACCAGCTACCTAGGTTCTTTTTCGTGTTTAGCTGCAATTATTGTATTCTTTGAGAAGACCACATGTCTACATGCCTAGCATACACTCATATATGGACATATGTTGGTGTAGACACCTAATTTTTGTACGAGACTAAGTAATTGCTTTCTTGTTAGTGTATTTATGTGTTTATTATGTTTTGGTGTTAGCTGCAATCTCATGCATGTGTGCACACACACAATCACATGCACACGTTCACACATATAGAATAAACACATAAATACACCAAAACCAATGTAATTGACTAGTCCTATGCCAAAATGAGTTGTATACAACATATGTATGTAGATTCTCAAGGAATACAATATTTTCAGCCAACACCAAATATAAATAAACACATAAGTACACTATATATATATATATATATATATGCTCATTTCCGCTCAGCTCCAAACCCGACTGCCCAGCTCACCCACCCAGGTGTAAAACCCACTCCATACTTCAAAAAAACAATATTTTCATTGGAAAGCTCACTCTTCGAGCAATCACGTCGAGATGGTAAATCCCACTCGATACTTGGTAAAAACATTGAAAGCGACTCGACATACATCTACACAAGACACACTTAGCATGTGTTTGTACACACACACACACACACACACACACACAGATATATATATATATATATATATATATATATATATATATATGCATATACATACACAATGTAAGGAGCCAACCCATACCACTTTCAATAAAACACAACTAAATAAATGCTAGATGCTCTTCATATTTCCTTTTATGCTTTGTAATTGCTTTTGGCATGGGGATGCTTTTCTATCTCTCAAATCGATAATAATTCACTCCTGGTATTGTTGTCTGTCCTAAATGTACTAATGAATCCATGTATTTATAGACTTATTGAATTCAAATTTCAAAATCTATTGGTGCACATGCTAACACACAATGGACAACCAACACTGATGAAGAAGGCCAAAGGCTCAAAAACCTTGAAGGACCCGAATAATGGTCAGAGGGGCCCACACAGAAAAGAGGACAATAACTGTAACAATATGTTTTTGGGAGAACCAGAATCGTATTGCTATGGTTTTGAGCAAAAACCTAGAAAATTAGGAAAACAAAGGGAAGAGGGAGAAAACGAGGATGAAAGAGAGAGGAACAAAGTGGAACATGTTAGCAGGTGACTAGGAACAAGGATCATGTACCAATAAGAGCATAATCTAGGTCAATACTTGATAAATACACAACTATACTAAAACAATGTAAATTATAACAAATAATTAGTCCCACACCAAAAATTAGATGGCTACAATATTGTGTGAGAGAGAGAGAGCGCTACACATAATGAACTGAATAAATATAATGTTAGCAGGCGACTAGGAACAAGAAACATGCACCAATAAGAGCATAATCTGGGTCAACACTCAATAAATACACAACCGTATTTAGAACAATGTAAGTTTATAACAAATAACTAGTCCCGTACCAAAATTAGATGCCTACAATATTGTCTGTGAGAGAGAAAGAGAGAGTGGGCTACACATAATGAACTGAAAATATATATGTAGCTCTCCTCTCATATATAAATATATAAATTTGCATACTTTCTTGTATTCACTTGAGAATAATGACCAATTGAGTTGATGAAGTGTGGTACACACACATGTATAAAACCTTAAAAAGAGTCCATGACTCGAGTCAAATGACATCTTTGGACTTTGCTTTATTAGAATCGTCATGATTCTTTTTTCCTTTGTTAATGATTTTTTTTGGTTTTTTGCCTAATGAAATAATATGTAATGCAATTACAAAAATATTGTTCAGAGGTGGCAGGATGTACATCTCTTGGGAATGTTTTTTATTCCGTGCCTATGCCCAAAATAATGGAAGTAATTGGTTTTTTTATTAACACCTGAGGTGGGGGCCTGATCTACAGGGATTTAACATTACATATACAATACGTGCCATGTTACACTAGCCTCATTCAACTTCAGAGTTGCATATATTTACTTCTTGATGTTCCCTTCTTTAAAGATAAACTGTCCTAACTTTTGCAGGGCAATAGTGAATGGATTAAAGTAATAAAATTTTTACATGACAGCCGAGGTTAACTGTTAATTTTAATCCATAAAAGCATGTACACTTTTGTTTGAAATAAACGGCTGTCTCCGACTTTAGGGAAATGAGCCAGTTATCGTGAATCATAATGTCAGAGGTTGTTAGAGCCACTTAACAATCATAATTTAAAAAAAAAATACTCTTTAATAGATCATGATTTTTTAATATGCAGATTTTCTTTCACAAATTTAAATTATGTGGAGAATATATTTTTAAGGGATTTAAAATAAGTACTTTTGAATACAAAGGAATTTAAGGCAACCCATTACTTGAGAATAAAATCACCTTTTATGGGTTGTCTATGTGTCACCATTTCATTGGTTAATTTATTGATGTGACTTGATGTGACTTACTTTATTGGCTAATTTTTATTTCATTTTTAACTTTAATTCAAACAACTAATGGTACTTTATTTCACATATCTACTCACAGTCATTGGCCCATGCATAGTCATTGGCTCCTTTCTCCTAGTGATGTACATACTATAATGTTCTGATTTTTACATGCACTGTATACTTTAGCATACAAGAGTTCAGTAAAGCATGGGGAATGTGAGGAAATGACAAAACTGATTTTGCCTTAGACTTCCTGTTGTTTTTATGACATATGGTGCAAGTGGTGCTGTATACATTGTACATGCTTCTACACTTGGCATACATGTCTCTCGCAACTGCATCATCTGACAAAAATACGCTGTCAATTATGGTAGCATTGCGGATGTTAAAAGTTTTTCTTCTTCTTCTTCATGTTTCGATGGATTTTTATATACCATTCGAAAATGCCCATTTTGGCACATCTTGGGAGGAACACAGTGTACACTGCACCAGCAGCACCATATGTTGTAAAAGCAATAAAAGTAAGTTTACAGGAAATGCCCATACTTGAAACGAGTTAGTTCGTAATATCACCCTATGTGATGTTTGGTGAGGTTGATCCACTGATGATGGGCGGGTATCAATGCCCACATTAAAATGTATAAAATCATCAAACTGTCCAGGTCAGGTGTCAAAACTTGAACCTTTGGTCCTGGTTTTATTAAAATGGCCTTAATTTTTCTTTCCTTTTGTTAATGCCACATTTCGGTCCTCCTTCCAAAGAACTCATATGATCAAACCATGAATGGACTGATTGCTTACATATGAAAGGATTGACATTTCACATAAATATTTTATAACATGATTTTTTCTATTAACATGCAATGGGAGACCCCATAAGATCTATGTGACTGGAATTTTACACGCTCGAACTTGAGCTATAATGTTTCCAGAGTAGATTAATTGCATTCAACTTCAGAGCTATTTAAAATAGTATTTCTAAATTCTTGAACTGCTTTGTGCTTAATTGAGTGTTGAGATCTTGCTCATATCTAGGTCAATTAAGCATTCTGGATTTTTGTCTGTGACTTCTGTCATTGATTACATAGCATAGCATACATGGACGTTATTCATGTTCCAACTCCATGTCATTTATTTTTCGATATTCCCTAAGCAACTCTCTAATAGGTGATGTGGGCTTATTTTGACCTGACAAGTTCACACACTTATGCAAGTAAAAGGGCTCTTTGACATGTGGTGCATCTCATACACAATGTATAAAAGCTAAAAAGGTTTTTGTAAGAAAAGGCTGCCCTCCAAATGTTGTTACAGTTCTTTGATTGATCCTTGAATCTAAATGTGAGATGAAGAGGGTGAGTGAAGCATGCACACATATTTCTTGAGATGGGTCTTTTGACTGAGGTGATATGATATTATGGTTTGTGCTGTACTGTAGTATGGAAGAGTTAAATCAGGTATGGGGAAGGTTAGAAGGAATGTCAAAAGTCCTTTGAAACTAGGTTGGTCTCTGAATTGTACAACTCTTCAGTTATTTGGTGTGGCTTTTTGAGGATGTGAGTGGCTGTTAGATGTTTGTGAAATAGAAATACCAAGAGACTTCGTAAACAAAGATACCTTGATTATTTCCAGGTGAACATAGTATATATACTTTGTGAGTGTTGAGACATTTTTGGATTAGTTTAATCAACTTTTAAGTATTTTATCATTGGTATTTAACTTTGTACAAACTATTCTCTTCCAAATTTAATATCTTTTTGGGGTTTAATATGTCAATGGTTTAATGCAATTTGATGTCAATTTTGATTCTATTTGTCTATAGAAGTTCTTTAGGGTTGTAGAGATGGCTTTGAGATCCACTGAGTTATAACTGAGGGCATTTTGTATCCATATTGATTGATGCATCACACTCTATCTGTTCAAATCTCCATGCAAAATAAATGCATATGGCTGTGTGCATTGAATGCATTCCTTTGGCTGCTGACTTTGTTTTATCTATATGAAAATTGTATGCTTCCTTTGAATTGTGCATTTTGAAGGAAGATTTTGTTTGGACACTTTCAAGGCGAGCCTAACACCTTTACCATATTTTGCAGGTACTTTTGTCAAGTAAATTGGATAGGTTGTAATATTGAATGGATTACATCCTAGTTTGTCAGAGAGAACTAATTCTCCTGATTTGGAGATGCGTACTGTGTACACTAGCAGATTTTATCAGAGATATTTGTGGGGAAGGCAGACAGATTGAAGAAAGTTATCAAAGATCATCTGAAAATTAAAGAAATTTACATTGTGCCTTGGGAGGTGCATGCAAGCAAAATGGTTCACACTTTGCAAGAGGTCTGGTCTACTAAACCCAAATGTACTTGGACACATTGCACTCGAAAGGCACTGGATGGGATAATGGATCCAAAGCACCAAAAGCCCTAGATGTAGACGCATTGAGAGAACACAAAGGGGAGAAGCCAGTGGCAAACCGCACAGACAACAAATGGAATCAACAGAATAAATGAACACAAAATGGATGTCTCCTGCAATCATCACAGGCCTTGCTGTGCAAAAGGGATATGGTGAGTAGAATTGCTTTGTTGATCTTGCTAGATAAATCAACATGGGGCTTCATATTTATGCTGTAATTTTCTGTCTTGGATTGATAACTGTCCATTTCACTTTTGGTCTTGGTTTTATTAGAATGGCCATAATTTTTCTTTCTTTCAGTTAATGACACAGTTAATTCCTTTTACTAGATTGTTCACAGATGGATGGATGAACATATCTCAGACTATTTTAATAACATGTCGAACTATAAAATGAAGTGAATTTTTCTATTTACGTGCCAGGGAATATCTGTGGGACTGAAATATTACATTTGCAATCTCGAGCTTTAATCTCTCAAGATTAGATCAACTGCATTCAATTTCAGAGCAATCTAAAATAGTGTTTAAAAATTCTTGAACTTCTTAATTGAGTGTTCAAATCTTACTTGCTCATATCTAGGATAATTATATAATGTGTTTTTATCCTTTACTTATTTCATTGATAACATAGCATAGCATACATGGAAATTATTGATGTTCAATTTCATCTATTTTACACTCTTCCCTGTGCCAGTTTTGAAAATAGATGATGTGCGCTTGTTTTGAGTTAACAAGTTAGACACTTTTGCAAAGAAAATGGCTCTTTGATATGCATTGTATGTCATACACAAGGTGTAAAAGCTGAGGAGGAGTTTTAAGACACTATGGTATGGCTGCTTCCTGATTGGTGTTACAATTCTTTGATTGTCTGTTGATTTGAGATAAGACTGAGTGAATTAGTGCACTTCTGTTATGAGATGGGTTTTTCACCTGAAGTGACGCGATATTTTGATTTGTGCATATTGCAAGTAAAGAAGTGTTTAACTGGGTATAGGGAATTTTAGAAGAAATGACGAGGGGTTCGAATCAATGGTACCCTCTGAATTGTGCAACTTTTCAGATATTTGGTGTGGTTTTTTGAAGTAGGGAGTGGTTGTTTGATGCTTGATTGAAGGGGAATACTAGGAGGCTCTGTAAACAAAGATAATCTGATTATTTCTAGGTGAGCATAATTTTAATACCTTTGTGGGTGTTGAGACATTGTTTGGATTGATTTATTTTTCCTGGAAGAGTTTAATTTTAAATGTGAATGCTATGACTGGTATTTTATTTGTGCAAGTTGTTTTCTCTTCCAAGTTTAATATCGTTTTCTGTGTTCAGTATATCAATGAATTACATGATCTTTTCATATTGTTTCTAATTGTTGATAGTGGTTATTTAGGATTTAAGAAATGCCATTGAGATCCACGATCATATTGATTGATGCATTGATAATGTCTGTTTAAATCTCTATGCAAAATAAATGTGCATCGCTGTGCGTGCATTGAATGCATTCCTTTGGCTCTAGGGTTTGTTTTATTTATGGAAAATTGAATTCTTTTTTGAATTGTGCATCTTGAAGGCAGCTTTTGTTTGGACATTCTCATTTGGAGCCTAACACCTTCACCATACATTGCAGATACCGAAATTGCTAAAAAAATTGCACTATTGCATAAAATGTACTACGTCCAAGCTTGTTAGAGAGGAGTTATTGCTTTAGTGTTGAGAAATGTTTGTTTTGAGTGCTTCAGTGCAATTTTGATCAGAGATATTTTATGGGAATGGCAGGATGATTGAAGCAAGTGATAAAGATCATGTGTGATTATGCCACGAGAGGCTAAATTAAATAAATGTGTACCCGCTTTGGGGGCCGTATAGAATCTACTAATCTCATACCCACTTGTCATGGAGCTTGGCCACATTTCAATTAGAGTGAATTGGATGGGATCATGGATTTGAGTACCAGAAGCATCCGATGGAGGTGGAATGCAAGAATGCAATGACAGAAGCCAAGAGCAGGCTGCACACCTAATAAACTGAATCGACAGAATAAATGAACACGTAATAGATCTCTCTTATAATCACCACGAAGCTTGCTTGTGTGAATTGACATGAATAGGTTTGTGAACTAGTATTTACATGCAATGAAGGTTTCTCCAAATTACGAAGTGCCCAACAAGCAAAAGTACTTTGCTGATCTTGCTAGATAAATATGTACTCAACTATGGGGCTTCGTATTGATGCTGTTGTTTTCCGACTTGGATTGATATCTTCATGATAGATCATAAAATTTTCTATGCAGTCCCTTGGGTTGGGTAAAGTGGAAAGTTTTTATGTGCAATGCAGGTTCAAATCCCCTTTGCATTCAAGTGACTTATAGTAGGGGACCCCAAAAATCTGCAAGCTGTAGTGCAGTAATTATTTGAAGCTTGTTATTTATGGATTGTGGAATTTGGAAGATTGAAATCTCTAACTTTGTGTTCTTTGTGCGAGTTGTAGATATGTATCCAAAGGTGGAGCCTTGGGTAAAGTTGAAAATTTGTACATGTGCAATCCAGGTTCAAATATCCTTTGTAGTCAAAGTGGACCTACAATATGGGACACCAAAATCTGTGAGGTGAAGTGCTGTAGTTACTTGAAGCTTGTCATTTATGGATTGTTGAATTTAGATGTTTGATGTCTCTTAACTTTGTGTTCGTCTCATGTGCCATGTTTATTTCCTCTCAAATTAGAGCTCTGGTCAGAGCACTGATAATCAATGCCACCACGAATATCAGATCAAAAACATGCAATGAAACAAAATGAATCCACTTGAGTTATAATTTGGCCAAATAGGCCAATGAATCCACTTGAGTTATAATTTGGCCAAATAAGCCAATATAGGATGCACTTGCAGTTACAATTGCTTCTCATTTGTGAATTTAATTAGTTGTCTTAATTGTAAATTTTGATTTTTTTACCATTTGTTTCTCTCAAAATCAATGAATACAAAGGACTGAGCCTGGGCATGATGACAGTGATTACACTTTAAATCACAGGCATGATGGTAATGATTGTAACTCCAGGATCGAAATGTTGGAAGATCATACACATGTTGGTAGTTAGAGCACGAGTAAGACCATAATGGAAAGCTAAAAATTTGCCGCAGAGGATGAGGAAAATGAGTTTCTTTTGCCTCTGGTAGCAGTAGTTGTGGATGTGCAGGCTAAAGTCATAATAATAATACCATTAGAAGGTCATGAAGTTAACGAGATTCACCCTGTGCACAACTAAGAGAGCCACAACTTTGAACACTTTAACCTACGCACTACCCTTAGACTATTTTGACTAAAATGGTATTATATACTAAATGCATTTATGGCCCAAAGCGTAAGGCACTCTCCTTTAGATTTTGTTCAAGGTTTAAATATAGTTCTCCTTTAAATGAAACACTAATCTCATTAAATCCCAATTCATTCATTTCACAATAAAGAGTTGAGCTTGGCTTCTATTTTCTTATTACAACTTTAACCCCAAATGATCGACATTGGGATCATTCAATACTTTGCACGGTTAATAGACTTGTTGATTGCTCTCCTATAGTTCAAAGCACTTTAGCTATGTATAATGACAGTCCTAAGCAATTTCCTTGCTCACATTTTTCGAGTTGAAAAGAACAGATGCCTTATTTATATCAGATGCTTGTTGAGTTTAAATTTTGGTTTTGGAGTCTTTAGGTAACTGGATTATTTTCTTTTTCTCCATGTTTTGGAAAAAATGGCTTCAATCAAGTAGATGATGTTTTGAAGTGTCACATTGAGCTAGAATAAGTAATAATAAAACAAAGTTGGCAAGATAAAACATTGCTTTTTGAAATGTAGTATTGATGGAGTTTGACTTGCCATATAAATTCTTATTGTAATCTAAGTGCAATTTATTTTGCGAAGCATTTAAATTCCCACAACAAATAACAATTGGTTCTAACTAACTTGATAGGTATGTATAGACTAGAGATAGGCGCTTGTATTTATAGGGCATATTCACTTGAACTTACATGGTTATTTGTTATAAGGAATTTCATGTAGGGCCAAACCAATAGGTTTACAAATATGGATGCTCACCTTTAGATGTTGATTCTAGTTAAATAAATACGAAACAAAAACATATATATTTAGAGAGGGGGCAATGAATGCTAAATTGGAACAAGAAATGCCACCTAAGCCCTAATGGATCCCAAGTATGGCATTTATCATGCACTTTATCTAGTTCTTAGGCTCAAACATTGAATTTTAGTTGTTCACAACATCTTCCCATGCTAAAATGACAAATCAACTAAAGTGGCTCTAATATGTTTGCACCTACATACCTCGTTTAACTTTTGACCTCATTATTATGAGTACTTTTAACTATTATTCAATAAACTAAAACGATAAGGTAAATGTTAGGCCTATTTGGGGCATTTCCTTTTTAGATTTTAGTATGCAAATTAACAAGGTGTGGGTTTATTGTAAAAACATACTAAAAAATAGTAAAAAGAAAGCAATTAACAACTAAGGCTATTCACATAGCCAATATGGATTATGAAGCATTGTGACGAGGTAAAGCACTATAGGTTCAAAACCAAATATTTGGGTGGAAATCAATTACACTATGTAAATTGAGAAGTCAAAGCTTTGATTGGAAATATAGTACTAGAGATAGATCCTTGGTTTGGAAGGGTGTAGCTTCAAGTAATAATATATTCACCTATGTTACAATAATAAATGAAAGTAAAACATACAATATAACAAGATAGAATGAATTAGGGAGACATTAAAAGAGGAGTTTGCATCATCTAAGGGAGAATGATATTTTACCTTTGAGACGGAATTCTTGTACCATAGTGTGAGCTTATCTTACACATTTTATAGTCGTTACTCACTTGGAAAAGGATATGCCTTGAGAATATCATTGATCTTGGTCACATGAAATAGAGAACATTAATTTCACATGTGTTATATGTTAAAGAAATAAATCTTCACAATGAATATAATTTTCCATACACTAGCACAATCGTACTAGAAGAACTCCATCTTTTGTTCTCATAACTACTCTTTAAATTAAACTGTTTTTATGGACTTTAAGTTTCGTTTCTTGTTTAAGTGGGATTTGGTGTTTACCATCATGTATTTATCAATATGAAAATGGAATCATACATTGATTACACCATTTGATAAATATGCACTAATAAATAATTAGGGCACTTTTTATGAATTATATGCATGGTCCTTTTAGAGTTGCACACACATCCCTACAATAATAAATACCCTAGATAGCAAATTGCACACAACACCAATTTCAAATTGAAATATGTCCTTGCTAGAGTTTCCACTAGAGTTACCTTCACATAATTATTTCCTAATTTTTGCTTTAGATTTGCATTATGTTTTATTATTTCCCAATTTTTTCCTAATTAATACCTCAAAGAACTACTAAATTAAGTGTTTTGGGCTACATGGTGGCATCAAAATGGATTTTTTTCTAATCTTCTCTCATTCCCCTCATAATGGTTATTGTTGGCATTTTTAGTATCTCCTTTCTTTTTCCATAAGTTTATGGATTCATTATTCCCTTCAATTGGAGAAACCTTAGGACTGCATCCTTCTCCAATGCTTTCTCCCCATTATTATTGTTGTCGTCATTTCTAACATTTCTATCTCCTTCCTAGACCAACACTTGATCTTCATTGTCCCAATCATCAATGACCAACTTGATATCTCATTCCTTCTCCAATGTTTTTCTTTAATGACATCCTTACTACCACCTTCATTTTGTATTACTTCTCCTACATTATTAGCATTTGCAACTTTTCTTGATAAAAAAATGCTTAGCCAAATAATTTTTATAATGCTCCAGATTTGTGTAGTTTTGAATTTTCTATATGGGTTGATTTTCTACATTTAATGTTCCGTGTGATTGCCTCCTTTTCATTCAATCACAAGTCGACCTCAAAATGTGGGTTTGATGTTTGTTTCACAATATCGCCGATTATTTGATCGTTGAGATGCATGAAAGAGAATATTAAACAAGGTTGTGATTCTAGGAATGATTGAAATGAAAACCCATACTTGGCTAGAAAAATAAATGCTAACAAGTTCACCTTAGGCTTATACCCACCAAATGGCACACATAATGGAATATTAAGGCTTACTAAATGTAGTTTCCTTTTTTAGATTTATATTTGTAAATTCAAAAGGTGTGGGTATATTGTAGAAGCATACCAAAAAGTAGTAAAAAGAAAGCGAGTAACAACTAAGGCTATTCACATAGCCAATTTGGATTATGAAGCATTGTGTTGAGGTAAAGCACTATAGGTTGAAAATAAAAAATTTGGGTGGAAATACATTATACTACATAAACTGAAACTTCAATACTTTGATTGGAAATATAGTACTAGAGGTAGATCTCGGGTTTGGAAGGGTGTAGCTTCAACTAATAATATGTTCACGACTCTATGCTACAATAATAATTGAAAGTAAAACATGTAATATAACAAGATAGAACAAATTAGAGAGATTAAAAGAGGTATTTACATCTTCTAAGAAGAATGATAATTTATCTTTAAGACATGTTTCTTGTACCATAGTGTGAGCTTAGGTTACACATTTTATAGTCGTGCTTACTCACTTGGAAAAGACCGTGTCGTGAGAATATTATCAATATTGGTCACATGAAATAGAAAACATTAATTTGACATGTGTTATATGTTAAAGAAATAATTATTCAAAATGAATGTAATTTTCCATACGCAACGCAATCGTATTAGAACAACTTATATTGTGTTCTCATACCTACTCTTTATATTAAATTGTTTTTAATGGACTTTAAATTTCATTTCTTGTTCAAGTGTGATTTGGTGTTTCCCATCATGTATTTCTCAATATGAAAATGCGATGATACATTGATTACACCATTTGATAATATGCACTAACAAATGATTAGGACACTTTTTATGAATGATAGGCATGGCCCTTTAATAGTTGCACACACATCCCTCCACAATAGTAAACACCCTTGATAGAAAATCGATCACATCTCCAATTTTAAATTGAAATGTGTCTTTGCTAGAGTTGGCATTAGAGTTTCCTTTACATGATTATTTCCTAATTTTTGCATTAGATTTGCCTTAGGTTACATTATTTCCCATTTTTCTCATAATTAATACCTCAAAGATCTACTAAATCAATTGTTTTGGGCTACGTGGTGGCATCACAATGGATTTGTTATTTTAAACTTGTTTCATTCCCCTCATCTTTGGTTCTTGTTGGCATTTTTATTATCTCCTTTCTTTTTCCATAAGTTTATGGACACATTATTCCCCCAATCGATTGGAGAAACCTTATGACCTACATCCTTCTCCAATGCTTTATCCCCATTATTATTGTCGTCATCATATCTAACATTTCTATCTCCTTCCTAGACCAACACTTGATCTTCATTGTCCCAATCATCAATGACCCTTGACTTGATATCTCGTTCCTTCTCCAATGTTTTTCTTCAATGACATCCTTACTACCACCTTCATTTTGTAACACTTCTCCTACATTATTAGCATTTCGCAACTTTTCTTGATTAAAAAACGCTTAGCCAAATAATTTTTTATAATGCTCCACATTTGTATACTTTTGAATTTTCTATATGGGTTAATTTTCTACATTTAATGTTCCTTGTGATTACCTCTTTTCATTCGGTCACAAGTTGACCTCAAAATGTGGGTTTGATGTTTGTTTCACAACATACTCCCCATCATCTTCATTGTTTATTTATAGATAAATGCTTTTGTGGGAGCTATGAACCGGGTTAAACTTTGGATGGTAAATACTTTTTTATATCGAGTTATGAACTCAAGTGGTGGAGGATCACTTTCTCTAAGTGGGACATGGGAGTGGGCTTGGGTCCTTAATGTCCGTTGAGCGATCCACATTCGGAGCGCCGCTATGTTCCGCTTGGTCCATATGGGGAAGTTCGACACCTACCTCAAGGTGTCCTCATGACTACTTATTGAAAGCATCCAATGAACTCAATGGGAATGGAACTTGGGTTAATAATTACAAACTAGTTGTAACTCACCAATAGCCAAAGACCTTGAGTACATCATCATATTGATTGTTGAGATGCATGAAAGAGAAGATTAAACAAGGTCGACTCTAGGAACAATTGAAATGAAAAACACATACTTGTGGCTAGAAAAATAAATGCTAACAAATTCACCTTAGGTGTATACCCACCAAATGGAACACATAATGGAATATTAAACTTACTAAATGTTGTTTCCTCGACATTCGAAATATTAACATTTTAGTTAGTTACACTAGTGTTTTTGAGTATCCCAAAGGGACCATTGGAAATATATGTAATTACTTTGTTATAATAAGAAATGTTTTTGTAGATATGGTTAAAAACTTGACAAGATTAATTAAGTTGTGAGTTATTTTTATGTCATCAAAATGAACATTGATATTTAAATCATTTTTTTCTTGTCTGCTATTATGTATAATAATTTAATTATTGTCCTATTATTCACTCTCTTCAAATTTTGCATATAAATGGATGCATGTAATTATATTTAACTTCTTTGGTAGGATTAAATGCTTGCATTTCCATTGGTCAATTCTATCATTTATACGAAGAAATAAAAATAACAAAAACAACCTCGATCAATATATTGTAATTCCTAATTGAGAAGTTTACATGGTGTTCAACATGATGATTTTGTTTCTTTTTACACCTTATCATATTTTCTTCTCCCATTTTTGTTGTTCTTTGGAGGTGAAGAACTACGCTTTGCTGTGTATACTAGTTTATTTCTTTATTTCTAACTTTTTATTATTAAGAAGTTGCATTTCCTAGAAATCAATTGTATCATGTACATAAAGATAAAATAACAAAAATCTATCCAAAAATATTTTAAAAATTTCACACTAAGCATTTTAATGAGCTATCAATTGATGATTCATATCCTTGTACTCCTCTAGTTTTACTCTCCCCTTTTTCTTCTTTGGAGTTGAAGAACTATCCATCATTTGCAAATATATTGAAACGAAATCACAACATATATCTCTTTGCAAGCCTTCATTCAAAATCTTATAATCTTTATCTATCTATTTTCCACACCAAATCAAATTTCTTAACTTTTGCCTCAATTCATCCCATTTCTCAACAATTCCTTATTGAACATGTGTTCTTTCTCCATACACTTATCCTTTTGTATCGTTCTCAACTAATGTACTCATTGATTGAAATGCTATTTAACCCTTACTACCCCTTACTATCCCGACTATAGTATTTTTATCATTCCTTTCGCAAGGAAATCGAGGGGGTTTAATTTTCGTAAACTTGGCCCCGATTAAGTGAGAAAAATGATATAGTTTTTGACCTTTTGTCGAAAACCATTGTGTTGTCGCTCATGCCCAATCAAGATACCATAATCCATTGTCCCAATGCTCGACATATACCGACCGAGTAAAACCAACAAACAATGTACACTCTACACCACACACTACAAAATTATATCCTTGGTTCATTGTTAGGTGTGAGGATATATCTACAACATTACTAACACAATCTCATGTATATCACTTTGATGATATTTTGTACAACTTTAGACAAAATTCAAAAATGATAACTTAGGTCAAAATCATTTTATGATATATTTATAGAAATGTAATAAAATTTATTGCTATAACATAATGTCAAAAAAACAAGCGTGATTGCATTAAGTTTAAAGGAAGAGAATTGCAATTTAGAAGTTTCAAGACATATTGTAACAATTTCTTCACTTATCGTGGGGATCTTGTGATTTGTAGATGTAGCAACAATCGCATCCCAACTATATGAAGTCTTATCACAACCACATTGCATGGTTTATCCTTATATAAAACCTTGGATATGACCAATTCACTATCCTATTTAAATAAAATAAAATGGATTTTATTGTCAAATTTTGGAAATATTGAATAGATAAAAACAATAGTTTGTCAAGGCAAATAACTAGATGAAAATATGGATTTTGATTGGTAGAGCTCTTGATTTAATTGCAATATGCATTTTTAATGCATTAGTACATGTAATGCAAGGGAATAATAAATGAGTCACTAATTTAATCATCACAATCTATGTACGATACAAAAATAGAGCATAATTAATAAATGAGACAATAATAAATTAAATATAAGAAGATATACATGATATATTTGTATATATTTGTATGTACAATGTTGTAGAAGACATGTTGAAATCTGAATTTGCAAGCATACAACTTAGGCAAATATGATCATAACCAAAGGGTTTGGCGGTAATAAAAACTAATGTCTTGACCATACACATAATTCCAAACTATATTAGCAACAGACCTTCAATCTTGATGAAGCACAAAAAAATTGACTTCTAAGTTTTGTTTGCCTAGTTTCACCTTTTGTCTTGTCATGCTCAAATATTTTATTTAGACTCGTGTACATGAAATATATAATTATTTATGATATAGTGTCAAGAAAATAATATTATAAGAACATGTGTTCAATCGGACGCCATTGATTTATTAGACCATTATGTGGGAAATAAAAATGTTGGAACATACTAAAATGGATAAATCAATTAACAAAAACAGATTGCCAAGAGTGCTGTAAAATAAATACTAGTCGAAGAATAATTGATCATGCTAGCATGTTAAATGAACAACACTTGTTTGCATGTAGCTGATTTTGAAATCAAATTTTACAATATTGGCATGTGTTCTAACCTCTAATGGCTAGATTTATAGAAAAGTAGAACATATTGAATGGTCCCACCATAGAAAAGAGGAGAGAGAAAGGTGTCAACATGAACAATACAATTTTGTCTAGAAAACTACGAAGACCGTATAATATAATCTTTACTTGTTGGATTGAAGGCTAAATAAGATCGGTTGGAGGTTATCTTGGGGATATGAGTCCATGAGGATTTGAGTTTCACAATTTAAAAACAACCAATATCAATCGATTTGGAAGTAATTATATATATAAGCAAATGTGCTAAAATGACATTAATTAACAAGTAAATAAGGTCGAGGGGTAATTTTAGGTTGCTACAATTCACCCTTCTTTGGGGTGTGTGCTTAACCACAAAAGAGGTGACATATGTGAGGTTTCCTAAGTAGAACATAAAAGGATATTAAAAATAATACTATCAATATGGCTCTTTGAAACAAAAATGACGAATTTCATAACATGGAAAACCACTATCATGCACTAAATGGGCAAGTAAAAATAATAAATGCTATATATGGAAATTAAAAAAATGAGATACATCCTTTTACCTCGATATACAACATTAGTCTTATGCGTTAATCATATCTTCAAAGGAGCACCAAAATATTTTTTTCGTTTTTCATTAGTAGTTGCATCAAAATTAGGCACAAAATGAACTATAAAATTAGAATCGCGTGTCTACTCAAAGGTTTTGGTGATCTATTTTGCATCAACTTGTTCTCGCACCAAATACCTCTTTAATTTTTTAAAAATGAAGTTTAATGAGTAATATGGGTTTTGACAATTGTCATGATTTTTACAAATTACCATTCTTATGTTAGATTGTTTTTGCAAAAGGTTTTTAATTTGTAAAATCCATGTGTTTGTAAAAATTCAAAATTTTAAGTTGTATATTTTTAATATCAAAATTCGTTTATGCATAAACCATGCATTTTACTTTTTGCATTATAATTTGTGTGTCAACATTACATGATTTGTTTTTGTATAATTGTGCTCTCGTTAAATTTTTTTATTTTTTTGTTCTTTCTATCTTGTGTTATATGTAAAGAACATAATTTCGATGAATAAGATTGACTGTCTTGATCCACTTGAGAAGTGTACATACAAGTACAAGATTTTCGATATTAACTCAAGTACAATTGTAATTGAGACTTTTGTAGCAATGACCTTGTTGAAAAACCCATACCAACAAAAGCCAATAGAAATCCAATGAATATATAAATAAATTCAATAATGCTTGCATATATAGAGGTTATAACTATAATGGGACAAAATTAGTCAATCATGATCCACTTCAAAATTGCACTTCAGATAAAGCACAATATTTTCCATATCAAGTTATGCAAATATAAATAAGATTATTGTAGTGACCTTACATATAGACCCATACCGATGAAAGTGACTAGACATATGATACATATAAATTAGATCATCATTATCATAATCATGTATAAGGACTAAAAACAACAAAGAAGATTGAACAATGCACCTGAGAGTTATAACATTTTTCATAACTATCTATATAGTCATAATTGATCTACATAGATATTTCAGAATGATGCATTATACTATCAGTCTTCACAATCAAATCCAAATCTTTTCTACTTATATGAGATAGAGGAAAAAAATTGGGTTGAGAAAGAATGGTAGCTCTCAATTAGTTAATTTTCTTTAATCTGTCAATGGTTTTATGTGTTATTTTTAGCATTATAATATGCAAATTAGGGTTTTTCAAGTTTAGATTAATTATTGTGTAAATATAAATTCAAATTAAGAAATATTATAAATGATAGTAAATCACATATCCTAAATTTATGTATTCCAACTATACGATCTCATACAAATTGTGGAAATTTAGACTTAGATGTTAGGGTTAGGGTTTGGAACATCTTCATCTAAATTTGGATGAGGTGAAGTGATAATGATATGGAATTATGTAACCAAGCTATGTAGGGTGCCGTTGAGTTATCTTAAAATTCTGTGGGAGATGAAACTAAAGGGAGGATGAAATCGTATGTGTACTGGAAAATTTGTTTGGATGAATTTTCCTAATGTAGATGACTTTTTCCCATGTAGGGTTTTGTTGAATTCTACCTCTAGCACTATAATATTATATCTTTACACTCATTTCGATGTTCAAAATTCCATGATCATGATTGTGCAAAGATTAGAGATGCAAATTCTTCAAACCTTAAATTTATCCTGAAGACCTAAAAATAAGTTTGTCCAATTGGGTTGGAATGATCTTAACCCACCACGTGATGTGATTAATGCTCCACTATGTAAAAATAATCTAAATAGGCATCAAGCTCACATAGTTCTCACCATGATGAATGTATAAAAACATGTAATAAGCTATGTATCGACGAGATCCTAAAGTAGATCTCTCACACATGGAAATGATCTTGGGCACGTAGGATATAACTTTGAGAAATGGTCAAGGTACACGATATGAGATTTATGTAGACTTAGTGTTGGATGATGTGCTTGAGAGAGTGATTTAACAAGTGGATTATTTGTTGTAATCTCCTTGATAGTCCCAAAGGTGTGAGATAAGAGGCCTTTTGAATGGGTGGAGTAAGTGTGTTTTTATAAGTGAATGTTATGAAATATTTCCCTTCTCAATCGACGCTATGCTAACCAAACTAACTTGAGAATTTTAAAAAGTGAACATTAATATAGTGGAGTAAAAACTTGTTGGCGTGGGTCTTAAAATGTTGAAATTTTTGAAATTTTATTTATTGGGTAGGTCCTTTGCATTCTTGGTCACCTTTTCCCTATGTTGAGTCAGTGTTGAAACATGGAGTTTGGGAGTTAGTCAATTTTTTGAGTTTTGGGGGTGACATGGCTCAAACTAGGTGAATCGTCTATCCGAGGAATAGGAGGAATTGTTCACGTGTTCCCCTATTCCCAATTTCCCGCCTTGTCCGCTTCACTTGTTATGTCGGCTCCATCGGTCATTTCGGGCATTGACATAACTCATGCCCCTGTTCCCCACTTCCTTCCATTCTTTGACTTTATGACATCCTCGCCTCATCGGTTAAATTGTCCATTTTGGTCATTGATGGAACTCAATCCTCTGCTCGTCGGGCCTTCATTTATCCATTTCACCGCTTCATCCGCCACCCACTTCGCATTGGCCATATCAAACAAATCGGGCACCAACAAAACTCATTCCCATGTTCCCGTGTACCTCTTGTTCTCCACATTGTCGATCTTCCTTCCTTTAACGCCAAATTGTCAAATTGAGTTAGGGTCCTTTTGAGCATTGTTCCGTTGGGTATTCCGACATTCGATTTGTCATTTTAAAAGATTTGAGTGAGGATGTGGTGATAAATTCAGTTGCCAAGTAGTAGAATAACCCTTCCTCACTCTATTTTTATCCTCACCTTCACATTTATCACTTCCCTATCATTATCTGTCTTCTCTCCCGTGTTAAATACACCATTTCCCCATATTTCCTTTGTCTTGAAGCCAAATTTGAAAATTCAAACTACATTGGAGACGTTGGGAGGTCGTTTTTGTGTTCATCCAGCTGGTGAGTAACATTATCATTGTTTTCTCACTTTTAAGATTTTGTTTATCTTGGTGCCCTTCCTCTCAATTCTTTCAAAAATCCTTTTCAGAAACCCATTTTTCTCCAAGATAGTGCCCAATTATATCAAAATGAAGTTTTACTATGTCGGTTATAAACCCATTTCCTCTCTGGAAACCTCAGTCCCTGAAATAGGGGATAACGATACTAAACATATGGATTTGAATGATTTTGGACTAGAATGAATAATGACAACCCAGCTATATTATACCGAGAGAGTTCGAATAATGGTTTTCCCACATCTGTTCATTGTGCTAACACAATCCTGGTTTGTGCTTCTGCTTTGACCCACAGACCAAGGAATCAAGGATCCTCAAGGGAAAATTATTACACAACTAGATACCCATCACATCAACCTGGCCTTAGGTATACCTAATTTTGATTAGTCCAATATTTTGACCAATATTGATGCTCAAAAGAAATTTGACCTCACCCCCAACAAACACCAGTCCATGATTTCTAAATCTTGGTTTAAGGTCAAAAAGAGAGGGCCATCAAAACTTCCTAAAACCCTCTACATAATTGATTTTATCGAAGAATTATCAAATACTATCACACTATTGGAAAGAGTGATGGGCCTACCTTCTACTCAAGAATTCCATGACTAGATGTGTATTTACATCAATTTGATTTGTGAAGGCAAGCATGCATTGAATTGGGGAGAAATTATTTGTGAAAATTTGACTCAACAACTCACTCAAGTACATCAAACCAAAACCTTCTACATGACTTCATATCTGATGTACACTATAGTTGGGTATAGAATATGGATTGGATTATCAAGTCAATAAGGTAAACAAAACTCTTATATTTATGATTTCTATACTTAGTTGACCTATGAGAACAGTAAAAGTCATCACAAAAGGGTGAATGATGCCTTCACAATGTTCTTGGTGAGGTTACTGAAAGGAAATGTAACTAGCATAGTATCACAATAACTCCGGGAAACTAATTTCAGTATTTGGTGGTTTGTTTATCCAATTTCAAAAGTCTTCATATCTATGGAAAAGAGGATTTGAGGGAGCTCCTTTCAAGCTTCTTATTTATTATAGTGACAACCTGGTCAAGATTTGTAGACAACTAGATCTCCTCCATAAAAATATTTCTGCCATCTAATTTACCATATCTTTGGGATATTACACATGTAGATCTTCCTCGATGCCCAAAATGTTGAGAGAATCGTCTCTCCTTATAATCTTCATGCTTATCGAATAGGCCTCTTTTGATAGTAAGAATTTTATCATCAAAATCCTCTAACTCTCGTTATCATCATTTGCTAGCATTTAAAGACTATTGGGAAGACTGTGAGGATGACTATGAGGTCAGAAAAAGAGCATATGACAAAGTTAAATCTATAGAAAATTCAACATTTCAAATTATACACAATGCCAAAAGATATGGTTTATGATGAATAAAAAAAAATTACTCCTAAATTTACTAAATCCATTCAATTTAGTCCTCTTCCCACCATTGATTGGTCTCAAAAGGAAAAAGACAACCCGAATGATCTTAATATTCATGTTCTATTAAGAACAAGGCATTGGCTCAATAAGAAGATTAAAGAATTCATAGACTCTCAATAGGAAGTTTCTCCTCATGAGACAACTTCCTCACAAAAGCTAAAAGCTACTCCCTCTCACCAAACTCCTTATCCCTCTTAGATAGACTTTGAAACTAAAGTCTATGCTAAGAAAGATAAAATAAAGAGGGTAAGAAGAAGCTTGAGTCACCTAGAAAAGAAGATGATAGTAAAGATGAAATACATGAAGTATGAGGATAAACAACTCGTGAACAAGAAGAGGAAGAACACAAGAAAAGTGAGGAGGAAATCGGTGAAAAGAATCAAGAAGAAGAGGAAGAGGAGGAAGAAAGTGATGGAGGTAATGACGAAGAAGAAGATGTAGTTAAGGTGACAACCTTTGGTTTAGGAAAACAAGTGTCTCCATACCCAAATTGGATGTGAGAATAACCTCTTCTTCCATTGTGACCACTTTTGTGGTAGTCTCCATTTCTCAGCCCCCACCTTCACAACTTGCACCCGCCTTGCATCCACTAGGAACATCATCAAGGGATTCATTTACTTGGGTTCAACCTTTGGTTGACAGAAAGAAGAGGAAGGCTCGGTCTAAGGTTGAATTTCTTCATATGATGCGGTGGAAGCCCTCCTTGGTACCTCTCCTCATCCTCCAAAGAAATCCAAGACTATTTCTTAGCTTGTTTCGATTCCATGGGACAACAATTCCTAGAAATTTCCAAACCAAAGGGAGAAAAGAGTGAAAAAGATATTTTTGTATATGAGCTCCTCATTGGATTAATCAACTTCTGAAGGTGAAGAGCACAACCTCGGGAAATTGTTTCTAAAATGATTGAGAGAGTTGAGAAGGGGAAGCAGACTCAAGAACAGTTGGAAGAACAAGTTCAAACCCTTTCCTCCATTAAGTCCATTATTTCCTCCAAGATTTCTTTGGATATTTCTCCATTGGATTCTCTCCCACGTTTTGCTGCCACTACTAATACTGAATTCAAATAAATTAATGAGATCCATAGGTATATAATTTTTAGAAAATATTTAGAGGCATGTATAGTGAAAATTCTCCTCACTTTGGACTAGAGTTAATTGATGAAGCTTGCAAAACATATGACAACATAATTTTAGCTCAAAATAAAATTAGTTCAGCTATTGAGACAACTGAGAAAGAGGTGAAGCTTTGGGTTGATGTCATACAAAATCTCCCTATCATGGCTCTAACTTGTGAGAAGATCCTTCTCTATGAGAAGATCTTTGATGATTCTTAGAATAACCTATCTCGGCTTGGTCATTCAGTGTGGAATGGAGGATAAAGGTTCTTGAGGAAGCATCCAATAAGTTACAAAATTCCATTCAGAGAGGGATAATCCTTAAAAGCTTCGATCTTTTTTTATTTGAGAGCCCTCAGTTATGATATTATTTAGGACAATTCACCTCAATGGAATTCAGCTAATCAGATTAAGGAACATTTCTAGAAATTGATCAAGGAAGATTTTTGCAAAAAGAAAAATGTAAAAAAGACAAAATGGAGGAGTTTTCTGAGTTAAATAATGTGATTGTGGAAGCATCCAAAGGTTTAGCTCAGTATGGAGGAGTGGCAAAGGAAATGGAGATTACCCTTGGGAGCTGGTTGGTGAATCTGGCTAACACAATTATACCAAAGAACATGGAAATATCAACTACAATCACTAAGTTTTGCATGTACGTGCTTAATCTAAAAGTTCATGCCTTCTCTATCTCCTCTCTTCCTTCTTCTTCAGGCTCTTAATACAACTAGTTGTTATATTTTGTCATTGACTTTATTTTGTAGAAAATGGAAATATGTAATATAAATTCATTTGAATGTAACTTAACTAATTAAGTGTTATCACTTAATTAAACAACTAGTTGGTTAGGGTGGTTATTCCTCCCCTCTTGCCTATATAAGGCTTCATTTTCTATTGTAAAGGGGTTGGATGTTGGTGCATTTTGGATGTAAGAAATACTGATTTCGAATACAGAAGAAGAACTATTCCTTCTCTTTCATTTTTTTGCCATGTCTACCTTCCTTTCCTGATTTTGTTTCATATTATATATTGTTTCCATTATTTGGATGTTGAAACTTTGCATTATTTCTCATAAATCAATAATTATTGAACTTTGATTCAATTTAAATCTTGTTCACTATGGTAAATTCCATTATGTAGACATGTATGTTCTCAAGTTTTGTTGACATACAAGAGTAAAACAAGATCTGCATTCTTCTTGTTTGAAAGTGTTGTTATTTCTCTCTCATATTTTCATCCATGTAGGTGTGCTGAAATTGTATGACCAAGAAGGAACTAAGTGTCCTTGATCGGTAAATTTGAAGAAGATATGTGTGTCCCTAATATGTTTGTCTTTCCAAAATCTTACAAGGTTGTATTCTTCAAATGAATTAGTAAATTCTTAACCAGCAAGGTTAGTGAAACCAAGGTTGTAATCAGTAAGAAACGAAGATGAAGGAAAATAAATGACATAGAATGTTATGCAGACACTTAAATTCTTAATAGAACTACAATGTATGCGCCTCCTTATGGACATAGGCAGAAAAAGATTGAAAATACCATCATGACATACTGAGCATGAAGTTCAGATAACATCCATACCTTTTTCCTAAGCTCTTATTTTGGCACAGGCTGGGAGTGTGCTGACAAAGGCGAACTGATCTGGTTGGACACTTGTTTGTTACATTTGGTGAAACAATTTCAATGCATCATGAGGATACCCATGTCTTCTGTATGCTGCAATGATCACATTCCACGAGAAGTCGTCTCATTTTGACATTTGATCAAACACTTGGCAAGTAGCAACTAAACTTCCACATTTGTCATACATGTGTATAAGGATGTTTTGTAAAATTTTGTGTGCAGCAAAATTACATTCCCTTTGTCTGCGATTTCTGTGACTATGGTTTTAACTATTAAAAGCAAAGGTAATGAAGGAGCTATCTTGGATGACTAAACTTATGAAGTATGTAGAAACTCTTCTCCCCTGCAACATATTTACAAATTTTCTATGTTTTTGGTTTGAGATGCAAAATTTCACCTTACTGAGATATGTAGGTTGTTAACACAACAAAAGTTTCAGGGTAAACGTTGCAGTAACATCATTTTTATAAGCTCTGTAATAAACCCAAATCTTCAGTTCGAATCATTTGTACAAGCTCTGCAACATACCCAAATCTTCAATTTGAATCATTTTTACAAGCTCTCCAACAAACCCAAATCTTCAGTTTGATCAGAAGAGAGATCCTACTGTGTGCATTCAAGTATGCATGGAGTTATGAAAAACTAAGTCTATAGGGACAAAGCAGGATTACCTCATTTACATGAACAAACAACACTCCCATTAATTTGCTACTGAATAAAATATATTAAGTGGATATGTTCAAAAAAATCTATTGGAACATTTATATGCTGTCAGCTACACAAGTGATTGGGATACTGTTCCATGTCCAGCAAAATCTAGTGCCTCATGTATGTCCAGAAAAAAACAATTTTATGTGATTTTGATTGCATTATAGAAAAGTGATTGGTCATTCTCTTAAAATTTTGTTGGAAGAAATTCAATCCAGATATCTGAAGCCTGTTCGTGCCATCAAGATAGTTCTGCATGTCCAGGAGAAAGTCATAAACATGAAGATATGTTGCTAGCCTTCCAGTAAAATACCAATGTTCAATATTAAAAAAAGGATGGAGAACCTTACAATATAAATACTTGTGAAAAATTGTATAGAATGTGAAGAAATTTCAAGTTGCCATTCATTGTATATCTTATATTTAAGAAAATGATATGCGCTATGCTAAAATAGGACAAATGATTATTGAGCTGATTGCAGGAAAAATGTAAATATACACAGACAATTTACGATGTGAAGAAATCATAGAATGATTGTCAAACAAATATTAGAGATAATGCTAATTGCAGGGTTAATTTAATTGTATATCTTGTAATGCAAATAAGGAAAAAATTGAATCAATTTTGAATTGTAAAGCTCTTAATAATTCTGTATATGTGGAAACCTTTCATGCCAATAGAAGACAAAAAAATTGGAATCTGTCACAGCTACTGAAATATATTCCTTAACAAGACGAGACAAATCATTCCCCTGAAACATGAATGTGAGCAGATCATAAATGCAGTAGAAAACTCAGAATGCAACCAACAAAATAGGTGAATCTCCCACAATAAAGTCATGTAACATCATTAAAATCATATTCAAGCAATCGCTGCAGTATTAGAGAGACAAAATTTATGTAATATATACGATATTGAACAATATTGACTGTCCAAAATGCTGCAAACGCTGCGGAGGAGAGAAAAATGTTTTTGCTAAAATGTGTGACAAAGGGGAAGGTGGGAATCGCCCAACTGCACCTGAAAGAGCGAAAAATAGGTATAAATATAATTGTAAGGAATAATATTTGAGAGAGTAATTGTTGAAAAAGAGAAGGAAATAGTGTTTACTATTGCTTTTCTGAGGTCAATGTCTAAGTCTTTGACGTAAAGGATGAACTGGTCATTGTTGTGCTGGGTGCTGGTCACAATTGCTCCAAAGGATCCAATCGAGTATGTTGCAGGTGAGTCTACAAGATCTTGGATTGTCGTGTCAGGTGTCAATCGATGACATTCATAGACAATAGGAATGTTCTTCATTGTAGTGGTTGAAGTTACAGAGATGGAGCAACTTGAATCGCCTCTTTCATACTTGGTTTTTTCTTTGACACCAAAGCTTGTAATATGAAGTCCTAATCCCACAACTAGTTTTGTTGCAAATTTCTGAACGAAGGTGTTGCTCATGTTCACTGTAATAGTAATTTGTCCTTGTTTGTCAACTAGATTGGCATGGAGGATTTCCAGTTTTGATGGAGAATTGTTATTTCCATGTGCCGGTCCGTAGACTACTAAGACAGCACCTTCAAAAACAGTTGCAGGTTTGCATGCACAAATGTCAAGTATCGTGCACAGTTCATCCAACCCTCCCTCGGGGCTACAAAATTGGGATTATTACACCGGCGTTCCCCCTATGGTAAAGGACCTCCGGACGTTTTGCACTACACTACGTCAGGCCGAGCACGCAGCTGCAGAAGTTGCTCTCAGTACTCTTTCTCGGAGGGGTCCTTCACAGTCTCTTGCAGTGAGAATTCTAGTATGTATACACCGATTCACGCCGCGTTTCTCTCTTTTGCTGCACATTGTGTGTGTTAGATTGAAATCAGGGCGCTCAAAACCCTTAAAACCCTTTATTTTTTACTTTATTGAAACCCTGCCAGGAAATTTAAAAACCTTTGCCTTCACATAAAAACTTCAATGCGTTGATTTTATTGAAGAAGAGTATATGCTTCCATCATCATGGAAATAGTTACCTATTAAAGAAGGTAGGAATTTAGTTTTATTTGAGGAGATACCGATGCCAAGTTGTCTATTTGAAGAACTACCAAATGTCTGATTCTTGATGGAAATTACAGGGTCGTTTCCTTCGTTTTCTCATCCCTTGCCATGAGGGTTTTGCCACTGGTAAAATGAGCGCCAATGGATTGTCGACGCCCCTTTATGGACTGGCTATGTGTAGGAAGACCCTTTCCACCAATAGCTGTGACGTTTGTCGCAAGATGCCACCAGATATATAAATGGCTGCCCCCCGCGCCAAGATGGAAAGGCTCTCGAGGCCGGCTGTTATTTGCGTTACTCCACCATCGCTTTCTTCTCCATTAAATCTTCTATACTACGCTGGAGTATGCAACTCATGGTCAATTGACAGATAAGGTGGATGTGTACAACTATGGCATGTTGGTTCTGGAGATTGTGAGCGGCAGAAAGGTCAGGGATCCTAAACTTCCGCCCGAGATGGAGCTCCTTCTACAATGGGTAAGACTCGAAACTTCATTTAAGATCTTTCCTGGATTACTTGTTCTGAGGGGCATCTTGAAGAATCCTTTGTGTTTATGTACAGGCGTGGAGTTTACACGAGAAAAATGAGGCATTTGAGCTGGTAGACAGAAGAATTGCAAAAGGAGAATCTGAAATCGATAAGGAAGAGATAGTAAGGGTAATCCACATTGCTCATCTGTGCACGCAAAGCGCTCCAGAGACGAGACCATCAATGTCGAATGTTGTGTCGATGTTAACTAGCAGTACAAAGATTTTGGTTCAGCCCACTCCACCGCCTTTTATTGATGTCAGCTCCAATTTGGACTCCATTAATATCGGGTGGATGGATTCTTCGATGGTTGCATCAACGGAACCCCCCCTTTCCATTTCTCTTGAGGCGCGTTAGGGGAAAAGTGGTTTTACATATTATTCTCACGGGACATTTAGCGCATGGTTTTAGTAATTTTATGGAGGCATCACTTTATGCATGCGTTATTAAGTAGACGTAACGCATAACACGCTAGCACACACATCACACGCAACATCTCCTCCGCAAAATTCTCATCCACTATCTGTCAATCCAACACTGCCAACTCACCCCTGCCCCTGTAAATTGTGTTGCATATCCATTTCACGATGTCCACACCCTCACCGTACTCCACCTCATCCGTCACTTTCATCCCACTCACCACCTCCAACAACACCACTCCAAAGCTGTACATGAAGGTGTTCCTCCTATGGGAAAGCCCTTTCCGGTCGTTTCGCCCAATATGTTAAATTTGATGGTCGTTTGAACATTTTTAAACACGATTAAATTTCTTCTTGGCAAACCTTTTTTCGTAATCTGCTCTGCAACGAGTTTAATGTCATTTATGGTAGTCGGTGGTCTCATGATAGTTGGCTGCAGGGACACTATGGAATTTACAGAAGTCGTTATAAGCCCGAAAAAGAGGCAGACCTCCATGAGCCTTTTGACACGGAGACGACTCCTGAGATAAAATTCAAACATTTCAGACAAATTTTCAATCAAAGCCACATAAAATTCAAACATTTCAGACGTATTTTCAATCAAAGCCATGGTAGTGGATCATTGGAAGATTATTCATCGGAGGTGTCCATTGTCTACCAGTTCTCATGTCCTCCATCACACAAAGTGGTGCCATGCAAATTGTTTGACTAAATGCCTGAAACAAATGTGACCTCATGAACTTCATTTATCACATGAGATGAAAAAAATGGTTGTGTTCGAAAGGCCTTCACATCTTTATGAAAAATGCAATCGGCAAGGGTACATGCGGACTCCACAATCTTTTCCAGCATCCTCCCAACTTCTGCTAGAATGGGAGATTTAGAACAGGGCACCCGACGTGTTTGATGAAATGCCTCCTTTTCACTAGCCATATTCAATAGTTTTAAAATACAATCATAAAACAATTAAGAACTTTTGTTTCCCAACCTAATGGTAAAAGAAAGCTTGTGTGAAACCTATACCAGTGATAATAGCACCAGTTACTTATCAATATTTTGATGGGCAACATTTGTCTATACAATAAATGGAGCATAAGTCACCTTCTTTTATAGTTCTATGTAATTGTCTGAGTTTCTCTTTTTATTTCGTATGCAGTAACCAACTTATTGGTCTTGGTGTTTGAATAATCCTTTTGTTTCCTAATACTTCATTAGCAAATATGAAGAACTGTTCTCAGCAAGTGTCATGATCTTTTCAATGTTTTCTTCAAAATCAAGGCTTATCTTTCAAAAACAACTAGATACAATTATGATGGTAGTGTGCTAATTTGTAAGGGCGGGTTTCATAAGCACCCAAGGCCTAATTTGTTCTCTATTGCATCTAAGAGGATTCCTCCATTTTCCATATTCTTAGAAAATATCTAACAACTTGTTAACAACAGGCTCACCTTCACTTCCCATTACCTACCAGTACCCCTTGTAGAAATATTTTTTTACCATCTCTTTCAAGGTTTATTTGGGTACTAACCTTGTTGATGATCATATACCCTTCCTTATGAGACATTTCCCTCATTATATATTGAGCTTCATGGATTGTAGATACACTGGCTCAATGTATCGCATATAACATCAAACTGTGCACAGGAGAACCTCTTCTTTGGTACTTGAGTTCTAGATCTCTAGACTACCATTTGTCTAAACTATTGTTTCTAACATGGCATTGTTGTATTAGTAAGTCTTAAAGATGTTTACATAACTTTCCTCTTGTGAGTAATTGATCTCAAGTAACAAAATCTCCTTAGTAGCTATGTATATGCAAAGCGTTTATTCCTTGTAAAAGATTGGGTGTTGAATTATCCTGCAAATGCATTGTCTTGATTAGTCTGTTTCTTGCTGACAAAAATCATTGTTATGAGAACCTTCTACACAGTGACCCCGATGAATTTTTATTTTAAAACTCAAGTTCACTACTGGGCTCATCTACTTATTTACAATAATCTGGGGAAAGAATAGTGCCATATTTTCCATCCACTTGCCCTTTCCTTGTGTTTAGGCCATGTTTCCTTGTCGTTAGATGTACAAAATGTTATCTAAATCTTCAGAGTTCGTTGTGTTCCCAAGGATGAAGAACTTGGAATAGTATTCTATTGAGTGTGAATGATATTCTGGATCACAATTTTAAAGAGACTAGGCCCTCCAAAGGAATTCATCACTCTGGTTGAGCTTGGATTGTTTTGTCATAATTGAAGTAGTAAGCCCTATTTAGGTTAAACCATCAGCATGTTAACTCGTAAAATACAATACTCATTTATATTCATTTCTATCCACCCCTCAAGTACTTTTCTATATTTTTTTGTAATTGTAAATATTCAAGGTTTGAACACTTTCACTCAATTGTATCTAGAGAAAAATCATACAAGCCAAACTATTTCTTATAATTTTGTCTATTCTTCATTATTTCTTTTGTTTCTTTGAATTTTCAGGCTTTAAATTCCATCTAAATAGGCATTCCTACCAATGTTGGTTGTCTAGGATATGTTGAGTTGAAGATGTAGTGGGCAGAAGGACTTCTTTGTGTCACACAATTTCTTTACTATACTTTATAGATTTGAGATTATATTTGCATCAAATTCAAGGATAAGAACCAGGCTGAGTTGAGCTAACACATATCTTACATACATACAATTTCGAATGGCAGGATTGGGAGGATTGCTGATGCAAAGCTATGTTACAACCATTTGAACAATACTTTGGAGATTTTCCTGCAACTTTGTCCTCAACCATAACTCCTCTCATAGCAAATGAGGATACACTACCTTCTCATCACTTTCTCTTCACCAAAATCAATGACATACCTGCAAACACTGTCGGTTCTTCTGTTGATTTGATTGGGATTCTTTTTGCGATGTCATCATTCTCAACTATTCATAGGCATGACCAGTCTGAAACAAAAAGAAGAACTCTACAATTAAAGGACATGTCAGGATTCAATTTCATTGTCACTTTGTGGGGACAACACTTAGAT
This sequence comes from Taxus wallichiana var. yunnanensis, assembly GCA_018340775.1. Classification (NCBI taxonomy): domain Eukaryota; kingdom Viridiplantae; phylum Streptophyta; class Pinopsida; order Cupressales; family Taxaceae; genus Taxus; species Taxus wallichiana. The sequence continues at coordinate 702,725,640 of CM031242.1, read as the reverse complement.
GAGATAAGCAAAGAACTTGAAGACATTCTTTGTATACAACATCTTCCGGTCCTTGCCTTGAAAGTTGTTCGCGTCTCCAGTTTCGATGGGACCTCAGTTGACACTGTTTCAAGTACCAAATGTTACGTCAACCCCCCAATTTCAGAAACTACTGCACTTCATGGTTGGGTTGATACTGATGACTACTCCCATCCGATGCCCTCTATCACAAGCAAATTTTCGGGCCCTCTAAAAAGCTTGACCTCTGTAACAATGATTTCGTAGGTCGTACAAATGGGGAATACTGAGGGAAATGAATGGGTCATGGTTACTGAAGAAATCACAAATATCAACATGGACAGATTGTTTTACACGACATGTCCTCTTCAAAAAGGTGACAAACAATGCAGGAAAAAAGTACGAGAGCATGGAAATGGTTCATGGTTTTGTTCGAGTTGCAACGTACAAGTTTAGACCTATGAGTATAGATATACATTCAGGATCGATCTAAAGGACCCAATAAGGGAACTTCAATTAGTTACTACTTTTGATGAGACATTTGAGTCAATCATGGGTGTTGCAGCTAGCGACCTCCACCTATTGTCTATAGATGAAGATGCGAATAGTGAAATTACAAGCAATGTCATCGGCAATGAATATTGCTTCACACTTTCCCTGAAAAAAGAGACATACCACGAAATCAACAAATTGAAATATGTCATCCTTAGTTCAAAGAAATCACAAATATCAGTATGGAATTTTTTTAACACAACATGTCCTCTTCAAAAAGGTGACAAACAATGCAGGAAAAAAGTGCGAGAGCATGGAAATGGTTCATGGTTTTGTTCGAGTTGCAACATACAAGTTCATAACTATGAGTATAGATATGCACTCATGATCGATCTAAAGGACCCAACAGGGGAACTTCAATCAGTTACTGCTTTTGATGAGATAACTGAGTCAATCATGGGTGTTGCAGCTAACAACCTCCACCTATTGTCTATAGACAAAGATGCGAATAGTGAAATTACAAGCAATGTCATCGGCAACGAATACTACTTCACACTTTCCCTGAAAAAAGAGACATACTGCGGAATCAACAGATTGAAATGTGTCATCCTCAGTTCAAAGAAAGCGGATGGCAGTGCATCTCCTCCGTAACCTTCTTTACGCAAATATTTCTACCGCATCCGTCCCTTCAAACTTTACACCCTCATCCATTCCTTTCTATACTTTGAACTATCAACACTATGTTAGTTATTCCATATCTATGTTTCCCTCTTTTTCCCCGCTTTAAAAGAAAACTGTTGTATTTCCTTTGACATTAACATACCATTGTCTCCTACTACTATGTGGATTGAAAGTACTATTAAGAAAATAAATGAATATTACTTGCACTTTTGTTATGATATAAGATTTGCAAAAAAATGCCCATAAAACGCTACCACTCATGATATAAGATTTAGAAATGTATATGTACGAATTTGTAACAAGTTTTAAATGTAGATAGAACCTTTAAATGAAGTGCTTCATCTATATTTCTACACTTACAAAATCAATCACACCCCTTATCAACATCAACTACAAAAGTAATAACTATACCTCTAAATCAAATAACATATACCATTCGGCGTTAACATTGCATTGTACACATGCAATTGCTAGTTAATAACTTTGCATTTGAAAGTAGGATTGAAAATAATATCATAGAGAGGACATATTAAGTAAGAAGAAAAAAATAGTACAGTTTGGAGGGTTGTTGTAGAATATCGCTGCTATCAAGCTCCTTGTTTTTAGTTGATTGATCCATCGCAAGCAAAGGAGAAAATCTGCAATAATATTGAAAGTAAGTGTTTGCAAATTAGAGGATGTCATTTGGAAAAAAACAAAGAAAGTAGTTGTTGCATGTGTGAAATAGAGTAAAAGGAGTTATAGACACTTACTACACGTGTAACGCTTTGCTTGTTTTTTAGGAGGGCAAAAATTTTCGGGTGATCACTCCAATATGCAAACTTTTCATATGTTTGACAAGTGTCTTTTGTTATGTTTGACCATATATGGTCGATATTGTATTTTGTGAATATGCTTGGTTGTTGAACATGAAAGCTGAATTTGTTTTTTTGCATAGTTGTTGTAAGGACCATTGTTTTTTTGTTTGTTTTTGCATATAAATGTTGAAATATCTCGAAAATGTTAGTTGGGATATTGGCATCAACATATTGAAAGACATTTTCCAAAACGTTCAAGATGTTTTTTCATATTTGTAACAGTGTGTGGCATAGACATTTATAACGCAATGCAATGGCCTCAGCAATATGCTTGTAAAAAGTGACTCCACATTTGAGCTTTCAAACCGCAATGTTTGTAGGAAAGATATATTGTTTCTAATGCAAATGACGAGACCATGTACATGGTGTGCAAAAAAACATTTGTATCCTACTAGAAAGTCAGTTGGAATTGGAAAAGGCATATGCATTTCTTGCAAACACAAAATCTGAGATTGCATTAATTCATGATCATGCAAGATGTCTTCTCTATGAGCATGGAAGCTATAGGTATTTAGCGATGCAATTAGACTAAATGAAGACAAATCAATGGAGGAAAAGTCATGGTGAAGATTCCACTTTGCTTCACTTTGGAGGTGTGCCATTTTTGTAGAAATCAATTGTTGGATTTTGGTTTTTTTTGTTAGGGGGATAACAAGTACAAATTGACTATGCTTTTGACATGTGAAAGAGATATGTATGTCAAACCATGTGTAGACACACCAAGAGGGATAAATACAAGCCTATCCATGGTTGATCCATGGTAATTCCTCGGGCTCTGTGTATTGTATGAGCGCAACAAATCTACATGGGAAATTATTTTCATAAATTGTGACAAGTCTCTTGTGTGATGTTCTACGCAAGGGTTTTTCCACCTGACTATGGGACCCAACAAGTTCTATTTGAGGTGTAAGCATTTGCGGGTACTTAGTTTTTTGTCGTTGACCTATGCATGGATCATTAAATTTTATCCATATGACATCAAAGTCTAGTTACATTTACATGTATGATTTGAAAACTTTGTCGAGCCATTAACAAGTCCATCTTGGAGATCATAGTTTCCAGCAAAGAGCTCCACAAGAATGTTTTGTTTGAGTTCTATTTTGTTTGGGAGCTCTATAGTTTTTGAGTAGGCTTGTGTCTCTTCAAACAATGTTTCTTGGTGGTCAATCGAGTGAATAATTTTTTTTTCACCTGGAGTAAGAGAAAGCATTGTGTTATTGTGTTTGAGAACATCTGTATTTTTGTAGAAAAGGAATGGGAATGTAGGATCGGTGAGAATCTGGTCAAATGCAACAATCATCCAAGAATGTAAGATCGATTCGAGAGAGGATCTTTTTGACGCATTGTTTTAGATAACTCAAAACTCTTGATGTTATTTTTGTAACGACCACACTTTCAACACCAAAATACAACAGAAAAATTATTAGAATAATTTTTTTACTTCAATTGCATGCTACACAACACCACATGGGATCCAAATAAAGAAACTCAACATCACGTAGGACACTTACATAAACATGAACCCACTCATACAATAGGATAACATAGGGTACACATCAATGTCTTACTCAAACGATGTAAACCAGACAATGACCCAATAATAGTAAGAAACATAGGATAGGCATACTCCACGACATGGCCTTTTCATGGTTTACATATTCATTACCTTTAGGTTTCCATTGTATGACCTAATAGTTTTCAACAGAATTAAACACATAAGGTTTAAAATTTCCTATTTTTCAAACTTCAATTACTTTACTAAAGCCGCATTAGTCTTTAACGAAGAATACACGATGGTTCCTTTCTCCAATTCCATTAGTTATCCATAGCTCATTTATTAAATAAATTCATTTTAAACAACTATGAGTCTCCTAATATTCAATTCTTATGTTAAAGGTTTGTTTCTCAAAAATTGTTTAGTTGACTATAATTGTCTGAAGAACACATAACATGGGACCCTTTGTTCCTTTACAACTAGGCTACATGTTTTTGTTTAACATTTCACCTATAGAGGTTCCTTTAGAATTTTCTCGTTTCTCTTATGGAAATAACTTTATATATCTTGATTGTGATTAGGAACGTATATACACACATGCACCTTCTAATATTTGACTTAAGGATTTGTTAGAAAGATCAGTGTTTACTTGGTTTGGAAAATGCTCTTGTTACAAGGAGGAAAATTCACAAGAAGAAAAAAAGAAGGTTACTAGATCAATAGAAAACCTATCACAAGTTCATTTCATAGCATTGTTTAATACTAACAATAGGGTAAGTGCACGAAGTTGGGGGGCCAAAAAGTGGACAAAAACCCGAAAACAGACGAAACGCATACGCGTTTTGCTAAAATGCACTCGCATTTTAATTTGTTTGGCTCGGTAATCACCGAACCTATAACGCATACGTGTTTCAAAGAAGTCAAACGCGTACGCGTTTTGTGTAGCATGGACCATGCATATGTGTTTTGGTGGTTTATACTTACAAAAATAAATGTTCAAGTATAAGATTTCTTTTATTATTTCTTATACTTTAAATTTATTTTAGTAAATATAAGAAATTAGGGTCACTCTGCACCTTATGGAAGTGGTCTCGTAGCTCCAATAGTTATAATCTAGAAGATAATTTTTCAAAATCTAATATGGTCAGTACTTACTCATTTTCAGGATTTCAGAAACGACCTAAAACTTTTAGGGCATATATATTGTAGTCGGTCTTTGTTTTGGGAAAGCATATAGTCATTTTTTAGGTTTTTGACCTTCTAAAATGGATTTTGGCCCTACCACTACTTGAATTGGTACCAATTTTTAAATTTGGTCCATAATTCACTTTCGTGACCATGAATTTACTCTATGATGTTTGTCTACTTCTTACCAAAAAGAGATCCTCACTTTGTAGATAGAGGATTGTTCCCTGAATGGGATTCTGTCCTATGGCCAAAATGAGGTGATTGTAATGTGCCTCCTCCTTAAGGTGTGATAACACTACTAGGTGTTGAATGAGTTGTTACGAATAGTACAAAGTGAATTACATCAAGTGAACTCAGATGATTGCTCATTCTTAGAAACATGGTGCTCCATATAAAGATCATCCCCTCACCTTTCCTAGCTCTAAAAGCATCCTTTCATGGAATCAAATTCATGATTCTCATACATGCTTTTTCTCATATGTATCTTATGGAGACAAACGATGCTTTAATAATTCACAAATAATGGTCGTTGATAACTCGGTGACATGACTAGCTCATTTTAGCTTGTTTTGAAGGGTGTTCAATTAACTACAAAATGGCCAAAAATACCTTTTTAGGCCTTCAAAGGAAGTAGTCTCTCATAAAAACTAAATGAGTTGATCGATCACCTTAAACACTATTCCCTACACACTGAAACACGTTGAATGATCTTTGTAGGACTTTCCTTTGGGTGAGGGTTTATGATTTAGGGTTTATGGTTTAGGGTTTAGGGCTCGGGGTTTAGGGTTTAGGGCTAAGGGTTTAGGACTCAAGGTTTAGAGTTTAGGGTTTAAGGTTTAGTGTTTAAGGCTCATAGTTCAGATTTTAGGGTTTAGGGTTTAGGGCTCAAGCCTTGTTCATGGTTTAGGGTTATAGTTTAGGGTTTAGAGTTTAGGGTTTATGGTTAAGGGTTAAGGGTTTAGGGTTTATGGTTAAGGGTTTATGGTTTATGGCTCAAGGTTCAAGGTTTAGGGTTTAGGGGTCAAGGTCTTGGGTTTATGGCTCAAGGTTCAGGGTTTAGGGTTTAGGGATCAAGGTTGAGGGTTTAGGGTTTAGTTTTTAGGGTTTATGGTTGAGGGTTTATGTTTGAGGGTTCAAGGTTTAGGGTTTTGGCTTAGGGCTTATGGCTTAGGGCCTAGGGTTCAGGGCTTAGGGTTTAGGGTTTAGGGCTCAAGGTTTAGGGTTTAGGGGTTAGGGTTTATGGGTTAGGGTTTAGGTTTTAGGGTTTATGGTTTAGGGTTTAGGATTTAGGGCTTAAAGTTTAGGGTTTAGGGCTTAGGGTTTATGGTATAGGGTTTAGGGCTCAGGGTTTAAGGTTTAGGGTTGAGGATTTAGGGTTTATGGTTTAGGGTTTAGGAGTTAGGGTTTAAGGTTTAGGGTTGAGGATTTAGGGTTTACGGTTCAGGGTTTAGGAGTTAGGGTTTAAGGTTTAAAGGTTAGGGTTTAGGGTTTAGGGATAGGGTTTAGGGTTTAGGGCTCAGGGTTTAGTTTTTAGGGTTTAGAGTTGAGGGTTTATGTTTAAGGGTTCAAGGTTTAGGGTTTTAGCTTAGGGATTATGGCTTATGGCCTAGGGTTGTGGCTTAGGGTTTAGGGTTTAGGGCTCAAGGTTTAGGGTTTAGGGCTGGGTTTAGGTTTTAGGGTTTAGGGTTTACGGTTTAGGGTTTAGGATTTAGGGCTTAGAGTTTAGGGTTTAGGGCATAGGGTTTATGGTATAGGGTTTATGGTTTAGGGCTCAGGTGGCTCAGGTTTAAGTTTTAGGGTTTAGGAGTTAGGGTTTAAGGTTTAAAGGTCATGGTCCAGGTTTAGGGTAAAGGGTTCTAGGGTTTAGGGTTTAAGGCTCGAGGTTTAGGGTTTAGGTTTTAGGGTTAAGGGTTTAGGGGCAAAGTTCAAGGTTTAGGCTTTAGTGTTCATGGCTTAGAATTTAGGGTTTAGGGTTTAGAGTTTAGGGCTTAGGGTTTAGGGTTCATGATTTAGTGCTTGGGTTTTTGATTTGGTTTTTAGGGTTTAGGGTTTAGGGACCTTTAGGATTTAACATTTAGGCCCCAAGGTTTATGGTTTACAGTTTAGGGCTTAGGGCTCAAGGTTTAGGGTTTAGGGGTTATGGTGCATGGTTTAAGGTTTACGACTCAGGGTTTGGGGTTTAGAGTTATGGGTTTAAGGTTTAGGGGTTAGAGATCAGGGCTCTAGATTTAGGGTTTAGGGCTCAGGGTTTAAGGTTTAGGGTTTAGGGCTCAAGGATTAGGGTGTAGGGTTCAAGGCTTAAGGTTTAGGGTTTATGGTTTAGGGTTCATGGTTCATGGTTTATGGCTTAAGGTTTGGGTTCAGAGTTATTGGTTTAAGGTTTGGGGGTTAGAGCTCGGGGCTCTAGATTTAGTATTTAGGGTTTAGGGCTTAGGGCTCAGGGTTTAGGGTCTAGGGTCAAGGGTTTAGGGTTATGGTTTTAGGGTTTAGTATTTAGTGTTTAGGGTTTAGGATTTATTATTTTGGTTTTAGGGTTTAGGGTTTATAGTTTAGGGTTTAGGTATCATGGTTGAGGGTTAAGGATTTAGGTCACAGAGTTTAGGGTTCATCGAATTTGAGGCGTAACATTCAAAGAGAGTCATAAAAATTGATGTTTTTCATCTTTTGATATTTTGAAGGAGGGAAATGTCATATTCATGACTGTCCAATCCTTCCAAAGACCCCAGTAGTCCTCAATCCTTGGATGTACAGGGAGACACTGTTACTTGGCTTCCATTTATAATGATAGAGATATTTGTAAATTCATGTTATGACCTCTAAATCTATATGAATTTCAAGTTGCTTGAAATTACATCACACCCTTCACTAGGATTGATGACTACCCTATCTTTTTATTTAGGGATTTTGAAAACATCCATGGGTTTATCATATAAGGAATTATCAATGAATGGAAGGTCACTAAGTCGTAGGCCAGGTTAATCCCTTTTAGAAATAAACAAGAAAGATTTACTAGGTGATTGATAACCCCTTTGTGTTCTTAGCCATTCCCCTGTTTCTATGCTTATTTTGAACACTTTATGAAGTTCTGTCAAATTTACTATCCATTCCAGTAGAACACTTGAAATTTATCTTTCTTCAGAGGAGAGGATACTACAAGAAATTCAATTATGATCCTACACCTCTGCATTGATATATTCTCTATGTTTCTTTTGTTTCCTTTAAGATTAATTTTTTTGTTGTGATGGTTATTTTTTCTAGCTTCCAATGGGTCATCCTGGCTTGCATAATACCATACATGGAAATATGAGAAATGTGAAATTTGTTTCAGAGTGTGAATAAATTTACATTCAAGAGCGCAAGTATATGTGGGGAGAAACAAGTTTGGAAGAGATGTGTAATATATGCATTACAAGGCATAAGGTAGATGTCATATCCATTTAGTTACTTGTCCCACCTCTCATAAACAAGGTAGTTCTAAAGATAGACTCAATGATGGTTCTAAGCATGAGACTAGGAAATATTGATGAAATATGGTTTGGGGTTTATGGTTTAGGGTTTAGTGCTCATGGTTCAGGGTTTAAGGTTTAGGGTTTAGGGTTTAGGGTTCAAGGTTCAGGGTTATGGTTTAGGATTTAGGATTTAGGTTTTAGGTTTAGGGTTTAGTGTTTATGGTTAGGGTTTACGGATCGAGGTTAAGGATTTAGGGTTTAGGGTTTAGGTTTTAGGTTTTAGGGTTTTAGATTAAGGATTTAGTGTTTAAGGATAAGGGTTTATGGTTTTCGGTTCTAGAGTTTTAAGGTTTATGGTTGTGGTTTAGGATTTAATGTTTAGGGATTAAGGTTTAGGGTTTATGGTTTAGGGCTCGGGGTTTAGGGTTTAGGGTTTAGGGTTTAGGTTTTAGGTTTTAGGGCTTAGGATGTAGGGTATATGGTCTAGGGTTCAAGGTTTATATTTTAGGGATCAAGGATTAGGGTATAGGGTTCAAGGCTTAGGGTTTAGGGTTCAATGTTTAAGGTTTAGGGTTTAAGGGTCAGGGTTTAGGGTTTAGGATTTAGTTTTTACGGTTCAGGGTTTAGGGTTTAGCATTTAGGGCTCATGGTTCATGGTTTAGGGTTTAGGGCTTATGGCTTAGGGTTTAGGGATTAAGGCTCAGGGTTTAGGGCTCACGGGTAAGGGCTGAATGTTTAAGGTTTAGGGTTTAGGTCTCAAGGTTTACAATTTAGTGTTTAGGTTTATGGCCTATGGTTTAGGGTTTGGATTGTAGAAGTTAAACGCTAAAAGATTTAGGTGAATGCTTTGAAAACCTAAAAAATTACCTATGTCTTGATTGAGATTATACTTTAAAAACTATCTCCTAAACCATGACTTGTGGAGTCGTGAGACTAATTCCATAAAGTAAAGAGTGACCCTAATTTCTTATATTTACATAAATAAATTTAAAGTATAAGAAATAATAAAATATAAATAATAATAAATGAAAAAATTATACTTTTCGTTAACGCATTTTACGTTTTCTCTTTTCCAATCCATGCCTCAAGGCTTGAGATCAAGTTTGGATCCCAAGCTCGAGGCATGGACTTCGCACAAACAAAGCAAACATGTTTTTACAAGAAAATGTAAAAATGCCACTTCCTCTATGATAAATCAAAATAAAACAATTGATCCATTTAAAAAAATTATACCACGACATAGAGCAGAGTCTCTTCTTTATAAAAATATAATTTTTCAAATTTTCTGACTAATATAAGGTTTCCATATTATTTATTTTCTAACTATGCCTTTTTATAGCTATTTTTTGAAGTGTAAATATGTCTATCTTTTATGGTGTATCTTTTTTTGGGTGATCAAAATTTTAAAAATTATACTAGCCCAAACTAGGCATAATTCTATACATATTAAAAAAATCTAATTTTTGATATTTTTTGAGGTAGTTAGGGGGGCACGGTCGAAGCTCCGTTATTTTTCAAAACATTAAATTTATGTACTAGAAAAATCATAAATAAAAAAATATTCGCTAAAAAAATCTATAAAAAATGGAGCCCAAACTAGATGCTCCTAGCTATCTTTCTACCAAAGGGTTTTTAAAAATACTAAATGGTACTCAAAAAATGGTGGGGGCACGAAAGTCACTCTATTATGTTTTTTTAACAAAAACAGAGCATCTGTTTGTATTTTAGTTGTTTGGCCCACTTAAACTTATCCGTTTTCAATAAAATTTAGTAGCTTAGAAACTAGACTCAAAATGCTATGATTCATATTCCTACAACATCTTCTAATTTTGAGTGTAACTATTTGAAAAACTCGTACAAGTTGAAGTTTTTTTTTCAAAAAAATGCGTCCACTTAAGACCCCCTTTTGGCCCCCCAACTTGGTGCACTTACCCAATACATTATTTTAATCTTCAAGTTATTATAACCAACTATGTAGGTTAACTAATTAAGTTGTATCATTCTTGATTCACAATCTGTTGCTCCAATTAGGAATTCATATTTTCACAATCATATTGTACATGGAAGGGTACATTACACCTATGTTCCCCTTATAGATATTTTTCCTTGAATCTAAATGACTAATTTCACATTTCAAACTACTTATGTTTCATCATCTTAAGGATTTTCTCTCAGTAGCAATGGGTTAATTAGATGTTTTGACCATAAATTATACTTCTGGTGATCCTAGATTTAATATATTCCTATCTTTGTCAAGGGTTCTACTAAACTTTACAAGTCCAACTAGAGTGCAATCTCCTTAACTCACAAGACCTTGGCTACAACTAAAGTTATCCCATTCTCAAGGCTACATTTCATTATTTCATTAACATCATTGTTTAACCACATTCATGCATACAAAGCATGTGATCATGCATCATATTTGGTTTTCCAATTTATTAGGTTGTTGTATTATTCATGGAGCTCTACTTTATCACATTCATTTTATGATCACATTTGACATTTTAATTGGTTTTGACATCGCTCAATGGTGTACTTTTTTGTAGCGGTCATTCCTTAGTTTAATATTATTTACCCTTTCACTAACTGCATTTACGCGGTTACTTTGGTCCTGTATTAACATCATTTTGGAACAAATGAAATTCCTATAAAACTTACATAACACTAAGGAATTTAAGACTACAAGGAGTACAACCTCGCACAAGACAACTCATTTCAATGCTCTTGGACATGGAAATATAAGCATATATTGAAAGAGAGATATCCCAAACAAACTTATGCATTACAAAAGCCTCCTAAGGACCTATTTCAATTGTTAAGTAAATACACAAGTAATTGAAATGTAGTCTCCACTCACATATTTTAAATCTCACAAGAGATCAATCGTAGGTACAACCACCAATTATCTTGCAAGGCTTTGGCCACCCACTAGGGTACCAAGGGAAATTACACACAAGAGGGTTAAATTGATTTAGGATATGGTGATACTGTAACACCTAGACATGATCACCTCACTCATCCCAATATGATAGGTTTCACAACATATAAGCACCACATCATAAAATATCAAGGAAATAGTCCTTAATAAGACGTCTTAGGTACGAAACATGAAGATGATTAATGAGATCAGAGTATTTTATTAACATGATCAATGTTTTATACCCTGGAAAAAGACTCAAATGGGAGGAGGAAGTATAATAGGAATTATAGCTCGTTCTTTATTTTCGTTAGTTTTGATGAGAGGAGATTCTACCTAGCATTGTGGTTGTTAAGGAAATAAACCAATAATTAACATAGCAAAAGATTAGTTTGATATCTCTATAACATAGGTACAACATTGAGTACAACTTCACATCCAATTCGACACTATAAAATATAGCCACATTGGCATTCTCTTTTCAAAATATACAAAGAACAATTCTTCGGACAATAATACATATCATTATTCTATGGTAATACATGTATTGCAAGGTGAATATAACATTACAATGACAACTCATTAATTACAACATATCACATCTAGAAAATTCCTCTTGTTCAGAGTACCTACAACCAATGTTGCGTCAATCCTAGGACTGAGTATGGAAATCCCCTACACTCAAGCATAAATTCCATGCATCCATCATTTCAAACAATCGGAACATACAATAGAGAGAGATAGAGAAAGGGAGAGAGAGAGACAAAAGAGTAAGGGAAGGAGGAAGAAAATCTAGGATTCATTTTCTTTTCAAATCACTATAACATCTCGTATCCAATTTTCATTTCATTTCAAATCATATACATTTTGACCCATTTGTATTTTCAAAACCCAATCAATATTTTCATAATTATCTCTAGAGAGAGAAAGGGGAAGAGAGAGAAAGTTTGGATTTCATTTTCCTTTCTATTCATCATATCATAATCACATATATTATCAAAATTTCATATCATTTCCAACACATGAACATTTATAACTCATTTACATTTTTAGAACCAGTCAAAATATCGTGAGTTACTTCTAGAAAGAGAAAAGGGAAGAGAGAGAAACATCATAATTTCCCAAAAACAATTCATACAATAATTTGATCAATTCATACTCTATAAAGTGTGGAAATGATATATACAAGGTTCCACAGTTAGTTAGAGTCAACAAAACCCTTAAAAGGTGTGTTTAGCTAAAGTTGCAATTTTGGTGCAAGCTAGTCGAAACATCTAAAGTGCTCACAAATTGGGCCTTGAAAACACTCATTTGAAGTTTGAACACAAAGTTTGATGATTACTGTTTACCCTCCCATATACATAGAATTCACCATGTTTGACGGAATTTTATTACGAAGAGCAGAGCTCAAGTTACAAGGGAAACTCGGGGTCGGCTTATTATAATTGCGACAAGCTTGTCACTCAAATGACAGTGGGCCCTAGAAGCCACTCGCAAAACTAGTCTTCGAAGGTGTTTTCATTTAAACACGAGATGGATTATGATTCTCTTGCTAGCGGTCTAGGGATAGGTGGAAAGGGTTTTCATTTTTTTTTTTTCGAACTAAGCGGTAACGATATATGTCGAAACCGATCACGTTTTACTAAAAAGAGCACGTCACTACAAGTGACTAATAAGCTAAGTGGGCTTAGAAATTTGACATGCAAGGGTGTTAATTAAGTTCAAACAACTTGGTTAAGTTTCCACATAGTGTCTCATGTTACTGGGGTCATGCAAGGAGTTTCAGGTTTGCAGTATATTTTGGTGTGGCGCTCCATGCGCATAACTTTCGGGGTCATAATTTTTTTGATGTTTCGATTCTAAATGAAGTAAGGTTTTTATCATTGGTTGGAGTTACATTTCCTAATAATTAACATTTAATTTCCAAATGCAAGAAATGATGAAAGTGGAATTTAGTGCAAGTGAAAAGGAGAAAACCATACCTTTTACACAAAACTCGTGATCCCCGCATTCAACGTGACTGCATCAACTTCAGACATTCCGGTAACTATTTCGGACTTTCTCATGCTTCCTCACTTTGCATCACCAACAAGGTTATGACCCAACTAAACACATGTCTCGAGGCTTTTGACTGGATAACAAATAAATTGACTCCACTAGAACTTGATCCATCAATAGGTATCTCAATATATCTTCTCCTGGGAACTAATAGACATAAATTTCCATTACATATCATTCTTATAATTTTTGGTGAGAGGAGCTCCGGATAGAACATCTAATTTATAATCATAATGAAGCCACAATGGGAAATGCTAGATAGATCCATTCCTCCTAAAAGATAACAAATTAAAAATAAAGAGGCAATGTTTTCCCTAACCCCACAACATTGTACCAAGAGCACCCCTATTCACGCAACTTGTGTGGATTAAAACTGGATCAACTAAAAACTTAGTTGAATTATCCTACAAATTATCTCACTCCTTTTCTCAGAAGTTGCACTAGATCTTTGTGATTAAACACCCACTATAGCATAACTCAGCAGAGATGGTTCGAGTATCCCCTTCTTAAGCATATCAAAACTTAGCATAAGTCTCCAAAGACTGCTATGATGAAGTCCCTTGATTACTAGAAAAATGACATGGCACACCGGTGTAAGGAAATCACCAAGCTAGAAAGCTCCTTGAATACCCTTCAACTCATGACTCAGCTCAGTTATTAAAGAATCTTTACTCAAAACAAAAATAATAGAAGATCCATCAGTTATCATCATCTCCGCCAAAAACGAGAACTTAATACTAGCTAATACATTGTTGAGACTATGAAAAACACAAGGTTTCATGCACAGGTAGTGTGAAAGAGACAAATCTTGCAAAGACATACATTAGTTAGCAAGATGGGCATTTTAAATGTCTAAAATCAATACACCACTTACTTGAAATACAAGCTAAGGGGCAGAAATAAAATGAAGTGGTATCTATCACCTACGCATCGTGAGAAAATTGTTGGGAGGGTAACGGTGCACGTAACACATGTACATAAAAATGGATGGAGCAAAATCAATACAACTAGATAATATGCCTGGATGGAGTGCCTCCTCAACCTCAATATTTGTCTTCCTCTACATAAAATAAACACTCCAACGATAGACAATAGATCTGCTTCTCCTCTCAACGGTAATCAAACATTCTTTAGACACATATACAGGTGCAAATCGATCCATTTGTGCCTTTCCATCTAAAACATCATTCCATACACATTCTGCCAAACATTTCATGACCCGCATATGCTTTGTATTTTGCATGCATGTCTCTGTTGAGGCACTTGCAGCTACAACCAAAAAGGAACCTATTCCAAAGCTCCCATTGTAGCATTGTTCCCACAAGCATTATGTTTAGCTGTCAAAAACCAAAACTGCTAAATTACAATGTTAACTTGGGATTCACATCATTTCCTCCTCTTGACATCAAACAATGTGCTTGGATTATTATGCAAGAAAATGACAGGTCTGAAAAGGTTCTTAGGATGTGTCATTTCATGCTCTATCATCCGACAAGCAAGTGTGCGGCTCGAGGATTGGAAATGGGGGCACTACACTTTTTAAAAATCATATCTAATTATCTCTCTTGATATTTTGGGGCTATCAAATACGAGGCAATCAATAATTGGTTGTGCTTGGTAAAATTCACCACAAAATACCATATCTATACCACCAAACCAAGTTGTGGGTGTATGTTTTATTTGACGAAGTCGGTTTTTCGTAAAGTATAAAAGTTGACCTCCAACCAAGGAAATCTCGTCTATAAGAGCAAGTTGCAATTGGTTATAATGTTTCGCTAAGGGGTATACACGTTCATTGTTGAGTGGGTGCGGTTCGAGATCTATTAAATGGCAAGAGAAAAATAGAATGGTGTGCTTTATCCCACTAGCATTGTAAACAACTTTTCTTGTGAATGCCAAAATCAAGCCTTAATTTTCAAGGGGTCATTGCTTATGGGCTCATTTGTAAATACGGGTCAACATTTCAAAAATGAGTTTTACAACAAAGGTTTTTCCGTTCCATCACCTCTGGTTAGGGAAAAGTAAATTGGAGTTGAAAGGTATTTATTTTTCTTGAAAGAGATGTCTTTCACAATGGCCAATTGTTTTTTGTTCAAAAGTTGCATGTTTTAGTAGTATATTGCATTGTCTTGAATGCATGGGTGTTTGCTATTTCAAAACTCTTTTTATAGAAGTAGAATGTTGTAGAGGATTTTGGAAAGGAAAATCATGTTGTATGTCATAATTTTCGAAAGGGTGTAGTTCTTGTTTATTCGACAATGTTGACTTGTCAAAGATTTGTCCAACAAATTGCAAGTCTTGAACTTTTGTTTCTAGGTCTCCCCATTTTGTATTGATAGCATAACAAAATCTGGATTCATTGCTATGTATGGTGTTTTGGTGAAATATATATGCATCTTTCCAAGTTGCGAAACCGGTTTTGAGTGTGTCTTCATTACTTTACAGAAATGGAATGTATCGCAAAAAGTATTTCATGACAATAGTTCTCAATATTGAGATGCTTATTGTAATTGACAAACCGCACGATTTTTGGCTTAACTCGAGGATCTATTTTTACCATTATTTTGCATGGAAAAAAATCAGTTAGGCATATGCGGTTCAATGAAAGGGGCATGCTATGTAATGGTCTATGATAGACCTACACATAATGTTTTCAGTTTTTCTGGCTCTTATTGTAGTAATGTCGAGGTTTTAGAATGAATGTACAATATTAAGGATTGGAAGTGTTTATGAAAACACAATTTCGTGAGGTATTGTTTAGAGGAATGGAAAGCACTATATGGGCTGCATGTTGTGTTGACATTTGATGTGTATTTAACATTGCATTCCCTAGGTCGTGAATCATTTGGAAAGTGTCAACATGCATCTTTTTATGTTTAGTACGAATTTTGGTAAATGCCTTTGTATTAGTACGGTCCATTTTTGTCATGTACGAGAAACAATAAGTTGTTGTTGCATATGCATTAAGCACATATTGAGCATCCGTATTCGCTAGCCACAACAAAGGCATGTTTTTGGAAAAGGTGTTATTCCATGAATGGCATGGTTTTCTTTTCAAGAACAAGGTGGGTTGCTTAAGTGTTATTTGTATTGCTTGTGTGTAGCTGATTTCATTCAAGCCTAGTTCTCAAAGGAACATATCATATGAAATCAAATTGTCATAATGTTTTCTTTCAAGAATGGAAAAATAGAAAGTGCATCTCAAGGGCATCCTTTGTCGGTTCTTCACAAAACTCTATTATCTTTGTGCATTTCATGGGTGGTTAAGCGGAAATTGTATCTACACTTTGAATGTTTTTTTATAGCTCGAGTGTGATGGTGAAACTGCAATTTTGCTATATTAGGAGGGAATAAATTAGTATCACATGTTATGTACTTGTCAACGAAAGACTCAATAGCTTCATTGTCATAATCTCCAAAGGTGGGCGCATTTTTTGTCCATATTAGCCAGTGGCTATGGCCATTCCCTCTATTTTGGAATTCCGTGATCCGAAAGTAATCATGTATTTCTCTGAAGAAAGAGTTTTCTTCACAAAGAAATTGCTTTAATGCATTAAGTTTGTGTTTATAATAACGAGTACAAGTGACGAGGTCATTTTTGATAAAGAAGTTCTTTGTCATGGCAATTAGTAGGTGACGACTTGTCTAAAGGAATCATACGTCGATAGCATGTGTATAGTTTCTTAAGGGCATTTGTTAAAGGCAACCAATAATGTTCAACACTTGAGAATGTGGCAAAACATGTTGGTGGACCTAGTTGACGAACCATGGCAAAGAGGGTTTTCCTTGTTTATTGCAAGTAATCTAAAGAAATGTGATTTTTTTAAAAATCAATGTAATCAATATCATATTTAAGGATTTTTACAAGATTGGGTTTGAATTTGACCTCTTTTGCAGTCAATGTTAGTCTGTTTAGTTGCCCCTTTATAATCCTAACCCAAATGCATCGCCCAACTTGGTCAATAAGTATTTTTATTGCGTTGAAGAAAATGTTGGTTATGTGATAAGAAAATCTCGGATCTCGAATTCAAGGTAGCTCAATTGCACTATTTTTTTGATACGATATCATTTTTTTGGTTGCTTCTTCTCAAGGCTATCGAAAAATAGCGTTGGAAAATTCATTTCCTCAAAAAAATTGTCTTGGAAAATCCCAAGTGGTGTAAACCCCTCTGAAGGAGCAATTTGTATCATTTTATCCTTAAAATAATGAATAGTTGAAAGTGCAGCAAAGCCATGAATAAATGTATCACAAGTGTTTATATCTTCACTATCATCATCCGAAGAACCACTTTTGGAAGGGCTTTGTCTATGTGGTTGATTGGCTCTTTCTTTGTCATTTGTCTCTGTATTAAACATCGATCCCAATCATGATTGAGCTTTATGTCTTGCATGCGATATAATGTTGATGTGCATAATTGTTTGAGAGGCATGTGCGAACATTCCCGAATGGTATGCTTTTTATATTCGAGACGGTGTTTTAGTGCAATGGCAATTGTTTTTGCGTCTTGTGGATATCTTGGCAATGCTTGTTGGATTATATCAATATTTGTTGGCACATTTATAATTGCTCCTTCAATGTAAATTGAGGGTGTTTGTGAGTACAATGCCTAATTTGTGCAAATGCAAGCCGAAGATATACTAGCCTTTCTTCCATATTTGAGAGCAATACAATATGGGGGTGCATTGGAATCATCTTGATATGATGTGGAGATGCAAGTTTTGGCAAAGTTCCATGTTCCAAGCTTCTCAAACATGTGTGACATATTGTTCTTTGTCGGGGCATTGTTTTAGAGGATATCAGTTTGAGATATGTTTTTTATCGAGTGTTAGTAAAACATACCATATCAAATTTGAAATGTAACCGCTTACAAACAGGGGCATATATGGGTGGTTTGTCTTTTTCCAAGCACGGAAATGAGATGATTTTGTTATATGTTGTGTATGTTTTTGTATTATTTTTTAGCGAACTAAGAGACAGTCTACAAGTCAATGGTTTGGATTGTTTTTGACGCTTGATGTATGTGTATGTGTAGATCTTGTTTTTTGTTGCCCGGAGGAGGGCAATACATGTGATATGTGTTTGTAACTAACAATACTGGACATCAAATCAGTTTTGATCAAATAGATTCGTAATGAAAATATCCTCCGACCAAGTGAAAACGTATAAGATTGTGTGTTACTAAGGATTATGGGTGGGCTAAATAAACCTTAAAAACTTGAAATGGGTGTGAATGCCACAATTGAATGTTTATATTGAAAAGAAAACACAACCATTGAATGCGAAGTTGTCTACCTCTATTATGTTTCGTTCTTGCCCTTTCCAAGTCACAATCGTAGCCGTGTTCTTTAATGGTTTTGAGCAAGCCAACTATGGATAAATTCCAAAGTTTTATGGTCTCCCTGGAGGAATGAACTACAAAAAGACTTAGCAACATACCAACGAAAGCAAAGAGGATCAAATTCATAGTCACGGAGATGGAAAATTGAAATATAAAGGTTATCACAAAGCAAATGTTGTTGTTTTGTACTTGTCCTTCAAGGCCATAGTGTTCAAGGTCATGCCATAAGTCAGCCCAATAGTTATCAATATCCAAATGAAGGGATACTAGATGAGCATCATTGATGGGTACAACGTAGTCCACATTTTTTTTGTCAAAAGAGTGGTTCATAATAAGCTGGCTTAAAGGATTGGAATCATGAAAAAAATTCAATATGGGAGGTTGTGAGTGTTTACATTGAAATGAAGGTAATTATTGCCTCTGATCTTGATCAAACCCATATTGATATGTCTAGCCATTTTGAAAGTCATTTTACGTAAAAAAATGTCCCCCATAGATCCTCTTTGGTTTGTCCATGAATGTGGATTGTTGATTGTTTCATACAATTTAAATATGTTTGAGAGTCATGGACATCGTGTAAAACATAGAGAGTTTTAGGGTCTAATTCTAGTTGGAAAGATGTTATTGCATCAATATCTATTTGAGCTAGCAAATTTTCAAAGTGTTCAATGATACCAACCTTGAGTTCAACAAAGTGTATAAAAATGCAACAAAACAACAAAAGCATCGAACAAACAATGACAAACACCATATTTGAATGCAATGTCTCTAAAAAAGATGGAGTCATTTCAAATCATCGTTAATGCATTGAATAACATGGTTGGACACCTTATATGTTTCAACATCCGGGGGTGTGTGGTCATTTATGAAATCTTTTTTATAGTTGCATTTGTTTTTTTTTCCTTGCAAGAAAATAGCAGAGTTGAACTTAGCACGGGAAAAAGGCGAGATAGATATACCTTGGCCACATGAGCAAATTCGATGAAAGCAACCATGCAATGAAATCCCCCTATCCTCTTTCCTCTTTTCTCTACAAAAACAAGAATAAAAACAAATTGATGAAATCTCCAAACAATTATACATGCTAATATATTCTATGAATGCAGATGATTTGAATAAGCATCTCTGCGGATATTTTACCTTTCAAATATACTTTGTTAATCTACATTTAACTATTCTGTGAACTTTCATACGATAAAATATAGTATCCACTTAGAAGTGTATACACGATTATTTTTGAGTTCCTTAAAGTTGTTTCCATGATTTAGAAATGAATGTACATAATCTTAATCTAGTATTTTTGTTTTGTTTCATATGTTACTAAACTCTGCATTGGATAAATAACTGTGGCAAATAGTAGTTTTTGATTCAATTCGATATTTTTATTGCTTTTGTAGTTTGCATGGGCTTGTGCAAGGTTGGAACATGGAACTTGGTCGAGATTCTGATACAAATGGCCAAGTATGGTTATAAAGTGAAGAGGCAGACTGTGGAGACAGTCATGGGAATGCAAGTTGTCATAAAACATAGCATTGCCAATGGGAACGAGATATGTTTACCCAAAGTAGATAAGGTAGTTTCTAAATAATTACATACAATTCTAGCAATGATATCTATTAAGCACTTTAAACAGAATTGCATGCACACTATCTCATATTCCTCCTCTGCCCCTTTTACTAATGCAGTTCCAAAATTCGCTTAAAACTTCCTATTGAAGTCATTGGGAAAATTCTTTCTAGCCTTGGTTCCACCCATAATGTGGCAAGAGCTTCCTTAACATGTAGAAAATAAAGATAAGCTAGAAAAACTCACTGCATACCCTTTCATTTCACTACACAGATAGTTCTATTTTCAGGGAACTCGGTCACGAGCATGTCTGAAATGCTCATCACCCAAACCATTTGAAATATCCCTTGTAGGATATTACTTAAAAATGCACAAAATATAGAAAATTTGTAGCAAAGAAAAATACTGATTTTTAATGAAAATGTCCAGCTGGGACAACGAATGGTATTGAAGTGATATCACACAAAAATATTTTCCACAGTGGATGAAATTACAAGGAAGCTTACAATAAAAATAATAGAGACTAAGCAAAAATTTTATAGAATAATATATTGTTGCTGACAAAAGTACGGAAGGCCCTGACCGGCTGAAGTCGACTTGAGTGGTCCTGTGACCCTCTAAATACAAACGCAAAATAAGGGTCTTTGAAAACAACAAGGCAGATGTAGGGAATAGCAAACGCCACTTGCAGATCTCGACTCGACCATTTGGAAAAACCCCAAATCGAGGCTACAAGTCACCACGCAAGGAATGGAGTCAGGAAATGAGGGAGGTACCTTCCACGAGTTGCCATGCCCAACCTAGATGGCTTTCGTGAGTTGGATCTAGATCATATGATTGTCTTCCCGAAAGCCCCTAAAAATCCTCGAAACCCTTCCTCCTGACCCTTTGGAAATATCTCTGTAGTACGGCCCAGAAAATGGCTCCAAGATGACAGACTAGGGTAGATCTTTCACCACCAAAGAATGCCTTACTAGCTTGGGACGGGTCTCTCACCACCAAAGCTAGGGTCCCCAGGATTTGACTCCTGGGATTTGACTCACAAGTGCACATGAAGAGGGGCGTTAAAATGTATGTTTCAAAAAGTGCCTTTTCTTCCCTCCCCATCTCCATATATACCCAACAATAAAACGTAGGAGGGGCCACTTTAATGGGTAAGATAATAGAGTGACTTTCGTGCCCCCACCATTTTTGAGCACCATTTAGTATTTTTGAAAACCCTTTGGTAGAAAGATAGCTAGGAGCATCTAGTTTGGGCTCCATTTTTTTAAAGATTTTTTTAGCGAATATTTTTATTTATGATTTTCTAGTACAAAAATTTTATGTTTTGAAAAATAATGGAGCTCGACCAGTGCCCCCTAACTACCTCAAAAAAATATCGAAAATTAGATTTTTTTTTTGAATATGTATAAATTATGCCTAGTTTGGGCTAGTATATAATTTTTTAATTTGATCACCAAAAAAAAGATACACCATGAAAGATAGACATATTTACACTTAAAAAAATAGCTATAAAAAGGCATAGTTAGAAAATAAATAATATGGATACCTTATATTAGTCGAGAAAATTTGGAAAATTATATTTTAAGAAAGAAGAGACTCTGCTCTACGTCGTGGTATAATTTTTTAAAATGGATCGATTGTTTTATTTTGATTTATCATAGAGGAAGTGTCATTTTTACATTTTCTTGTAAAAACTTGTTGTTTGTTGTGTTTGTGCAAGTCCATGCCTCGGGCTTGGGGATCAGGCGGATCCCAAGCCTTGAGGCATGGCTTGGAAAAAAAAACAAAAAAATGCGTTATGTAATGCGTACGCATTACATGCAGCGTTGCATTTTTTTCTTTGTTTTATATCTTGTGGCCCCCCAACGTCCCTTTCATCTCTTTCACGGGAATTCTACAAACATTCTATTTTGTTTGCAATATTCTCTACATTCTTGCATGATTTTTTAGTATTTCATTTTGTCCCCTACCCCACTAGTTGATTTTTTCTAATCATGGGTGATAAACGTCGAGCTAAGGACAAGAGGAAAGTCAAGAATAAGAGACACGGAGCAATTGGAAGAGAAGAGAATAAAGAAATTGAAGAGAATGCAAAAACTTCGAGCAGGGCAAGGTACATCCGCTATATCAAATGTAGCTAATGTATTAGAAAATTGGGATGAAATACATAATGAAAATGTAGAGAATAATGATTTTTTCAATGAATAATGATATTGAATTGAATGATAATGTTGGTATGGATGAAGAAATTGATATGAATCAATTGTTGAACCCTTACTTGAGAATCAAATGTTAACCCCAAAATTTGTATGAAAAACTTTGAATGAAGAAAGTAACCTTGTAAATGAATCTTCACCTCTAAGAACACCTCCTTCCATTTTGAAGAAAACCAATTCACTTAATTGAAATTGATGAAAACATTATAAAACCAATGCCTAACAAAATGTATAGAAAGAAATGCGAGAAGAAAAGCTAGTGGAATTTGGGATAATTACTTTGAGAATTTAAATGACACACAAAGATGTCAATTATTTGTTTCATTGATGAAATTAATTAAGATGAGACCTATAATGAAGACCCTGGGGTTAAGAACATCTAATGTTGTTGATCAAAATGCGTCAATTGTTGAAAACATACATAAAGCATACCAAACTGTAGGTGGAAAAAGACGCACCAAAGATAGTAATGCTACATGACGTGCACTAACTAATTGTATAGTAAGTGATAAAACAGTTAATAAATGCTTGATTAGAAAAACAAGCAGTGCTTTGAAGCTAAACAGAAAAACACTAATGAAAGCAATAGAGAGACGTAAACGTCTTGAGTTAGTCAATAACATTGACTATTGGGCTTTCTCTAGTAGACTTCCATGAAAAGACAAGAATACATCGATATTCTAAAAGAATTAATTGTAAAATTTTGGAATGAGAACACAAGGGTGTCATTGAATAGAAGAGATATAGTAAAAAGAAGAATAGGTTCTCGTAATCGTGAATCATGTGCAAAACATTTCTTAGATATGACTCAAACAGAAATGTTCTCTAAGTTTAAAAATGAAAATCCACAAATTAACATTAGCCAAAGATTCTTTGAAATGAACAAACCCTTTTATGTGAAAATCAATCACTCACGTACCACTTGTTGTTGCAGGCATCATGTTGAATTTTCAATGCATTATGATGTTTTTGTCAAATACGTAGTGTTTTGCATACTGACATCATGTTGTAGGAGTGTGGAATAAATGTCCCACAAAAATCTTCAAGGGAATTTATTCCGACAATATTTTGTGAAAAATCAACAAGACAATTTTTTTATAACAAAGCATGTTTGGATGGAACGTGTAATGTATGCGGTGGCTTGCCAAATCTGAAAAGTTGTATCCATGAGGAGAGTACATCTTCAATAGGAAAAGAATTGGTTGATTTCACCAAATATAAATCGGTGGCATATCAATTAAAAGATGGAAAAGAATCTAAGAGGTGTGAGCTTGTTACAAAACAATTACCTATATCAGAATATATGGTCAAATTCAGAGAGGAAATTTTTTTATGAGTATACAAGGCACACACATAGAGCTCGATGGTTGGATGAACAATTCAAGTTAAGAAAGGACACATTCCCACTTGGTACTATTGTTTTAGTAGTTGACTTCATGAGAGAATTACACATTGCAACCACAAATGGAGGTTCAGTCTCAATATTATAACTCAGTGCAAGTTTCTATTTTCGTGCATATAACATTCATGCACTCTCTGAAAGCACTGAGCAAGATCGAAAAATATTGAGAGAGTATCATTTCTACATCAGTGATGATCGGACACATTCTACAGAATATGTACAAGGGTGTTTCCAGGTGTTTTATGTGAACTTGAATGAGAGGAACATTAGTTTTGATCAACATTACATTTGGTCGGACAATTGCACATCACAATTCAAGAATGCACGGATGTTTTATTGGCTAAGTAGGATGCACAAAGAAACAAATGTACAACATATCTGGAGTTTTATTGAGGTAGGGCATGGAAAAGGAGAGCATGATGGTGCAGGAGCATGTGTGAAAAGAGCACTTGCAAGAGAAGAGTTAAAGTTCAAGGATGGTGCTAAATTTACAGATGTAAAAAAACATTGTTGATTGGTGTGTCAAGAATATGGGCCATGAATCTCAAGAGAGATCAATGGTTCATAGATATTTTTGGTTGATAGAAAACAACATCGAAAAACTTTGAAGATTGTATGACAATTGCAGGATCAAGTGATATGCACTCATTTCGTAGTTCAGATGCAAATGCTTGGACTATTTATACTAGGTGCATGACATGTTTTTGTATATCATGCATTGATTTTGCATGGAATGAATGTGAGTCACAACAGTGGGTGGATGAGTGGACTTGTAGACCTCTAATTCCACTCGACACACATCAAGTTCCATGAGCATTACAACTTACAGGGTCTTCAGATCAAATGACAACATCACCTGACTTTGACCAAGTCTCTGATTTAGTGCAACAAGGTACATACATATATGTACATGCCATGTTTTAGATTTATAAATTATTAAATGGTCAACTCTTAATGTATTTATAAATTGATTGAACAATTTTACTTTGTGATACATAGGGCACGTTTTTGTAGTTATTGCGATGGAATTTAATGAAGAGGGAACAAACTACTTCTTATCTCGTTGTGTAGGGGAAAATTTTTTTTGACTTCCATAGTCATTGATGGTGAAGACCTTGAGTATCCCATTGGATCAGTGGTAGTCACTGGAACTTGGCTTTGATGATATCCTATCAAAAAATCAAACATTTGGTTGTTTGAAGACTATGAAGTACATCGGAAGATACTTCACTATTCACATTTGGTCCTTATAACAAATATTAAATTGATCAAATATCGAGGTCGGCCATCAAACAAAAATATGTGGAAGGTTCGTGAATCAGATCATGAAGCAATTCTTGCTACTATCAAGAATAGAGTTGATCCTTGCGGTTCATTGGATTGAATTTGCAAAGGTATGTTCTTCATGAATTTAATTTGAATATTTACTTAAATGATTTTGTTTAAATTTTGTATGATTTAAAATTCTATTTAATTGCTTACTAACATGTTTATGTAGGTTAGTGGTGCCAAAAAAGCTTCCACCTTCACGTGGTTGGCATTATCAGTAGAGAATTTATTATTCTCGAAGCCAAGTGAAGCTAAGAAAAATTAAATATTAGAAAGGAACAACAAAAAAATTCTCATTTCACCACCTATATTGTAAAAATATCTTATTAAAATTCTCATTTCACCACCTATATTGTATGAACCACCTATATTCGGGTGATTGGTGATGGACAATTGCTGACTCAGTCGAATGATGGAAAACCTTATTTCGTAGAGGGCCCTGACACGTGGAGGTCTCGGATCTGAGGATGGAGGTGACGAGAGAAATCACCGTCGAAGATATGGCGTGTTTGGGCCTCGGGGCTCTTAAGTAGGACTACGGATGGAGGTAGCCCAACGGGGAGCATAGGGAACAAAAAAAGCCTCCACTAGCATTCACTAGCCACCCCGATGTGTTGGCATAGTTGGTTTGGTCCCACGAGCTTCGTTTGCAAACTACAACCTCTGGCAACCCTACACTGACTCAGACTGCACTATTTCTCGCGTTTACAAACAATAGGACAACGAGAGAACCGGATGGAGATGGAGAAAACCGTGAGAGGATTTTGTAGAGGGCCCAACATGGAGCTCTCAGATCTGACGAGATGTCTCTAGGTGCCACGGAGTCGAGAAATCACATGTCGAAGATATGGCGTGTTTGGGCCTCAGGGCTCTTAAGTGACTACGCCGGACAGGGTAGCCCGAAAGCACGGGAGCGTAGGGAACCAAAAAAAAGCCTCCACTAGCATTCACCAGGCCACCCGACATGTTGGCGTAGTTGGTTTGGTCCCACGAGCTTCCGTTTGCAAACTACAGCCTCTAGCAACCCTACACTGACTCAGACTGCACTATTTCTCGCGTTTACAAACAATAGGACAACGAGAGAACCGGATGGAGATGGAGAGAAAACCGTGAGAGAGGATTTTGTAGAGGGCCCCGACATGGAGCTCTTGGATCTTGATGAGACATCTCTAGGTGCCATGGAGTCGAGAAATCACATGTCGAAGATATGGCGTGTTTGGGCCTCAGGGCTCTTAAGCGACTACGCCGGACGGGGTAGCCGAAAGCACGGGGAGCATAGGGAACCAAAAAAAGCCTCCATAGCATTCACTAGGCCACCATGATGTGTTGGCATAGTTGGTTTGGTCCCATGAGCTTCCGTTTGCAAATCTGACCTGCAGCTAGACCCTCTGCTTGACTTAGCTGCACTATTTCTCACGTTTACAAACAATAGGAAACAAAAGAGAGAACCGAGATGGAGATGGAGAGAAAACCCGAGAGAGGATTTTGTAGAGGGCCCCGACATGGAGCTCTGGATCTGATGAGACATCTCTAGGTGCCACGGAGTCTGAGAAATCACCCGTCGAAGATATGGCGTGTTTGGGCCTCAGGGCTCTTAAGGGACTATGCCGGATGAGGTAGCCCGAAAGCACGGGAGCGTAGGGAAAAAAAAAAATCCTCCACTAGCATTCACCAGGCCATTTTGACATGTTGGCGTAGTTGGTTTGGTCCCACGAGCTTCCGTTTGCAAACTACTGACCTCTGCGACCCTCTGTTTGACTTACTTCACTGCACCTTTATTTTCACGTTTACAAACAATAGGACAACGAGAGAACCGGATGGAGACGGAGAAAACCATGAGAGGATTTCATAGAGGGCCCCGACATGGAGCTCTTGGATTGATGAGACATCTCTAGGTGCCACAGAGTCTAAGAAATCACCGTCAAAGATATGGCGTGTTTGGGCCTCGGGGCTCTTAAGCGGACTACGCCGGACGGGGTAGCCGAAAGCATGGGGAGCGTAGGGAACAAAAAAAAGCCTCACTAGTTCACGGCCACCCTACATGTGTTGGCATAGTTGGTTTGGTCCCATGAGCTTCCGTTTGCAAACTACATACCTCTAGCGTGACCTCTACCCCTGACTTGACTGACTACTTTGCATTTTTCTTGCGTTTACAAACAATAGGACAACGAGAGAGAACCGGATGGAGAGAGAAAAACCGTGAGATAATTTTGTAGAGAGCCCCACATCATGGAGCTCTTGGATCTACATGAGACATCTCTAGGTGCCACGGAGTTCGAAATCACCATGTCGAAGATATGGCGTGTTTAGGCCTCGGGGCTCTTAGCGACTACGCCGGGGGGTAGCGAAAGCATGCACGGGGGCGTAGGGAACCAAAAAAGAAGCCTCCATAGTGTTTACTAGGCCACCTGACGTGTTGGTGTAGTTGGTTTTTGGTCCATGAGCTTTGTTTGCAAAAACTCTGACCTATGGCACCTATATGATTTGACTTTTACACTATTTCATTGTCGCATTTGCAAACAATAGCATAAAGAGAGAGATGGAGATGGAGAAAAAACTGCGAGAGGATTTTGTATAGGGCCTTGACATGGAGGTCTTGGATTTGATGAGACGTCTCTAGGTGCCTGAGTCGATAAATCACCGTCGAAGATATGGGTCCTTTGGGCCTCAAGGGCTTTAAGCACATGCCATATCTTTGACATGGGTGATTTCTCGGACTCCGTGGCAGCATAGAGACATCTCGTTAGAATAAGAGCCTCCATGTTGGGGCCTCTATGAAATTCTCATGGTTTTTCCATCTCCATCCGGTTCTCTCGTTGTCTATTGTTTGCAAACAATGAAATAGTGCAGTGCGAGTGTGTAGAGATGTCAGGGAGGTTGTAGTTTGCAAATGGAAGCTCGTGGGACCAAACCAACTATGCCAACACATTGGGGTGGCTTGGTGAATGCTATTGGAGGCTTCATTTTGGTTCCCTATGCTCCCCGTGCTTTCGGGCTACCTCGTCCGGGCGTAGTCAGAGCCCTGAGGCCCAAACACGCCATATCTTCGACATGTGATTTGATTTCTCGGACTCCGTGGCACTAGAGATGTCTCATCAGATCAAGAGCTCCACATTAAGGCCCCTCTCTATGAAATATCTCGTGGTTTTCTCCATCTCCATCTGGTTCTCTCTCTTGTCTATTGTTTTGTAAGCGTGAGAAATAGTGTAGTTTGAGTCGGTGTAGGTTGAGAGGATTGTGTTTGCAAAGCGGAAGCTCGTGGGACCAAACCAACTACGCTGACACGTTGGGGTGCCTAGTGAATGCTAGTGGAGGCTTTGTTTTGGTTCCCTATGCTCCCTGTGCTCTCGGGCTACCCCGTTCAGGGTGTAGTCGCTTAAGAGCCCTGAGGCCCAAACACGCCATATCTTCGACGGGTGATTTCTCGGACTCTGTGGCACCTAGAGATGTCTCGTTAGATCAAGAGCTCCATGTTGGGGCCCTCTACAAAATAATCTCATGGTTTTTTCCATCTCCATCGGTTTCTCTCTTGTGTCTATTGTTTGTAAGCGCGTGAAATATAGTGTAGTGCGAGTCAGTGTAGTAGGCTTGCTAGATGTTGTATTTTGCAAACGGAAGTTCGTGGGACCGAACCAACTACACCAACATGTCGAGGTGGCCTAGTGAATGCTAGTGGAGGCTTTTTTTGGTTCCCTATGCTCCCCGTGCTTTCGGGCTACCCATCAGGCGTAGTCGCTTAAGAGCCCTGAGGCCCAAACATGCCATATCTTTGACATGTGATTTCTTGGACTCTGTGGCACCTAGAGATGTCTCGTTAGATCCAAGAGCTCCATGTGGGCCCTCTACATGAAATCCTCTCATGGTTTTCTCCATCTCCATCTGGTTCTCTCGTTGTGCTATTGTTTTTTGCAAATGAAATAGTGTAGTTTAAGTCGAGTGTAGGGTTTGCCAGAGGTTGTATTTTGCAAATGGAAGCTCGTGGGACCGAACCAACTATACCCTTGACATGTCGGGGTGCAGTGAAGTGAATGCTAGTGGAGGCTTTTTTGGTTCCCTATGCTCCCCGTGCTTTTGGGCTACCTCGTCCGGGCGTAGTCGCTTAAGAGCCCTGAGGCCCAAACATGCCATATCTTGATGGGTGATTTCTCGGACTCCGTGGCACCTAGAGATGTCTCATTAGATGAGAGCTCCATGTGGGGCCCTCTGAAAGCCTCTCGTGTTTTTTCTCATCTCCATCTGGTTCTCTCTATTGTTGTCTATTGTTTGTAATGCATGTGAAATAGTGCGGTATGCGAGTCGGTGTAGGGCTACCCCGTGCTTTAGGCTAAATCAGGCGTAGTCACTTAAGAGCCCTGAATGACTAGATTGGCTTAAGAATGAATTTGATAGGGGTATGTCTAAGAACACATGGGAGTTATCAATCACCTAGTAAATCTTTCTTGTTTAGTTCTGGATGGGAGTCAGTTGGCCTACGGCTTAGTGACCTTCCATTCATTGATAATTTATGTTATGATAAACCCATGGATGCTTTCAAAAGTGCCTTAAAAAGGATATGGGTAGTCATCAAGCCTAGTGAAGGGTGTGATGTGATTTCCAAATAACTTGAAATGCCTACAGATTTAAAGGTAGTAACATGAATTGGATAGGATTAGACAATCAAGAATCATTGAGTGTCTGAATTAGAATGTCATTGCATCTGGAGACATTCTCAAGCATTGGAGTAATGTATATGGAGAGACATTCTCAAAATATCAACAGATGAAAGGCATCAAATTGTGATGACTGTCGGGTGTTTTAACAGGGGAGAAGACTATGAAGCATAGAAGAATGTAGTAAGTGCATGATAAGATAGGAACCGATACAAAGAGACCATGAGCAAGAAGAAGCGCAAGTAAGGTAAATACACATATACACATTGATAAATTGAATGAATAATTACTCAGATTAGGTAACTCTTTATATACATACATTATATAAATATTAATTTCCAAAGTTTGATGCATATTATACATTGAAAATGCTAGTACATGTACATCACCAATAAATGAAAAAATAATCCATAATGTCTTAAATATTGTCAAGTGCACATCATATTAGATTCATGCGAAAATAATCTCAGAAATGTAAGGTCTCATACAAAATTATCAAGTTCAAATAGTATTTTAATGTGCATAATAAATACAAAAATGCCCAAATAGGTCATATACCATCAAGTTCAAATGCCATATAGGCTTACATATAATGCCATGCACATAGGCATACAAAAACAATGTCATGTAAGACATATATATTTCCTACTCATCAAAATCTATCCCTCTCTTGGCCTTGCTCGAAGAAGGCCCTCCCTTAGGTGAAGATGGAGATCCATGAGATGACTTTGGATCGTCGAGCCCATGCTTGAGTCCTCTTCCTTTGAATACTCACTTTGTAGAT
The DNA here is from genome assembly GCA_018340775.1 of Taxus wallichiana var. yunnanensis. Classification (NCBI taxonomy): domain Eukaryota; kingdom Viridiplantae; phylum Streptophyta; class Pinopsida; order Cupressales; family Taxaceae; genus Taxus; species Taxus wallichiana. The sequence continues at coordinate 702,695,218 of CM031242.1, read as the reverse complement.
GAGCTTTGTAAATGCTGAAACAATGTTTTTGTCAAAACTTAATTTATATATGTTTTCAACATGTATTTAAGACCATCTTTAGAATGAAAGTATTTACATAAATACACAAACTTACTGCAAGTTGTCGATCATGCCTGAATTTGCATCTCACGCTCAGATGAGTCATCGGGAGCTCTGTGTACTGAGCGGGAGTGCGAAGAGATGAGCGAGATGGAGAGTTTGTGCCCTCGAAGTCAAAATGGAGGGTTGAAGTTCCCTACATACACATAAGATCAGAAAATCTAACATCAGAATTAGTGAAAATAGAGCTAAGTACATTTATCTACATAATGACAATATTTTAACTAATTTTATCAATATAGAACTATTGTTTTTACCCATGCACCTTTGTGAATCAAATGAGCAGGGGTTGCGCCTATCATGAGTAACTCTGCATATACACTGATGAAGGACATTATTAACATAATTTAATAATTCTACAATGAAAGACATTACTAACATGTAATTTAACATAATATGAATTACGAGAAATTTAACAAAATTTACGTGTTGTTTGAATACCTCGGTGAGTTGTTGTTGTGCGAGATGAAATCGCGGCGACAACACCTTTATCTACTTGTCGCAGAGATGGTGGGGTGTCTAGTGAAGTCAACATCTTTATCAAACATGTATATCACGTGAGTTAGATGGACATACTGAGAACATACATATATTTGACTTCAAAACTATATTGACATATAATATATATATATATATATATATATATATATATATATATATATATATATATATATATATACACACACACACACATACACACACACACACACACACATGTATGTGAAAATTTTACATAATTAACATTCTAAATTACCTCTGTGAATGTATGTGTATGCATGGTGCTCTTGCTTTGTGGTCGGGATGAAGATGTGCCTCCGCGTGCATTGTAATATCAATGCATGTACATGTACAAATACAATTATTTCAAAAATTTAACATATATAAGTAAATCAGGTACTCCAAAATTTTTGTAACACACATAACAAAACATAACAAATTTACCTGTGAAGGTGATGCCGATGAATGTAATCCAAATGTCTCACTCAAAAGGACATCTGACATAGTGACATTATCGTGTTCATCCCTAGCACCAGGTGCACCAAAATCAGTACGCATGAAAGTATCGTCCTCCTCGGGCCCCAAACATATGCTACCACATGACGAGAAAAAATGTGGCCTCATATTTAGTACTCCCTGAGGGAATACTCTGTGTACCTCCATGAGCATCTGGCTCAGAAATCTCCCTCGTATGTCGAACAAGGGTCGCAGATAGCCCCTGAAGCGTGTGGAGTGTATCAATCTCTATTGTCTCCTTCATTGCTTGAGGGACAATCTCAGGGTGAGGGGGCTTCTGTGCGGGGAATCTACCTGCTTGAATAGGTGCATGTTGTGCACCTAGTCGATCTGTGTAGATCCTTTTCCTCGGCCTGGAAATCTTGGAAATCAAAATAATTTGGGATCTCGTTGAGGATAAACTCATAATAGAGTTTCCTCAGAAAGTATAGTGGCACCTCGTTGTTATTACAAGGTGGAAAATCAAACACCATCCACCATCGGTCCCAAAAATTATTTCTAATCAAATTATTATTGCACCAATGGATGGGAAATCATTTACATGTCAACGAAATAGTAAGATTAGTGCGGGGGTCCGTGAATAAGGCGCATATGAGTTCTTTTGAAATTTATTTTTCTTTACATCCACATATGACAATTTGTTGGAATAATAAACCCTATAACCCTCTCTGTAAGTTTTCCAATGATCAATTTTCCCCGTTGCCGCATCAATTTGAACAAGTAATGCCTCCAATGTGTTTGCAAGAGAGGCGCGGTGGGGGTTTGTAGATTGTGCATCCCTCATTGTTTTGATTAAATCCTCAATTTCAATTTTGTTTTCAACTATTTGGGCTGCTAAATCTTCTTGACTACGAGGGATGTTGAGCAATTGTGGGAGTGTCGGGAGGGATGTCAGGAATAACAAGGGTTTGGTTGTGGTTGATTCCCTCGACCTCTAACTATAACAATAAAAAATATGTACTCAATTCAAATTTTAATCTATAATTATCATATTTCAATGCAATTTTGAGAAAAGAAATGTGCTTACCTCTTCTCGTGGTGGCACCATCATCGATTCAGATCTTCCTGGTGATCCAGAAATGATCCTTTGAGCTTGAGATCAATTGAATGGAAAAATGCGAGGGGCACGAACAAGCTCGAAACTCACGTTTGAGGAGGAAAAAAAATTTTTCGTCCTCAAGCAAATGCAAAATAGGATGCTGCAAAATATGCTCCCCCCCCAGTAGCATCCTCAAGTGGCGGTCCCTTCCAGTGCACCAAGTGAGTACTCGGTGATTTCTCTACTCCCGAGTCCCCTCCGTCTCATTTTGATAATGGCTTCCGGTTCCAGCACCAACTTCCCTTCCTCATCTAGCAGCGGTAGCTCTGTAGAGGGTACAATTTGCGGTCCGAGAACCTTCTTAAGGCATGAAACATGGAAGACATTATGTATCCTACTGTGCTCCGGTAGCTCTAGCTCATATGCCACTATCCCAACTCGACGAACTACTCGATACAGACCATAAAATCGTGGTTTCAATTTATCTGCACCCTTATGCTTTAGCGAGGACTACCTATACGGATGTAAACATAGGAACACTAGTTCCCTGGCCTCAAAAGACCTCTCTGTCCTGTGTCGATCTGCGTATACCTTATGTTGATTCTGTGCCTTCTAGAGATTCTCTTTGAGAGCCTTCAGAATATCTTGGTTCTCCTGTAACCAATCTCGAGCTTTGGGATCTCGGCTATCTGGTAATACCAAATCTACAAATCTCCTGGTGTTGTACCCATACAGAGCTCAGAAAGGGGTCATACCTATGCTCACCTGGTAGGTGGTATTGTAGCAATACTTGCCCATGTGTAACCATTTAATCCATGCCCACTGGTGTTCTGTTACATAACTCTGCAAATAGCCTTCTATCCACTTATTGACTATCTCTCCATCTGCCCATCAGTCTATGGATGGTAGCTAGTGCTAGGGGTCAATTATGTACCTACTAGTCGGAAGATCTCCTGCCAAAAGGTGCTCATGAAGATATCGTCCACTGACAATGTTCTTAGGCAACCCATGTAGCCTAAAAATACCGGTGTAGAAGATCCGGGCCACATCCACTGCCTCGTGCCCCTTGGGTAGGGAAAATAAATGAGCATACTTGGTTAACCGATCAACTACAACATAAATGCAGCTATGCCCATGCACCAAGGGAAGCCCAGTGATAAAGTCCATGGACATGCTTTCCCATTTTTGTTCGGGAATGGGGAGAGGCTGAAGTAATCCTATTGGGAAAGAATGCTTGGATTTGGTTTGTTGGCAAACCATACACTCCCTAACATGATTAAGGACATCGTCCTTCATTCCCTTCCATGCAAATATTTCCCTGATGAACCTGTATGTTTTGAAATACCCAGGATGTCCAGCTAGGGGTGTATCATGTACTCGCACAAAGGATCTTATCCTTCATTTTGGATCTTGGTACAAGGAAAATTCTATCCTTGTAGAAAATGAGATCATCTACTACTTTTTATTGGTCATCCTATATACTACCATCCATGATCTCACAGGTAAACTGGTTTTTGGAGTATTGAACAAGTATATGAGCTTTCCAATCCATTGAAATCTCAGACATAGAACTAAGCATAGAAGTGAGGTAAGGCCTCCTAGATAAGGCGTCAGCAATGATATTATTCTTACCTCTAGTGTACTCTATGTTAAAGTCATAGGTTTGCACCTTATTCACCCATCTCTGCTGGCGATCGTTGAGCTCTTTCTATCCTAGGAAGAACATCAAACTGTTGTGATCCGTACGAACCACAAATTTACTGCCCACAAGGTACTATCTAAACTTGGCCAAGGCATGCATGATGGCCAACATCTCCTTTTAGTAAATTTAATACCCTCTCTCCATGGGTTTCAACTTCCGACTCTAATGGGTGATGGGATGCCTGTCTGTATGAGAATTGCCCCAAAACCCTCTCCGATGCATCACACTTTAGAATGAATGGGTGGGAGAAGTCAGTAATGCGAGGATGAGACACGAACTCATCACCTCCTTGAGGTGATCAAAAACTTGTTGTCTTATGTTGTCCAAGAAAAAGCCCCCTTCCTGGTCAAATCGGTCAATGGAGCAGCCAACCGAGAGAAATTCTTTACGAACCTCTGGTAGTATGTGCACAGCCCCATGAATCCTCTCAATTGTGTCAATGTCCTAGGTGGTGGCCAATCCAGGATTTCCGTATCTTCCCTCTATCCACCTTCACTGTACCCCCACCAATTACATATCCCAAGTAAAGAAGCTCGGTCATGCCGAACTCGCACTTAGAGGCTTTTGCATATAACGAATTAGCTTCTAATATCCCCAATATCTCACCCAGGTGCCTGATATGGTCCTCCCATGTCCTGTTGTAGACTAAAATATCATCAAAGAAAACCAATACAAACTTCTGCAAGTGGCGGTTGAACACATGATTCATGCAAGACTGGAATGTAGCTGGAGCATTAGACAATCCGAAAGGCATCACCAAGAATTCAATCTAACCATAATGGCATATGAATCAGATTATGCACATCCTGCTCCCTGAATTTGATCTGATGATATCCAGAACGTAAATCTATTTTGAAAAATAGATTGCACCATGTAGTTCATCCAACAACTCATCAATGCGTGGTATGGGATACTTGTTCTTTATTGTCTTCTTATTTAAGGCCCGGTAGTCCATACACATCCGTAGGGTCCCATCCTTCTTCTTCACCAAAACCACCGAAGAAGAAAAAGGGTTGGAACTCGGTCTAATATGCCCCATATCCATGAGCTCCTGTATAGTCTTCTCGATCTCATCCTTAAACTGTTTGGGGTGTAAGGAGAAGTGACCACCGGTTTAGCATCCTCGAGCTCAATTACATGCTCAAATCCCCTATCTGGAGGTATGCCTGGAGGTATGTCACCAAACACGGCACTGTGTTTGTCCAATAGGCCCTGTATATCCACATGGTACTGCTGTTGGCCCTCTTCTGATTTCTTGTTCGAAACCAAACAGTGTATTGCCCAATCCACCTCGTCATGCCTATAGATCCTCTCGATCCTCTTGGCTGTAACAACTTGGGGTGCCCTTGAAGATAAGCCCCTCAAGATCACATTCCTCCCTTCGGACTTAAACTTCAGCTCCATCGTCTAGAAGTTAGTTTGAAATTCACCAAGGGAATGGATCCACTGTACCGCAAGCACTATGTTGGTATCTCCAATTCCAGCAATATAGAAATCATTGGTAACTATATATTTACCCATCACGATGCTCGATTGGGGAACCCGTCGTGTGCATCTCATATACTCTCCATTGGCTACAACGACATTGAAGCCCGCAAATTCCTCTGTCTATAACCCCGCCTCTCAACCAATGAGGCATAAATAAAGTTGTGGGTTGCCCCACTATCAATGAGCACCACTACTCGCAATCCCTTCAACAATCCCATAACTCGAATGCCTTGTACCTCGGGGTACTAGACAATGTCGCGATAGTGTCATGGGGGAAAGTCTTGCTATCTTGCTCCACACCCGCACCATCGATGCCTCATCATCATCATCATCCTCCAATGGTTGTCACCATCACTCTCCTCGAAGACCTCTATGTATTGGGCCCTCCCTCGGCCCTTGCAATCATGTCCTGGGACCCAAGGTGTGCGGAAATCGAAACACAGTTTCTTTCACCTCAATTCCTCCCTGTCCTCACTAGCTCGAATGGTCTCCAGGTTGTATCCTTCCTAGGTGGAGGTGCCTTCGGCTGTGAACCCCCGGTTCTTGAAGGGAAACCCTTAGGCTACACTCGAGGTGGAAACCTCAACTTAGGAGTGGATAGCTCTAGGTCACGAGCTCTCCTAATAGCCTCATGCAACGAAGAAGGCTCAAAGGCCCTCACAAATCTAGCGAGAGCGTCTGTCAATCCTGCTGTGAATAGGGAAATCAACCTCATCTCTGTAATATTAGGTACCATGACTGATAGTCTCTAAAAATCGGTGATATACTGATCCACGGAACCGGTCTGTCTCAGATGGGTCAGCTCTCTAAAATACCCGTCGGGGTCTCTCTTATCAAATCTACTCACTAACCTCTTTGTGAACTCTGCATAAGTCGTGATGTATATGTGTCCTTGTGTAATCAACCCATGATGCCACCAATCATGAGCGTCTCCCTCTAGATGTAGGATTGCAAACTTAATTACATCTTCCTCCCACATCGGATTCAGGTCGAAGTATGTCTTCAACTTCTGCACCCAAGACTATGCAGTACACTTCTTAGAACTGTCAAAATGTGGAACATAAATCTGTCCCAACCTCCTTTGCATCTTTGGTACTTGTGCCTGGTAATCTCTCCTAGGCCTGTTGCCAATATTCATTTTGCAATATTCCTGGAATGGCATGTTGTTACGAAAGCCATCACTTAAAGTCTGGTACCTTTCCCAACAAGACTCCTCATCTACAACATCCCCTGGCTATCGTACCTGTGAAACTTCCGGATCCTTCAAGAAAGAAGGTTCGTGAGACCCAGAGGCCTGGTAGAAGAATGGGGGACCACTGTCTTGAATGTCCACCCTCACCTCTTTGACCATATTTTCCCCTGTTGCTATTTTCTCCTCTTTCCACATGAGTATCAAACTTGTCAGTGTTAATCTCCCAGTGAGCTGGCTCAAATAGAGATTGGTAGTCTCCTGCTACTTTACCATGTTGGTGAACAATTATTTCATCAGCTCCACCCCTATATCCTCACTATCTATGTCCCCCATCTTTCAATCCCAACAGGCTGGAGAAACAACCGCTCTGATACCACTGAAATATCCCTTGTAGGATATTAAAAATGCACAAAATATAGAAAATTTGCAGCAAAGTAAAATACTGATTTTTAATGAAAATGTCCAGCTGGGACAATGAATGGTATTGAAGTGATATCACACAAAAATATTTTCCACGGTGCATGAAATTACAAGGGAAGCTTACAATAATAATAATAGACACTATGCAGACATTTTATGGAATAATATATTGTTTCCCGACAAGGTACAGAAGGCCCTAGTTGGCTAGTCGACTTCAGAGGTCCGTGACCCTCTAAATACAAGAGCAAAATAAGGGTCTTTGAAAACAACAAGGCAGATGTAGGTAATAACACCGCGCTTGCAGATCTAACCCGACCGACTGGAAAACCCTCAAATCAAGGTTGCAAGTCACCACACAAGGAATGGAGTTGGGAAATGAAGGAGGCACCTTCCACGAGCTGTCATGCCCAGCCTAGATGGCTGCCGTGAGTCGGATCTAGAGCCCCTTTGATTGTCTTCCCGAAAGCCCCCAAAAATCCTCGAAACCCTTCCTCTGACCCTATGGAAATATCTCTATAGTACGGCCTAGAAAATAGCTCCAAGATGACAAACTAGGTTAGATATTTCACCACCGAAGAATGCCTTGTTAGCTTGGGGACGGGTCCTTCACCACCGAAGCTAGGGTCCTATGGGATTTGAATCACAAGTGTAGATGTAATGCAAGCAGTAGGGAGCTGCATGTGAAGGGGGCAATAAAATGTATGTTCCAAAAGTGCCTTTTCCTCCTTCCCTGTCTCCATATATACTTGTCCTTGGTAAACGAGCCCCCACAACCCTAGCGCATTTCATTCCATGGAGGGGCCACTAATGTAAAAGTATCTATAATTACTTTCTCCCCTTTTTGAGTCACCAAGTCCAAAAGTGACCCCAAACGCCAAACTGAGACATTAAAACCACGGGGCCCCTTCCACAAGCTTCCAGCGTCCACAGCCCCCTTGGGTCTGACCACGTTTTGGGTTCGACTTGGCCCTTGGGCCATTTGGTGTAGGAGGAAGGGGCATTACAGAAAGGGGACATTACACCATTTTACAAATAAATATATTGCAAAATATGTCCATCTGCATGGGAGATCCAGTTGAATTTTCAGCACTATTTATAGTTTCTTGGTTTATGTACAGAAGAGAGACATTGTACAGTTTGGTATATATGGTACACTCAAAAGCCAGTTTATGTATTCTGGAAAAGTGTGGGAGACGGAAGTTGGAGGCATTAGTCTAAGGGCATACTATACTATCAGGTGTGGAGCCTAGCTACCAGAGATTTCCCCGCCTAAAATATCGTGCTTACACACCTTGATTATAGAAGCATATAACTTGGAAATGTCACATTTGAAAGAGACTACAATTGAGCTCTTTGAAGTCATTAGCAAGGGAAACCCTAAGCACCTAAAATTTCAAGATGTGACTATTGTTAATTTTGATATGGGAGAGGCAATTGAGAGCTTGGAGGTTGTGGATGTTAGTACTTTTACACTTGTGTGGCCGAAATTTCATTAGATGATATTGAAATCAAGTAAGTTGAGAAGACTGTGAATTTGGGATGCAATGTTTGATGCTGGAGACGAGATTATGGATCTGGAGACAATAACAACCAGCTTTCCTAGATTGAGCCATCTTGCCTTGAGCTAT